>JAMWET010003481.1:0-57500 GCA_024036415.1 Prochilodus magdalenae | reverse complement strand
GGCTTAATGCAGTTCAGCTAAGCATAATCAGAAAATTAATACATAGTCCTATTATAAGTCTGAGGACCACATTTTGTGCACAAGTGAACCTTGTGTGAATGGTCAGCACACCAAATGGGCTAGTAATCACTGCTACACCGTATTGGTGATGTTTTATGCTGTGGCATTCCTGAACTCTTTATTTCTCACTTCTCGCAAGCTGCTGGTGCTGTAGCCGATGCAATGTCATGTTCATGTCCACAAATCAGGTTCTTCAGGTGCACACATTCGCTGAAGAGAAACCAGCGCCAAGCCACGCTGAAACTACAGTAAGAGGAAAACACTCAAAGGGCTGTACAGCCACATGTCTTCACCGTATCAGCACCGTATTCATTGATATTTGTCAGCATGATTGTTTGTTGATTTCTAAGATTAAAAATAACATATTTCATAAAATCCCTTTTACATGATATCATTTACATGATAAGTAAATAAATAGACACAATTGCTTTCTGTTTAGGAATAACTACGTGCATAATGAACATGGTTTTACTGCTTTGTTGAACAGCATGTGATAACATTATGTGGAGAGTGACACAATAAAATGCTTAGCTTGTTTCCACTGAATGCTGCCAACACCAAGTTACAAAGACACAGTAACTACAAAAGCACTGTAATCATAAACACAGAACAGCACACACACAGGTAATGTATATGCACTCATTCTGTAGTTGCACCCAGAAGGAAACCAGTGACAGGACTAAAATTTGGTGGGTAGGTTTGACATGTCAACGATTCAAGTTTCATGCTCAGCCGTGCATGTGACATCAGCAAGGCAGGCCTTATCGCTGTACCCGATAGATCCAACAGAATATTCAAGCTGCATGGGAAGGAATATCACAGGACACCATTAGGAACCCCTACAACTCAATGCCAAGACGTTTGCATTAGCAAACATGGCAGCCCAACGCTATACTGAGAGACACTGCTTCTGTATGCGCACACCAAATGGCAAGATGAATGACCACCAGCAGCAAGATGAATGGTTTGTTGACACGCGTAACGTGTAGAAGGCATGGTGTCACTCCATATCCACCTCTACCACAAAATCTGCAGGAACTGTGAGAGAATATTCAAGCTGCATGGGATGGATTATCACAGGACACCATTAGGAACTTCTACAGCTACATGCAGAGACGTCTGGCGTGTTGCATTAGCCATACAACCATACTGAGAGACTCTACTTCTGGATGTGTAGCTCAGTAAATATTACCCATATCAGTCTAAATTTATCTTCACTCATTGATCCTGGTTACCTTTATCTATCTTCCCAATAGTACTGTGGTTGGTGTAGCTCAGTGGGTAACATCACTACTCAGGGTGCCACCCAGACTGGTTCGAATCCCAGTCTGGGTGACTATGCTGAGCTACACCATTAGGGTCCTTGGGCAAGACTCCTAACACCACATTGGCCTACATGTAAAAGTAGTACTACAATCCCACACTTCCTTCAGAGTGCCACTATTCTTTAGATGATGAGTGTATTCAGGTAACCGGTAAGGACTTGACATGGTGCTGGGCATCTGGTTTTTTTGTGTTTGAGAAGGACACAATGTGTAGCATCTTAAAGCGCAGTCTCGGGACATGGGATATGTAGGGCAAGCAGCAAGCCAAAACAGGAGATCAGAGAGTTATGCAATCACTCAGTGTAATAATAAAATCATGGAAACGATCCAACCCAGCTGTTACAGACATACAGGCACAGCAGTTCTATCTCTGTATGTACACAACCTCTGGCCTCACACACAGCATGTTACAAGACACTGCTCTCTACTTTCGCACAGCCAGAACTCAGCAGAGTTACACAATCTACAACATCTAAAAAAGGAAATCGTCTATTTTCAGTTCAGCCCAGATTAGATAATGATGATTCATAAAGCTGCATGGTAAAACGTCTGAGAGACTCTTTTGAGTAGGACGCCGCAGCCCTCCATGGTCTGGAAGCGGAGGAGGTGAAAAACCCATAATGCATTTACAGCCTGCTTAATATCCTGTAAATACATGCCATCTGCTTCACGAAAAAAGAAGGAGGAAAGAGATTTCACATTGTCATTCATAGCTTGAGCTTTCTTTGGTGGCTGCATATAGGAATGAGCAAGAGAAACAAGTGTCATTAATTGTGCCACATTATGCTTTTCTGATTATCCGGCTGTTTCAGTCATATGATATTCATTCTTATTAATAACCATTTTGCATCTCAGAGGAAAATCAGCTGTAAACTACATACAGCTTTTTCTAAAAATGTAGTCCATCACTTCTATTGTTTTGCATGTCTATAAGTGTCAGTATTATTCAGAAGGAAGATAAAGGTTACTATGAACAATAAATGATAATAAATTTAGACTCATATGGCCAATATTTAGTAACTGTATGACCGGTATGGCGTGCAATATGTCGATATGACCATCCTGCTTCCCTCATAATGTGTAATGTGGTAATTCCCTCATCCTGATCGCCTATAATGTGACCCCTCTCCTGCTGAATTGCCTTTGAACTCTTCTCTGTGGGAAACTTCACTTGCAAATGATGCTACCAACACAATATCACGAATGGAAAGAATGGAAATGGAATGGAGAATGGAAAATACACGCAACAGGATGACTTTATGTAATCACTGAGGTACAGCAATAATGGCCGTGCTTACTTATGTCATATGCACGACAGATTTTGAAACTTCTGAATAATTTGCATGTCTCACAATGTCAAACCATATATATATATATATATATATATATATATATATATATATATATATATATATATATATATAATTTTTTTTTTTTTTTCCCATAAACCTGTAACATGCATAATAGAAACTAAAGTACCAATACAATCAATACGAGTATTTTTGCATTTGAGGTGGTTTTTGCATATATCTCCTGCTGCACTTGCCATAATTGTACATTGCTATGGATTGCTACAGTTTCTACCAAAGCAAATGCAATGTTACCGACTTATACAATTCTCTCTGTAAAAATAGATAGATAGATAGATAGATAGATAGATAGATAGATAGATAGATAGATAGAATAGGTGTCACCAAGTTTCCAACACTACCATCGGATTCATGCCAACAGACTATTTGGAAGGCACACCAGAAAAAAGCCTTTCCTGTCATCTAACTACAAATATACTGGAACCATGTTTTATGGCCAGATAAAAAAAAAACCAAGCAAACATTCGTGGTGAAAAAGAGGGGCGACTACCCTGAAAAGATGATGTCCACTGTTAAGTGTGAAAGACCACATTTAAAATCAAACCAGTCTGCCAAGAAACTAAACATGGGTCATCTGTGGATCCTCCAACAGGACAATGATTCCAATCATATGTCCAGATCAACTCAAACGTGGTTTACTGAACACAAAATCAACCTTCTGCTGCAGCTATCTTCATTGCCTGAAATAACCCCACAGAAAACTTAGAGAGTAGAAAGGAGAGAGCACAAGACCAGGACCCTGGAGCTGGAGAGCTTCTGTAAAGAGGAAGTCTCAAATTCCTCTCTTTGTAAACCACCTAAGTAAACACAAATCTAGAGATTAATTGAAATGCTCCTACTCTTATACATATGCTTAGTCTTCATCTTCTTTCTAGGTATGAGCACTAGGGATCACTAGGTATTATACTTGGGCTGTATTTAATTTGTTTTCCAGGTATAAACACTGTCCCTTGTTCTGGTGTTTGAGCTTAAGGGGGGTTTGGGTTCTAACCTAGTTGTGCTAGTAAGAGTACATTTTCGGACTGAACACAGAGCACTTTTGAAAGTCACTCTGGATAAGAGCATCTGCTGAATGATGTAAACGTTGGCAGTAATTGTGCCACAGGTGGTTCTGTTAAAAACAGTTCTTTGCTGGTCAGGGATTTAGGAATACGTTAAAACATATATATGAACAAGAACACAGGATGCAGTGATGCAAAGCTTATTAAGCTCTTAGGAAGCAACAAATGATGCTTTACTTTTAAATGGCACCCCCTTGTGGAGAATCCCCAGCCTGCAGAAGATGAGTGAGTGAGTTACAAGCAACATTCATGGGGTCCTGCTCTTCTAACAAGACAGCAACACCTCATTTACATCAACTGCAAAATAAATAAATAAATAAATAATGGTTTAGAAGAAAAACAAGCATCACCAAAATGGCAAATTTCATTCTGATGCGAGTCAACTGAACCAGACTTTCCTTCCCCAAGCAATTTAAGATCATTTCTGTGGATCCCTAATAAGTAAAGAAAAAAGAAAATTGGAGATACATGTTTTTCTATGGACAGCGCCAGTATCATTTTCCAAAGCATTGTTCTACCACCAATCATGATATTATGTGTTTGGCATATTGCTCACCATTAGTTACAAGTAGATCCTCGAGTGCTTTGTTGGATTGACAGATTTACCAAATGATGAGACAGATGGCATAGATGGCAGAAACCATCCAGACAGAAGGCCAATGCAAACCTTTATGGGGGGAGGATTAGATCAAATGAGTGGGTTAATATATAGCAATACACCCAAGCTTAAAGTATCCAACGTGAATATGTCATAAGCCCCCTCTGCCTAACCTGCAAAGACAAGGGACAGACCCCCCCCCCACCTCTTCCTGTGCTATTTTTTACATTTTGAATCTTGGACAATGTTCTAGTTGATAGAAGGCGTTTGCTCCTGTTGTGTAAGCTAAGCTAATGGCACTTATCTGACATCAATCTGCTCTCATTTGGAGCTCTTGCTTTGCTAATTATCTGCTGGTACAGACTTTATAAAGTGCTTAGTGTTGTTTTGTAGATACATGCACTGGTTGGGTTTTGGGTTGCTGGGCCAGATGGCTGAGCCTGGAGGGCGACGTGGGAGTGTGCGGCGTCTCGCACTTCAGCAGCCACCCCAACGCAGACACGCACACACACACGTGCACGCATGCATGTATATCCACACGCTTCAACACTTGCAAAACGCTGTCGTGTCTAATTTCAGGTTAACCTTTGTGAGTGACTGCTGGAAATAATGCTGTGGTTTTATTTGGACATGCCAGCTTTCACTGGGAAGTGTTGAACCTGTCTGGAAACGTTTCTCATCAAGAGCACGAGACCCATAGGCACATTCCTCAAGCAGAGCGACGGCACGTGCTGGGAAAGTGAAATAATGAATAAAAGATACACAGCTTAAGGATTTGAGTGTATAAATAACATTAAAGCGCCAAAAGCCTTTGAAATGAAACAGTACACACAAAAATGCTAACATAGCAAATGTAAATTATAGCAAACTTGTTATTAGCTTAGTTTGCATTTCGAGGTTAGAAATCTAATCAGTGCAGTGGTGTGAGGAGCCATTAGCCTACTAGCCAAGCACATATTGGAATAGAGTGAAGCACCAGGGAGTGGCCAAGAGCTTAATTTTTGGTTTTCACATTATTGATAGATATATACTATTCAGCTGATTAAATTTTGGCACACTACCTCACTTACTATCATCTAAAATTAACCTCCTCAGTCATGGCTTCTTGGTGACTCCAGGATGTTATCTAGTAAAAAATTTTAAATGATAACTAATCATTATATCATGCTGCAGGGTCTGGAGGATGTTTTTAAAACTGGTTACCATCAACAATATCAATACCAACTGAAAAACAAAAATGTCACTTTTTTATTCACTGAATATAATCGTTGTATTCCCACATGGCCCCAAAATCTCAGAATTTAAAATCAAACCTGTCTGAAATATATCAACATTTTTGCCTACAGCCACCTCAACCACATACCAGGCACCCCACTCACAGACTTATTCTCCAATTCACATCTTATTTATACTCCAGTACAGATACTTATTTATTCTCCAGTGCAGATACACATTTATACTCCAGTACAGATACACATTTATACTCCAGTGCAGATACACATTTATACTCCAGTGCAGATACACATTTATACTCCAGTAAAGATACTTATTTATTCTCCAGTGCAGATACACATTTATACTCCAGTACAGATACACATTTATACTCCAGTACAGATACTTATTTATACTCCAGTACAGATACACATTTATACTCCAGTACAGATACTTATTTATTTATAGTACAGATACCATTACACTCCAGTACTTATTTATTATACTCCAGTACAGATACACATTTGTACTCCAGTACAGATACTTATTTATACTCCAGTACAGATACACATTTATACTCCAGTACAGATACTTATTTATACTCCAGTACAGATACACATTTATACTCCAGTACAGATACTTATTTATACTCCAGTACAGATACACATTTGTACTCCAGTACAGATACTTATTTATACTCCAGTACAGATACACATTTATACTCCAGTACAGATACACATTTATACTCCAGTACAGATACACATTTATACTCCAGTACAGATACTTATTTATACTCCAGTACAGATACACATTTGTAGTCCAGTACAGATACTTATTTATACTCCAGTACAGATACACATTTATACTCCAGTACAGATACTTATACTCATTTAGATACACATTTATCCAGTACAGATTTACACATTTATACTCCAGTACACATTTATACTTATTTATATTTACTCCAGTGCAGATACACATTTATAGTCCAGTTATTCTCCAGATACTTATTTATACTCCAGTACAGATACTTATTTATACTCCAGTACAGATACTTATTTATACTCCAGTACAGATACACATTTATACTCCAGTACAGATACACATTTATACTCCAGTACAGATACACATTTATACTCCAGTACAGATACTTATTTATACTCCAGTACAGATACACATTTATACTCCAGTACAGATACTTATTTATACTCCAGTACAGATACACATTTATACTCCAGTACAGATACTTATTTATACTCCAGTACAGATACACATTTATACTCCAGTACAGATACTTATTTATACTCCAGTACAGATACACATTTATACTCCAGTACAGATACACATTTATACTCCAGTACAGATACACATTTATACTCCAGTACAGATACTTATTTATACTCCAGTACAGATAATTATACTCCAGTACAGATACACATTTATACTCCACAGATACACTTTTATACTCCAGTACAGATACTTATTTATACTCCAGTACAGATACTTATTTATACTCCAGTACAGATACACATTTATACTCCAGTACAGATACTTATTTATACTCCAGTACAGATACACATTTATACTCCAGTACAGATACACATTTATACTCCAGTACAGATACTTATTTATACTCCAGTACAGATACACATTTATACTCCAGTACAGATACACATTTATACTCCAGTACAGATACTTATTTATACTCCAGTACAGATACACATTTATACTCCAGTACAGATACTTATTTATACTCCAGTACAGATACTTATTTATACTCCAGTACAGATACACATTTATACTCCAGTACAGATACTTATTTATACTCCAGTACAAGTACTTATTTATACTCCAGTACAGATACACATTTATACTCCAGTGCAGATACAAATTTATACTCCAGTACAAGTACTTATTTATACTCCAGTACAGATACACATTTATACTCCAGTACAGATACTTATTTATACTCCAGTACAAGTAATTATTTATACTCCAGTAGAGATACACATTTATACTCCAGTACAGATACTTATTTATACTCCAGTGCAGATACACATTTGTACTCCAGTACAGATACTTATTTATACTCCAGTACAGATACACATTTATACTCCAGTACAGATACTTATTTATACTCCAGTACAGATACACATTTATACTCCAGTACAGATACTTATTTATACTCCAGTACAGATACACATTTATACTCCAGTACAGATACTTATTTATACTCCACTACAGATACATATTTATACTCCAGTACAGGTACTTTTTTATACTCCAGTACAGATTCTTTTTTATACTCCACAACAGATACTTATTTATACTCCACTACAGATTCTTATTTATACTCCAGTACAGATATTTATTTATACTCCAGTACAGATACTTATTTATACTCCAGTAAAGATACTTATTTTATACTCCAGTACAGATTTACATTTATACTCCACTATAATCCATACAGATACACATTTATACTCCAGTACAGATACACTTATTTATACTCCAGTACAGATACTTATTACTCCAGTACAGATACCATTTACTCCAGTACAGATACACATTTTATAACTCCAGTACAGATACGCATTTATACTCCAGTACCGATACTTATTTATACTCCAGTACAGATACACATTTATACTCCAGTACAGATACATACTCCAGTACAGATAAGACATTTATACTCCAGTACAGATACACATTTATACTCCAGTACAGATACACATTTATACTCCAGTACAGATACTTATTTATACTCCAGTACAGATACTTATTTATACTCCAGTACAGATACACATTTATACTCCAGTACAGATACACATTTATACTCCAGTACAGATACTTATTTATACTCCAGTACAGATACTTATTTATACTCCAGTACAGATACACATTTATACTCCAGTACAGATACACATTTATACTCCAGTACAGATACACATTTATACTCCAGTACAGATACACATTTATACTCCAGTACAGATACACATTTATACTCCAGTACAGATACTTATTTATACTCCAGTACAGATACACATTTATACTCCAGTACAGATACACATTTATACTCCAGTACAGATACACATTTATACTCCAGTACAGATACACATTTATACTCCAGTACATATACTTATTTATACTCCAGTACAGATACTTATTTATACTCCAGTGCAGATACACATTTATACTCCAGTACAGATACTTATTTATACTCCAGTACAAGTACTTATTTATACTCCAGTACAAGTACTTATTTATACTCCAGTACAGATACTTATTTATACTCCAGTACAGATACTTATTTATACTCCAGTACAGATACTTATTTATACTCCAGTACAGATACTTATTTATACTCCAAAATAGA
The DNA here is from genome assembly GCA_024036415.1 of Prochilodus magdalenae. Taxonomy (NCBI): domain Eukaryota; kingdom Metazoa; phylum Chordata; class Actinopteri; order Characiformes; family Prochilodontidae; genus Prochilodus; species Prochilodus magdalenae. The sequence goes on along the minus strand of JAMWET010003481.1, from coordinate 48,498 downwards.
TACTTATTTATACTCCACAATAGATACGCATTTATACTTTAGTACAGATACTTATTTATACTCCACTACAGATTCTTATTTATACTCCACTATAGGTAATTATTTATACTCCCACTCAGATACGCATTTATACTTTAGTACAGATACTTATTTATACTCCACTACTATTTATACTCCAGTACATATTTATTTATACTCCACTACAGATACTTTTTTATACTCCAGTACAGATCCAGTACAGATACGCATTTATACTTTAGTACAGGTACTTTTTTATACTCCAGTACAGATTCTTTTTTATACTCCACAACAGATACTTATTTATACTCCACTACAGATTCTTATTTATACTCCAGTACAGATACTTATTTATACTCCAGTACAGATACTTATTTATACTCAACAATAGATACTTATTTATACTCCAGTACAGATACACATTTATACTCCAGTACAGATACTTATTTAAACTTGACTACATATACTTATTTATACTCCAGTACATATACTTATTTATACTCCAGTACAGATACTTATTTATACTCCACTATGAATATTTATGTATACTTCAGTACAGATACTTATTTATACTTCAGCACAAATACTTATTTAGACTCTGCTAGATATATATGTATTCACACTCCAGTACTGATACTTATATTTTTGTTTGTTCCAGTTTACGGCAGATCTTTATAGATACCACAGTATAGACACTATACATTACTACCTGACCAGTACAAATGTTTCTTTAATACACTGCTGCTGTGTAGGCCTGACAGAATTCCACATAAGAAAGGGGTTACTAGAGAAGAGAATGAGTTGAAATGTTGGCATGAGCGGTATTGTACATTTGGACAGGTGCAGTGTGTCACAGGCATCACACAGTGGACAAGCAGTACTGTTATCACTGTAACAGAGGAAGATAGCAACTCGAGAGCAGCACGCTTCTCAGTGACCGTCTCCTAGATGGAAGATAAATCTGACAGTGAGGGATGTGAACGGCTGGAATTTTCCAGTAAAACAGCTCCCTTTGAAAATTGCCTGGAAGTTAGTGATTATGTCTGTGTCGTAAGTGCAGCTTTCATGGTTGTACAGAAAAACAGGTTTTGTTTTGTTTATGCCAAGTACACTAACATTAGAGTTTCCACAGACTAGAACAGTGTAACCACACCTAACGCTGAATTTCCAAAGCAGTTACTGCTTTCCAAACCAAATTCATGTCAAACTAAACCGGCACAAAAAGCATGCGTAAAAAACAGACGGCATGCAGACTGGTCCTTACTCACATTCACACTTGAGGTCAATCATAAAACATATAATAGAACTGACCAATATGTCAGAACAACACAGGAAACGTCATTATTATTGATATATTATTGTTGTGACGTTCTACATTCGTGCCTAATTTTCCCTTTTGTATGCAACGAATAAGCCTGTATTTTGTGCTCATGCAACCACATGTGCACTCTGCACACTTATTTCTGGCTGAAGTGATATGAAATTTAGACTTGGATAAATAAAACACAAGGCCAGTCTGCGTTTCACCAGTTCTTTCATTTATTTATTTTGTGAGTTTTTTTATTTATATTTGAGCTTATTAGTTTGTGAAACTGTGAAACAGCTATTTCTGATAATAAGAGAAACAATGCAGTTTTACTGGAATTTGAAATAAAAATGTAATGTAACTAATAAAGGTACATATTTCTCTTTCCACTTTCAGGAGGCTGAATTTGGCTTCTTATTTGCCAGCTTCATATTCCCCTATCCGGTCCATCTTAAGTGATGCAGCAGGTAACCTATTGGTGCACCGCTGCCAGAATGTAACTGCAGCACCACTTAAGGTGGAACGAAAAATGTAAGCTGGCAGAAAAGGATCAATTCTCGGAATCAGAATCAAGCTTCATCCTCTCTTCCACAACATTCCGTGAAAAACCTTTTTGCTTTTGGTATTTTTCCTTGTTCTGTTTCTAATAGCTGTTTATTGCGACTCAAATCAAGAAGGAAATAAATAGCTGCAGTGTAGGACATGCAGATCGTTTCTGTAAACAGGGTTTGTGCTACAGCAGCTAGTGAGCAGAGCTGGTGTTGTTTAAACAGACTCTGGGTTAAGTAGTAAGCTGTTTAAACTCTCGCTACTCAAACTCAGACTCTCTCTTGCTTTACACTCACCTTCACCAGAATCCAGAATCAGTTGGCTGCTTGGCTATTTGAATTCTGCAGTTGGGTTGGCTAGTTGGACCTTGCAGACTATTAGTCCTGGCTAGCTCTGCAGAATTATGTTTTGGTCGACTAGTTAAATTACACTGGTCTGCTGCTATCAATCAAGCTAATCACTACAGAACAAGACATCTAGGAGGTGGAGTTGTATACAAAACCAGCGCCTCCAATTGTGCCTTTTTTGTATTACACTCATCATCAACAAATTAGTCGCACTGAGAAGAAATCAACCAACAGGAATGAAACTTGGTAGGTAGATTTGACATCACGAGACTGATTTACCACTTGGCCGTGCATGTGACATAAGCGAGGGCCTTATTGCTGTACCTGACTGACTATATGAGGTCATCTTGTTGTGCATGCTCTCAATACGGACTCGTGCTGTTGTGTGAGTAGCATCCTTTGCGAGTGAAGTATGCCTCAGAGAAAAATGTTGGAGAAGGCTCGGATTGTAGGGCTCAGAGAAGGGGGATGGTGTTATTGATGTATTGCATGTACTGGCCGTGCAAATACTACCATAAAGCACCATTGGCGGCAGTGGATAGAAGAAGGCATGCACCAGTGATATGAAGGATCTGGGAGATCTACATGAACCACGGAAAAAGAGAACCGACAAATTTTTTGACATGCGCAGAGTGACCCAACAGTCACGACATTCAGCATGCTGATAGGGCCAGCAACATTGGCAGATGGCTGCATGATGCAGAACTACATGCACGCTGACTGTTATGGTGACTGCCCATAACACCACGTCAAAGTCGCCAAAGACTGTCATGGAATGAATTGATGTCCATTCACTCCACCTCCACCCCTACCGTAAAATCTGCAGGATCTGTGTGAGAATATTTCAGCTGCATGGAATGAATTATCACAGGACACCATTAGGAATCACTACCACTACAACGGGACGTGTGCATGTTGCATTAGAAACATGGTAGCCCAACACCGTACTGAGAGACACTTCTGGATGTGTAGCTTGGTAAATATTGCCCAGGTCAGTCTAAATTGATCATCATTTATTGTTCCTGGTAACTGTTATCTTCCTTCCCAAAAGAACTACAATCCAGGACTTCCAACTATTGTTTTGATGATGGGTATATACTGCTTATCATTTTATGAGGCCCATAGACTCAAGAACAAACTGTCCGTATAGACAACCTGTCTCTGACACTACAATAATTTAGCTTTTTAATTAATCGAAATTAAACTCTCGGGTTAATTATAATATTAGTATATTCTTCATTACTAATATCATAACAGAGATTTTTGAATCGTATGAATACATTCCTATCTCAGAAGAAAGGGAATAATTAATTGTTAAAACAAGTAACATGCCAAGAGTCTGAGATTAATCTGCACTCTCTAATAGTGGATGCTTCTGCTGCTAACTCTTGGTGAATACATCAATACCTCAGTACACACTGACAAGACCGAGGGTGCACTGTAGGGGCTTAGGGCACATCCAAACGTTCAGAAATAACTGGAATATTGCCCTAAAGGAGTATATGCAAAATTACATCTTCAGTTAAGCAGAAGTACAGTAGATGGGCATGCTCTTTCGCAGTTCATTCATTCCTATGGGGATAAAACTATAGAACTATAGAACCTGTAACGCTTCGGCCCGGATCATAGGGGAGAGCCTTCGAAGTAGCCATGAGGAGAGGAGTTAGCAGAAGCACTTGAGCCACACAGACGTTAGTGCGGGTACTCCAATATACTCGTTTATTCACGGTTACTAACTGAAATCAGTCTCCCGGCCACAACGGTCCACTTACACATAAGAGTGACTGTAGTTAAGCTCTAGCGTTACAGAGAGTGTAAACAAATGAAAGACGAGAATGGTAGAATAATTTCTCAACACCAACTCTCTTCTCCACTCTGCTCTCTTCTTCTGCAGAGGACATACTGGGATATGCAAATACAATGCCCCTTTCTTAAAGGCACAGCATCAATTTGACAAACCGTGTGCATGTCTCAAAAACAGGGGTGGGCCGAGGTAGCAGACAAAAATGTGCACCAAGAAGAGGTAGGAGAATACGTTTGATAACAATAGCGTTGAGCGTTGCCGTGGACTGTGAGATCACTAAACAAACAGATTAGCGACTATTTTAGTAGTCTATGTAGTATTGCAGTTTTGTAGCAGCTCCCTGGGTCACCTGTCAGAGGTCTGTATTTAGCCTTACAAGTGTTATTAAATGGGATTACAATTTACTTCCCATTTCTTACTCCACTGGCAGCAAATAAGCTTTTCCTTCTTCAGGTAGGAGGTGCAGCGTTCTGTGATCCCAGACTAGATTAGACAGGCCTTTCCTCCCTCCTTCCCTCCCTCTCGCTGTCTCTTCCTCTATCTGCCTGTTGCCATTGCAGAGAGATAGAGAGAGCAGTTCCAGGCCCTCAAGTCAAACGCAGCACAGCACTTACGTGCTGACATGACTGAAAGATTGGAAGTGCCAAGATGTTCAGTGGTAATGCGCCGTATCAAACAGCTTGGTTCTCATGAAAGAAATTAGTCACGGTAGCTGCAATGCTGATTGACAACCTTTTAAAGAGCTTATCTGACTGCAATAATCTGAGCTATGCTCTGTTCTACCGCTCTCACACCCTGCTATCACTACGTTTTAGGTCATCACCCTCTTCACTCATCATTAGCATGAGAAGCATTAAGACAGCTGGAGGCATGTGACGCCACACGTGGTGGCAAATCAGCATTAAACATCAGGACTAAGATTAGCCAGTTCACTAGCCACCACACTCAGTGAAACAAAGTTTGAAAATTGTAAGGGGGAAAACAGGTGAGAAGTAATGTTGGCATGGTTCTGGATGAAAACGGGTTACTGGTAATATTAATTAAATGGATTATCTATCTATCTATCTATCTATCTATCTATCTATCTATCTATCTATCTATCTATCTATCTATCTATCTATCTATCTATCTATCTAATATACACTTCCTCTGCTGTTCCTTGGTTAACAAGCACCCACAGTATCATTGACAAGAAACACCAACAGCTACTTCTTTGTGCAGATTCTTCAGCCCATTAAACTTAAGTGAGTGAGCTACAATTCAAGTCCATGCAGTCACATCTAAAAAGAACATCACTCTAACCACGTCTTTAAGCATCATGAAGCATCTCTGTTCAACATCGGGCAAAACAGAACTAATGGAATACCTTTAAAGCACATTTGCAAGCGTATTTAGTGTTCCTTGTAAAGCCACTATTCTCTCAATCTTATATATCTTTGGAATCTTTACTTTCTATTTACAGCTGTTTAAATGTCCATTTTGTAAGTGACATGACAGCCCAGTGGATAACACTGCCATTCTCTCCCTGGAAGACCAGAATTCCTCTGTAGGAACGTGACTGTGCCAATGTTACATTACCTCTGATAAAGAACTGTCGTGCCGCTGGACTGGAAGCCCATTTAATAGGGCAACAGAGATGAACTACAAAGGTGAGCTGAGAAAATGTGCCTAGGGTGACCCTAGGAGAAGGCTAAGGACGATCGGGTGCTGTAGTTGGAAATCCTTCACCAAACCAGGATCCAGGATTACACATCAGGTACATAGCCTTATTCCTCGGCCTCCCCTGACCAGGTAATGGAGGAACCTCCCCACTTGCTCCTTCTGGAGTCTCCTGACGCTGAAGCTGACCAGAGTAGGAAGTAGGGCTGTAGCTGTTAAGTGAATACTGGTATTTGACAGGTTTACTTACTTACTGGTCGGTTTTAGCTGGAATGGATGGCTAGCGAAATAAGTCTCTCCAAAGACAAACTGCCATCCCGACAGGCCAGCCCAGACAGGATCTCAGTATTAAGTTCTATCACAGAATAAAAAGAGCAATGCTGGCTCGTTCTCTACACTACCGGTAGCTAAAATCAAGAAATCCGAAGCACAATCAGCTACTGAACGATTACCCTGTTGCTCAAAAGGGTTTGATTGAACCTGTGGCCAAACAGCAGTGGCCCATTCTAAAGCCTTGCTAGTAAGACCACACAAGACAAACAAGACTTTGTTTAAAGCACCATAGCACAAGTCACGAACTCCATCAAACGTATCCGGTTTGTCAACTGGAATAATTCTAACCTCCATAAGGGGAGCAGGGGCAGAGCTCACAGTAGGCATGGTGCTGGTTCCGGTGGTACTTGGCGCCTGTAGCTGAGTAGTCTTTCATACTGTTAGCAATTAGTGCAAGTTGTTTTTGTTGTTTTCCTTGTTGCTGGGTAAGTGCTCCAGCAGACTGGGTCAGGGCATCAAACCGATCCTGGTGCTGATTAAAATTGCATCTTTGGTATGTTTACTGCTGAAAGGACCTCTTTAAGATCCACCATCTGTAAAATATCGGCAAAGTGTTCTATAATTCTGGAGGACAGAGATCCGTCAGAGGGTTTATTGAAAAAGGGGCAATACAAGAGAGAAGCCATTAAGCTGGTCCAAGTCAGTCACAACTGAGTCTAAACATGCCACAAATACATAATCAGGCAATCAGACCAGCAACGTTAGTCAGAGCAGAAGATCATAACAACAAACAACAAGACCATTCAGCATGCTCAGAGGCAGCTTCTTACTTCATAAGGAAGACACATGAAAACACAGGTGTGCTGAGTTCATACTCAGGTGACCAGGTGAAAGGGTTCTCATTAGCTGGTTGAGCTGAAACATTCTGGGAAATGGAGTCCGTGGGAGTAACCAAGTCCGAAACTACAGTGAGATCATATGAACCAGAGAGCGTGACAGGTGGCAATAACAGGGGACGAGACAGAATGAATACAAATGTAAACGGAGCAGTAAACGGTGCAGCCTGCAGTCATTACTGCAGAAACACGTTAACCTAGAAACCAAGGAGCGGCTGAGCTAACACAGTGAGGAGAGGGGGGCTGAGGCAAAAGAGGGTATGACACGTACAAGCTGATGCTTCCTAACACAGCCCTTATACATCTCATTCTTTAATATTTAATCCTGGTAAGGTTTAACATGTTATTAGGGGACTGAAGTTATAAACGGTAAGCAAATGCCAAAATTACAAGCCTAGTTTGAGCAAAATTAAACAATATGGAAACATAAACCATTTGGGTAGTTTCACCACATGTTTGTATGGCCAAAGTCATGAGATGATGCATGCATAATACAACACCTACAAAATCATTGTGCACAGTAACAGTAAAAGATCTGCCTTTCAGCATCTGAACAAACGTTCGTATGAGGTATTATTTGTACACTGAGTTACTGTATGTACACACTTTATTGTACACAATTACAGGGGTTGGACAATGAAACTGAAACACCTGGTTTTAGACCACAATCATTTATTAGTATGGTGTAGGGCCTCCTTTTGAGGCCAATACAGCGTCAGTTCGTCTTAGGAATGACATATACTGCGTCCTGCACAGTGGTCAGAGGGATTTTAAGCCATTCTTCTTGCAGGATAGTGGCCAGGTCACTACGTGATGCTGGTGGAGGTTCGTCCTTCTTGGTGGTATGCTGACATTACCCTGGATACCGGGGCTCTTGATACATCACAAAGGCTTGCTGTCTTGGTCACAGATGCGCCAGCAAGACGTGCACCAACAGTTTGTCCTCTTTTGAACTCTGGTATGTCACCCATAATGTTGTGTGCATTGCAGTATTTTGAGCAGAACTGTGCTCTTACCTGCTAACTGAACCTTCACACTCTGCTCTTACTGGTGCAATGTGCAATTAATGAAGATTGGCCACCAGGCTGGTCCAATTTAGCCATGAGACCTCCCACACTAAAATGACAGGTGTTTCAGTTTCATTGTCCAACCCCTGTATTTTAGGACGCTTTTTCTACACTTGAGTTCACCATTCAGTACCATCACTCTTCAGCATCTGACTGGAAAGCTGACCCTGATGGGCCTAAACACATCCATCTGCAATTGGATCATAGACTTCCCCACTGGGAGACCTCAGTCAGTCTGAATTCGGGAGCAGCATTTCTACCATCGTCACACTGAGCGCTGGAGCCCCTCGGGGCAGTATACTTAGTCCACTGCTGTTCAGTTTGCTGACTCACGACTGTGTGGCAGCGCACAGTACAAACCGACTCAGTGTTCCTGCTGATGAATAATGAGTCGCATACAGAAAGGAGGTATCTGTTTCTAACCTGTATCTGAATATAGACCAGACACGCTCATCATCATTAACAACTAATCCGTGGAGACTGCTTGGTGTTCACTTAAACAGAGAACCTCACCTGGACCCTGAATACCAGCTTCATAGCCAAGAAAGCCCAGCAGTGCCTATAATTCCTGCGGACATTAAGAAAAACTTGTCCTCCAGCAACCATCCTTACCACCTTCTACAGAGCAGTATAGAGAGAATCCAGAGCAGCTGGGTGAGAGAGTAAAAGAAGAAGGTGAGTAGGGTGGGTTGGCGGGGTGAAAACAAGTGTAACAGTTTACACCTTTCCATAAAAACAGCCAGGCTGGGAAAAAAACAAATTCCTTCACACATAAACATTAGCCAAAAATATGTACCATCAAGACCTCCAGAGCTCTCACAAGCATGAACCTGGAGGACTTCAGGGCTGACTGTGGCTCCAGATTAAAAATAGTCTAGTGAAAGAAGTCAGGAGTGGAGTAAGAAGGGAAACTAAAGGTGGGTTACAAGAATCCAGATGTGAAATTTGAACTGTATTTGAAGCCTGGCGTATTTTTAAAAAATGATGTCTGATGCCAAACTCACTATGACAGTCAGATCCCGCAGGTTCAGAAAAAGATCTCAAGCTCTTTCAGGAACACAGACAACCACCAGAGTACTTTAGCGGTTCCTGGTTCTTGGAATTATGGAATATTCAACTCAAGAACACGAAAACACAAGAACACAGCAGAATGCTTCTGGTTGTGCCTGTGGGCAAGGCAATGCTCTAGTGGTGTTGCTGTGCTACTCACAGACTGCACAGTTAGGCGGCAAAGAGACAGTCGTTTGTGTTTTATGTTGTATGGGATGATTAGTGAATGAAGTAATAAAGTAATGAAGGTAATACTTGAATTATCACACCACTAAAATTCCAATGTTCTCCCACTCTGGTAAGAACTCTCTGCTCCTTCAGCGCACTGGGAGCAGCTGACTGGGAGGCAGGTGCCTGTTCTGGGAGATTAGGGGATAAATCAGAGGGCCACCGAGGGGGAACCAACGATCTATCAAGAGGCATGTTGAGGAGTCGCACTCACAGAGGGCACTGTGTCCTTGGCTGGAGGCTGCACGTGTAACCTGTCACATCACCAGTTCAGCAGGTTCACTCCCATTGAGGATATGCTGCACTGCATGATCCATACATGACATTAGCCTTGTGAGAGGTCTTCAGCTAATCTGAAATATATCACAAGTAAGGCAAAGGAAGTACAGAATTCACATTGCCTTGCATCTTATACTCCTGAAGTGTGGGGCATCTTAAAATATTAAATACATAAGAAAATGGACTGCGCAAGAGACGATGCAATATTCACACATCACTCTCCATAGTCAGACTGAGGCTGTCTTCTCTTTACACTTCAGTGAACAGCCCTCCATGCAGGCCTGCACAAAGGTTTTTACAGGCACCCCAAAAAAAAAATTCTACTAAAGAATTAAAAAAAATTAAAAAAATTGTTGCACAAATTGTTGCAGATGGATTCCACCGTGAGGAATGAAACTTGGTGGGGAGGTTTAACATTGTGTGATAATTCAGGTTTCAAGCTCGGCTACGCATGTGACGTAAGCAAAGATGGGCCTTATTGCTGTACCTGACTGACCCAACAGCCACGATTGTGGACATTTGGTAAGCGGTGGTGCTCTCCATGAGTGCATGACGCAGGACTACATACACGACTACGACTACCACCGTTTTGATGACACCACATCAGCGTCACCAAAAACCGCAGAGGGGTTGTGCCAGACTGTCATGGAGTGGCACTGAATGCCAGAGGGTTATCTTCAGTGACTAGTTTCGCTTTTGTCTTGGTGTAGACGACCAGCGAATCCGTTTATAGAGGCACTGTGGTCAGCATCAAAATGAACAGTCTGTTGTCACACATCACACGCCCAGAAGGCCCAGTGTCATTCCTCCTCCTACACCCCTAGCATAAAATCTGCAGGAACTGTGTGAAACCTATTTAAGGAATATTGAAGGTACATGCCGAGATGTATGCATGTTGCATTAGCAAACATGATGGCCTGAGGCCATACTGAGAGACACTACTTCTGTATGTGTAGCTGAATAAATATTGGCCATATCAGTCCAATGTATCATCATTTATTGTTCCTTGTAACCTTTATCTTCCTTTCCAGCAGCACTGCAATCCCACACTTGCTTCTGAGTGCAGCTCTTCTTATGATGACGAGTGTACGCAGGGTTCCATTTCAAAACGCAGTGAATTAAAGATCTAAACATAAAGAACTCTTAATTTGGACCACCCACTCACCCCCAGGCTGGGACCCTGAAAGCTTTCACATTGCTCCTCCCATTATGCGCACCCCAACTGCTATACAACGATAAACAAGACGTTCTGTTTCATACTAGCCTGATTATTGCTGATCTGCGCTGATCTGATCTGAAGGGAAAGGCACATGTTCCTGAGAATGAAGATGAGAATGAAGAGGATGATATAACTAGCATGAAGGTGGGGGAATGTGGAGAAGGCGTAATGGAGAGTGATTAGGGGAGCCACACTGGCCGTTTAATTACTGTAACAGTCATAAAACGCACCATGACAGCCAGCTGATGTCTGCACACTCTGTACTGAGGAGATATCAGGGTTGATGATGCGGATGCATCCCGCTGCTGCAGTCATTAAGGAAAACATTCAGATCCACTGATTTTCAGATATGGCCGCCCTTGTTAAGCATGCCAGCAAGCATTCAACAGTATCAGCGTAAAAGGTCGACTTCACAAATGATTCAATTCGATTTCAATTCTTCAAAAAGCAATGCAATGCAAGAAATATCACATTTCAAAACAATTTGATCAGATTCATGAAATACAATGCCAAATTTATTTTTATTATTTAAACGTCATTACCATATTGTGAGTCTAGGATAGGTTTATATAGTAGTGGAGCAACAGATGTTGGTGTAGCTCAGCGGATAACACCACTGCCCACCCGAATCCCAGTCTGGGTGACTATGCTGTGCTACACCAATAAGAGTCCTTGGGCAAGACTCCTAACACTACATTGGCCCACTTGTAATATGATTAACCTTGTAAGTCGCTCTGGATAAGAGTGTCAGCTAAATGCCGTAAATGCAACAGCACAGCTAATAAACCAAAGGTTTATTGAGTAAAAATATCCTGGGTATATCATTTGGACCAAAACTGTGATTGCCAACTTTATTAAATATCATTAAAGGAGCTTTTAGTCTAAACACTCAAAATATTAACTAAACAGTTTTCAACAGAATGAAAAAAATAAGAACTAACCTGATGACAGAATGTCAAAAGTGTCTATGTATTGTGTTGCAGTGAACCGCTGAAGTTAGCATGCTAACCAGCTAGCCCCAGCCCATCCTGCCTTGTAATAGCACTTTGTACCCCACTGTGATAGTGAGAGTCTGCCATCAGTTCATATGAACAAGAAAAGGGGGTGGGTGGGGCATTACCCCAGGGACTCTGCTTGGACTGCTCTTTTGAAGACGACTTTTTCAAAAAGGGGGGCATTGTGGCATCCCGCTATTGACTTGTGTCCCGTGGAAGTGCTAGAGCTAATGGGACGTGCTGGCCGCACAGTAAAAGAGACTTGAATGATGTGGAAAATGTTGTTGTGTGGACGTCCTAAGTTATTTGTGTGATGTTATGCTGGACTGTGTTTTGTGTAAACTGAACCGGGGTTATCCCCGCTATCTCGGCTGTTCAGTGAGCACTGAGTGGCAGGTCTTCCCTGCTGTTGTGTTCAATAATTGAGCGCTCAGTTGAAGTGCAATGTTTCCCACGTCTCCTTCTTTGCCAGTTGGATTATTTATAGCAGCCATCACTGGTTACCTCTTTCACAGTGTTTCAGCAATGTGTGATCAACTGACTTTTATTTCAGCTCATTGGCATATTGACTGACTCAGAGTAAATATGCTTAATAATTTTTTCAAATATTTTCCAAAACTACCAAAACTTGGCGTAAATTCCCAGTTGATAAGGGGGTCATGGTCAAGCCCCCCTACTAAGCTAAGCTACTAACTATGAGAGCTATAGGAATCAAGCTTAATAGGCTTTGGAATGAACAAAGCTGTTCAGTGTCTCCGGACCTGCACACCAAAATGGATCAAGACCACTTGAAAGTGCGCCCTATGACAGTTGGAAACGCATGGCAGCCATTGCCTTACCCTGGCGGTCATGCCTTTGACCTTCAGTGAGCTAGCTCTGCCTCATGACTCTAAATCATAACACAAATAAGAAGTGTGGTGACAGATACACAGGAATGTCAATCATCAACTCTTTCAAGATGTAGTGAATAGAGCGGGCAGGTACAGGCAGGCGTTGCAGGAGACGCTGAGCGATGCCAGGGCCTAAGTCCCTGATGGCTGGCCTACAGTGAATGATTGATGAGTTTACTAACCAGGTTGCTTAGATGCTTATCAAGTTCAATTGCTCCCAGTGGGCTCCGCCCGGTAATGTAGGTGTGTTTTATGGTACGTGACTATAATTTAACACGGTTCAGTATCTAGGTCAAGCAATACACACACATACCCACACCCACACAAACTCAACACTCACAACATAATAGATGTTTCTAGAATCCATCAATAATGACCTTGTTCTCCCAGCATAAAATCCTCCACCAACGTAAACAGGGTAATTACAAGGTCAAGTTAATTGCGATGACCGCATCCAACGGCAAAACACTTTCCTCATGATAACAGAACAGATTCAGCGAATGGACAAGTGTGACTTCTGTGCACTAAAGCATCAAGTTTGTGTTTAAACAGGCCATGCTCTAAGAGAAACCTGAAACCAAGCAGCTGTGCTACAAAAACGATTGTACCCAAAGTGCTCCATCGCTGCTTGTGAACAGCTTTCTTATCCTGTGGTTCATTTCAGGATGAGAGCAGGACTGGCTTTTCTTCAATGACATCAAAAGGCTCTCTGTGGGCCATCGTGTTCATATTGTCTATTATATCACTGTGGGATTTCCTTCCGAGACAAAGCATTCCCTCCTCTGACCTCTCGCTGCCTTTGAACACCAACTCATGAGTGGGAGCTGTGAATGAATGATGAATTACCCCCAGAAACAGCGCCGCCGTCCAGAACAATCCGACTGCCGCAGAAAAGTACTTTTCTGCCGCTGTGTTTACTCTACAGCCAAGGACATTACAGTTTTTAGGTCAGGGTCTTCAGGATTAATGAGGCATACGTGGTGTGTCGATGCCCTAGCGTTGTGTGCTAGACTGTGAGATCGGCCAGTTCTGAGTGGATGGGGAGCGGGATTTGAGCAGATGGTGGCTAGCGGAGGTGTGATTAGCTTCTTCACACTGGACCACGCACAGGCAGGTGAGCACGGCCCTTGCTGAGGCTGATCTGCCACATTGGGTTTTTGCAACTTGAAACTTTCAGCTAGACTTCAAGATAATGCAGATATCAGCAATAAGGCTGGGGTCAGATGAGTCTCCTCCAGTCAAGAAACCGCTAGAGCTTTCCATTCTGGGGGAATTTAACTCCACTACATCTCAAACTCTAATATCTTACTCTATACTCCGTTACATTACGCAAAGTCTGTCATTCCTTTTCGTTTATGTGTGCATAAAAACATAACATGTCCAAACAAAAGAAGCGTGAAGCAAACCCACCAATCAGCGCACAGAACACGCTTTGTTTTGAGCTTGTTTTGACCTGTAGGACAGAGCTCGGTTCTAGCTAGTGGAAACTGTTCTCCTTTAGTGTTTTGTGCTTCTGATCATTTGAACAGACATCATTGTCAGACTAATGAATGAGCTTCTATTAAAGACTGGTGGACGGAGAGACACTAGAGTCTCTTCACCTACACTGAGCTGATTAAGAGTCTTAATCCAGAAATGATAACAGGACATTAGAGCCGTAATAAACCATGCTGCTGTTACTCTCCATACTTAAGTACTTTAAAGGTAAATACTTCAGTACTTTTACTCAAGTGGAGGTGTAAAGGGAGGACCTTTATATTTTACCTTGGGTGTTTCTACTTTGACCTAACTATTTACCTTAGCTTACTTGTTTGGAACCAAAGAACACCAGTTGGTGTAGTGTATTTCTGCTGTAACTTGAATGATATAATACGACCACTGCTCGAATGTCTGAGGTCTTTGTTGTCATACATCGACTTTATAATGCAGCATACATTTCCAATGGGAGACTAGTCTGGACCTCACGGTGCTTTGACATCCTGTCAAAATGGCATGTGGGGCTAGCACCTGCACACTGCTGCAACACGTGTGCAGAATGTGGCTTGCCATTGTCTTCATGAAACAAGCAGGGATGTCCCTCCAAAAGATTGTCTAGAAAGCAGCATACTGTGTTTAGCAGTAATAGTACCTTCACATTAATGTTATTTGTAATATTAATGATATTGCCACTAGCATACATCCATAAGAAGACGGGATCTGGCTGAAATGGTCCTTTTCCTCTTTGGCCTAGGCGACACACCATCCACTAATGCCAAAAGCAATTCGAAAATTGGACTTGTCAGATCATAGCACAAGTTTTCAGCTTGTGTCACTCCATTTCAGACTATTGGCAGCATTTGTAGGTATTGCATAGTAGAGTCTTAACTTGTGTTATGAACTGATGTGATGAACTTTGATTACTGACAAGGTTTTTCCCATAGTATTGGGAGCATGTTGTAATCCTTATTACAGATGTCAGTTTTTAAGGCAGTGCCATCTGTTGGTCAAACGTCATGGGCGTTCATTACTGGTTATCATACTTGGTCATCCACAGACTAAACATTCTGGACCCTGGACCATATTTCACAATGTGCCAACTGAGCCATTCTTCAGCACTCCTTTAATACCGTAACCTGTTATGCACACACTGTGTTTGGCGGTGTGTGTTTCAAAACAAGTGTTTCAGATTTTCATTTTGCAAACTTTCCAGAACTGCTCCTGTCACAAGCTTTTTGGAAAGATCTGCTCAACAAGGATCTACAGTCTGGAGCGCAGGTGTGTAAAGTTAGAAAGGGAAGCCTAACTAATATCTAGGGTTGAAATGATTCTCCAAATTCACACATACTTTGCTCAGTGGCTCGAAAATCAGGGTCTGGACCAAACTGTGAATTTGGAGAATATATATATGGAGAATATATACATATTCTCTCTCTCTCTCTCTCTCTCTCTCTCTCTCTCTCTCTCTCTCTCTCTCTCTCTCTCTCTCTCTCTCTCTCTCTCTCTATATATATATATATATATATATATATATATATATATATATATATAAAATGTATATATATATATATATATATATTATATACAATATTCTCTAAATTCACAGTTTGGTCCAGACCCTATAATCTATATATATAGTCTGTGTATATCACATGTGTATGTATATATAGGTCTGGACCAAAATGTGAATTTAGAGAATATGTATATATACTGTCGATATATATATATATATATATATATATATATATATATATATATATATATATATATATATATATATATATATTCTCCATCCAAATTCACAGTATATATTCTTATTGGTGGGTTGCATAAGAAAAACATTTATTGAGTCATTAACAATTTGGAACACTAAGAGAAGAATACTATAGAACATGGTAGATTAGAACATGGTGGATTAGATTGCAGCAGCAGTGGCTTGAAGGTCAAGTGTTCTTACTCCCAAAGTTGAAATAAAGGTATCTACTAAAACAATTTTGAGTAATTTTAATAAGAATATTGAGGTCTAAAAACTCAGTGCTGAGTTCCCCATGGAACTACTAACTATTCTTAGTGAGTTTGGGTGTATGTTTTGGATCCTTGTCCTCTTGGAAGATCCAACCACAACCCAGTTATAGATGTTTGGCAGAGACAACTTCACCAGTCGAGACGAGGTTTACAGCTAAGGTGAGGGTCTTTTCTCTATAGCCAATCCCCTTTCCCCCCCAAACCTTGTTTGTTTTGTCTTGTTGGATCACAGGCTCTAGGTTCCAACCATAGTCCAGGTGCTTACGTTTGTGGCGAGATAAATAAAAGGCTTCGAAAGTAGTTTGTTGAAATGAAGGTGCTGCCTAATTGTTGTTTTGGTTACTCTACCAAAATACTGCTCGAATTCTGCAACTCTCCGAGCAGGGCTGTTGGTGCACTCTTCCTCACTGTGTGTGTTGGGGCAAGATACATGTGACTTCCAGGTTAGTTTAATTTAACACCCTTCTTTTAACTTCTTAATTATTGTCCTGAGAGTTCATATGGGTGGAATCGTCTTCCCACATGCCATCACACTTATGAGCAGCGGATCAACACAACTGTACAATACAAATCCACACTCCTCATATTTATCTTGAATTACATAAACAATCAAATCCATATTTTTCTTGGTGTATTGCACTTCTTAGTTATCTTATTTATCTTGGTAACATTGTCACACAACACTCCATCCCCTGTACTTAATGTCACAGGCTAGTGCTACTTCTTGTACTCCACTTTTATAAGCCTAGGTTGCTGCACCCAGCACTTTAATATGCATATACAACTCCACACAATGTAAGGTTTACAGTGTATGTAAAGTATAGGGTGTGTGTGTGTGTGTGTGTGTGTGCGCACTGTGGACAACTGTAACCAAACACAAACTCTCTGAATTTGTGAACATACTTGGCCAATAAAGTCAATCCTGATTCTGATTCTGCATGTATGCAGCGATTTGAATAGAGTCTGATATATAAAGGTCAGGACACTTCTGTCTCATTGTATTTGTGTATTAACTGATGTTCCTCATGAAATAAGTGTAATGACTGTGAATAACTATGGTGATTTGATCTCTGTGTCAACTAGTCTTATAGGGAAAGGCTTTAGTTAGATTTTGTGTGCCACATGGGACATGTGGTCTTGTTCCTTAGACTACATTTACTTCAGTTTAGATTCAATTTCTCTGACGTTTTCAGACATTCTTTTATGGTAAGCTGATAATACTAGAGCTGATTGTATTTGTATATGTTCCATCAGATTACATCATTCTGGGTTTTTCTTATTCCAACAAAGTTTCACAATCTAAGACAGTGTCCTCAGCTGAAAGATTTCTTTGGCCAATTTTCAGCCCAGTTTGCCCCTTCCTGCAAATATTCCCAATCAGAAATGATTATCCAATTTAGGAGTTTGACTGGAAGGGACAGACAGCTTACATCATCTGGTTTACCTGACATGACAGTGGAAAGAAGTCAGTCTTTGAGTTCCCACCCTAAACTCTGGAGTAATCAGAAGTCTTTCAGGATTTTCAAACTTGACTGTTTTTACAACTCAAAAAACAGCCGCCAGTTTGAGGTAGAATGTTGTGTGTCATTGGCATAGAGTAAGACAAGGGGGAAAAGTCTCCCAGCTCAGCAACAGCCATACATGTCCACTTGGTGGTAAGCAAACAACTCAACACACCTAACCTCCAGCCCAGCATAGAATGGCACCAGTACCATTGCTGCACAGCTGTAAGCTAACAGTAACAACTATACATAGTCCCCCATTACCGCTGTCCCAGCCGCTCCTGTGAGGCCAGCACATGGCTGCGCCTCTCATGCAAACCAGGAGCT
This sequence comes from Prochilodus magdalenae, assembly GCA_024036415.1. Taxonomy (NCBI): domain Eukaryota; kingdom Metazoa; phylum Chordata; class Actinopteri; order Characiformes; family Prochilodontidae; genus Prochilodus; species Prochilodus magdalenae. The sequence continues at coordinate 30,588 of JAMWET010003481.1, read as the reverse complement.
ACAGTATTGTTGCAGCTTGTACTGTGATGCATGTTTCACACTTGATATTCTTTCACAGGCTGTATGTCTTGTGTGCACATAAAAGTGGAAATTGTGAGGTTCAGGGCTGTTAGTAGTTGGAATGTGTGCTTTTTAAATAAATAACTAGAAAGCCTACAGCTTAAAATACCAGTACACAGTAATGGCAAGGGCACTACAGTGCCCTTAAAACACATAACTCCATATTATCATTAACACATTGTATCACTTTGACCACACAGGGGCAGTAATGCAGCATCAAACACTAATCGACCACCAAAACTCTGTAGTTCAGAAATTAAACCAGCAGTATGTTCGTTTTTCCAGTTACGCCTCAACGACAAAACATACATATTGATTCCAACATCTTGGCAATTAGCATCTTAGCAGTTAGCATCGTATATTCATCAAATCCACCAGGAAGAAAGGATATCAACAGTGTGTACAATGTTGGCTAATGCTAAGCAGGCTATCTGTAGTTATGTGTATCCATCAAACACAGCTATAATAATATTTCTTACATCATATCTACACACACAACACAATTTGTGGATAAACAGCAACTCAGATGAACCGAATCAACTACGTAAACCTTGTTTTTAAAGCTTTCGGGTCCAACGGCAGCTGTCGGCAATCTGCTTCTCACACTGCTCGCCTAATCCTTGTGAAGAGCGCATAGGCGGACCACAGACATGTGCTCCACTAATTGGAGTTCAGCTTGTCAAAATCAAATGGTCCTTTGAAGAGCCACCCCCAAATTCACTCTGTAAATCTGCATCAGCACCACAAAGTATTAGGCACTGATGCCACTTAAGGTTATTTCCACCACAGGCCACGAACAGGTCTTGTCTTTGACTCTCACGCTGGCTGATTGTACGCTATTGTCAGCCCCAGGGAATATCTGGGTAATTTTTCCAACTGGCTAGAGTTCACAGGGACGCTGGTGATCAACAATCATCACCACGTCCTCAAAGTGCACTTTCCCTTCATTGTTCCTCCACTTCTGGTGGGCTTGGAGGTTTGGTAAGTAATCTTTAATGAAATGCCTTCGGAAGTAATCCACTAGTTTCGTAATGTGATGCTGCGGGGTTATATGAAATATCAGCCAACCCCTGAAACTGCATTGCACAAGCCTCAACAAACCCTCCCAGGTTTGCTGCGAATCTGGCAGCGACTCCATGGGAATGACTACCCCACAGAAAGCAGACTACTTCAGCTCATTGTCCTACTTATCAGCGGCTAAAGTGTAGACGCCAATAAAGGCCGGCACTGGGGGGCAATATGAGAAAAAAGGATCCCTGGTTCCCTTGCTCTGAGTTATGTCTCTGATTCCACAAATCACAAAGACACAATTTCTGTCAGCTCTTGTATTTTGGCCACCCACATTCCCACAAGCACCTAGTAGCGGCAGGAGCTGGTGAATAGTTAGGTGAGTAGCTTTGTGGAGTTGGTTTAGAGGGCAACAGAATTTATTGGGATTGTCAGTTTAACTGTAAGCAGTTGTGTGAGCTGGGCACCACTTAGAGCAGCACACAGCTCCAACAAGTTTTGACCGGTGCCTCCTGGGTGCCACAGGAGACCTAGCAGCTGGAAAGCCACCTAACTTCCACCTGATTGCAAGGTCCTCAGTACACGGGTAAGCCCAAATCCATGGATCTCCTTTCTACTGCTTAGATGAATCTGTGTCCTGGGTAGTGAAGTGTTGAGGAGATCCTCCTTCCACCATAACTGCCACAGGTTAAGCAAATCTGTAGGTAGACTGTCATAGAATGACTCAGAATGGCAGTGGGTCACCTAATATCTGGAAAGGCAACTTCTACCTGACCTGCTTGGTCCTCTGTGGAAGCACAATGTTGGGGAGATCCTTCTGTTCCCATACCTACCTCAGGTTGAGCAAATCAGAGGGTAACTGTGCATCAGTCCAGTCTTACTTCCTATCCTATAAACGCTATACTAGTATGAGTAGTTGGGTGTTAGGTGCCTTGCAGGGCACTACAGTTGTGTGTTTATTGTGTTTGAATGTTTTCTCTTATGGTGGCAGTGGCATATAATTAATTAATATGAAAAAAGCTGAACTGTTTTCTCTGCAAGGGATTCTCACTCCTCCCCTTTACCCCTTATTGCTCACCAGCAGCTCAACACACCCACAGTATTTTACACACAGAGAGCCAAAAGTGTCCTAGTTACTGTAACAACATAAGATTTACAGGTAACAGTATTTCACCTGGTTATACTGATTAAAAATGATCTGAGCTGATTTTGGTTCTTCTGGTGTAATGCCACTAGGGGGCCTGCAGAGTTTCTTGTGTAGTATATGGCCAGCTTTCAATGCTTAAAATAAATATGTTGCATTCCAGCCCACATCTGACCTGGACAGAAAAGAGGATGGTGACTCTGTTTGTGACAACAAGCTTCCCGTCCATGCAGGAGGAGATTACCCAACTGGAAAGTGCACAGCTGTCAGCAAGACAGTGATACTGACCCTGCTGCTGCAAACCATTACCAAAACGCCTGTCACACATCTCTCAGAGAATAGCCATGTGCCAGCCTCCCCCGCTGAGGTTCCATATTCGACACACAGAGCCGGACATCCACATCCACTTCAGCAGCTCAGCCTGCCATGAACTTGGACACAAAAGTGTGTCACCACCGCTGTGCTATTGCCTTTCTCCATCTCACTTATTTTGGTTTGTTTCAGCATCGTCAAAATGCGGTGTTTCATGGTGCAGGCTGGCCCATGCTGGAGCACTTTGTACTATCATTTAGATCTGATGTAGTCTCGCCGCGTTTCACGAGGCCAAAGGCTGTAAACACAGCTTAGAAGTGGCTATGGAAAAATAAATAGTTTGGAGCAGAACACTTTATAGCCCATTAATGCTGCAAACAAAACACACTACAGAAGTACATAACCTCAATCAGGGGCTGTTTTTGTTGTGGGGGAAGTTTTTTAAGAACTTTCGAAAAAACATTTAGTCATCAAAGTCTGAACTTTTGCGAGATGTTTCTGAGAAACGGGGCAAAGGCTTCCAAAGCACTGACTGCAGCATCCTTTTCTCCAGAGCCAAAAGCAGAGGAGAAACTGAAGCAGATGGACATTCATATCTAAACAAAATCTGGCTCCTGCCTTCTCACCTCATCAGACTCGTTATTTTGCAAAAATCAGAAAAGAGATATTAAATGATTCAATCAGACACATCCCGACATCAGATTCAACAGTACGTGTAATACGTAAATGCACCGTTTACTCTGCAGGCCATAAAGCCATATTACCTGTATGTCTATCCCTACACAGCCCACGGCAGTAAGGCCACACTTCAGCTTTGGAGTTACAATAAGTGTTTGGGGGAGTATAGCCAGTAAGAACAGATCTCATTTACATTTACTCATCATCAAAAGATGAGGTGCACAGATAGCCACACCCAGAAGGAATCAGCTGACAGGAAAGAAACTTGGTGGGTAGGTTTGACATTATGAGACATGCAAATGATTCAAGCTTCACTCACAGCCGTGCATGCGACATAACCACGGACTTGCATCATCAGCGTCAATGACCATCAAATTCATGCCTGGAGGCACCGAAGTCACATGTCACATTTCCGTAAGGCCTAGAGTTACAACACAAGACTGCAGAACACAAAAACTGCAGGAACAATGTGAGAATATTCAACATGCATGTGATGGATTATCACAGGACACCATTAGGGATCTCTACAACTCCATGCCAAGACGTCTGGCATGTTGTATTAGCATACATGGTGGCCTGATGACGTACTGAGAGACACTACTTCTGTATGTGTAGCTCAATAAATATTGATCATATCAGTCTAAATTAATCATCATTTATTGTTCCTGGTCACCTTTATCTTCCTTTCCAGTAGTACTGCAACCCAGCACTTCTTTCTGGGTGCCACTAGTCTGTAGACGATGAGTGTATATGACTCTTAAAGGTGCAGTAACCTGAACAAGCGGAATAATTCCAGATGAAATGTAGGATTTAACCGCTGTTGTAAAATATATATATTGCTGGCGACTGGCCTCTGCTGTATTTCAGTCAGACAGCATCAAAGCCCATGTCAGAAAGCGGCACAAAACCGAACTGGTCTCGAATGCGATCTGTTTGGCATATTGTGGGCCACTCTGTGCGGGTGGCTGCACTGGCAGTTGGACGCCATCTGCCCGTTTTCTCTGTCTGACTGCAACCAGCTGTGTGGTGGGAACTGAGCTTTCACACAGCGTCAGGCTGTCTGTCAGTGCCATAATTCACCATCACTTCCAATCTCATCAAGTGACCCTCTGGCCTACCAAACTCATACTAATGACTGAGTAAATGAGATACAGGCACAGCACAGAGGAAACAGCCGTCGTTATAAACCTACAGGTCTGCAGTTCTCTGTGACACTCTGGCTGTGTTCTCAATGCTTCTCTAATCACTAACCCTAATCAGTCACCCCTGTCCAGAACGCTGTTACAGAGCCATGTTTAAGGTGAGATTTGGGGATCTGGGGATCTCTCTGATGGAAATTACTGATTGCATGCAATGTGCTACCGAACAGTTTGTAATGTCACCTGTGCTTTGAAGCTCTTTCCTGAGCGGACGAATCTAATCACTGTGATTAAAGAGCATTCAAAGAGAACCCAGGTCGAAACGTGGTGAATGTTGATGCTGCATTTCCAATCTTAACACTGAGCTGGACCTCCTTTTTAAGCCTGTGTGTAGTGTTTTCAGAAAAACCCCAGCAAATTCCAACATAACAGTTGTAAATGATGGTTTTAGGATTTCCAGGTTGATTTGCAGCTGCGTGTGGACAACAGAAATACATACCTTTGATCCCCCTTGGGGACAATAATGAGGTAGATTTCAGTATGGCAAAGAAAGATGGAAACATACACAGGAATAAACTCTAGTATATGAGTAAAATGGATTCCAGTTCACTAAGCTACATGCTGGATTTGACAGACCCTCTCCCTCTCCGCTACAGAGCAGGGCTGGTTTGGTACTCTGAGTTGGATGATGTATTTTGAGATGAACTTCCTTCCAGGAATGCACTGAAAACATCCTCTGGTATCAAAAACAACAGATTAAATGGCACTACAATAAAACACAATAAATAATATACAATATAATATGATTATCAGTTATATTAATAAACCATTAAAATAAGAAATAAAGATTAAACTGCTGTTTGTTTACATTTAGCTGACACTCATTTCCAGAGCGACTTACAAGTTAATCGTATTACAGGTAGGCCAGTGTAGTGTTAGGAGTCTTGCCCAAAGACTCTTATTGGTGTAGCACAGCCTAGGCACCTTGACCAGGAATCGAACCCCTGTCTCCCACATGGAAACTGTAGGTTCCCGGGGGGGGCAGTGATGTTATCCCCTGCGCCACACCAACCAACTTGTTTGCTTTGTTCTCCTGAACTGGCCAACACAGACACATTGAAGCAGTTTGAGCAGCAGCAGATAAACAGTTATGCAAACACTGGTTGTACTGAAGCTGGATTATGATAACATTAAACATGTGTTTTCTTCATTACTGGGTAGTTTTATTTAACAGCATAAATGAAAATGGCAAAAGTTCAGTTTTGGATTTCTTACAGGCCTATCTCTGAGTTTAAAATGGGATTATAATGTCGTTGCATCCCAACCTTGATGATAATCTGTTTTCTACATGGCCTGCATGTCACAGTGTTGGCATTATTTGGTTGTGCATGTTGTTTTTGGATGCAACACATTGCTAAACTAAAACGATCAGTCGTTACAAATAAAGCATGGTTAGATGCTAACCCAGTTTAAATATGGTAATTAAATTATCATCAGGGAAAATACAAGCTATAGAGCAGTGTTTCTCAAACCCGGTCCTGGAAGCTCACAGTCCTTCACCTTTAAGGGCCTGTCTGGTTTTAACACAGCCACTCTAACTTAATGGGCTGTTACTGAGCGGATTAGTTGGAGCAGGTGTGTTGGAAACAGGGTGAACACAGAGAAAGACTCAGTAATACTCACATGCGGGGCTTCGGCAGAATTATCATGCTACACAATATAATCATGATCACATTCTGCCAGTTTTGCTTTCCAGGCTTAGCTGCTCTGCAGTGTTGTCAGACACCAACTCAAGATGATGCACTTTATACAGCAAGCGTAGTTTCAGCCTGTGACACTCAGGCGTTTTCTCCGTTCTGTTTGGACGTCCTCCATCTGAGCTCCTTCATTCCACCTCTCAGTTATGAGAACACCATGTTACCATCCATGACGAAGGAATTTTAAGTATTATGTGTTTTTTAATAACCTGACATGCCCTGGCAGTGCTCGGCCATTTTTCCATCCTGCAGGGCAAAGAGATGCATCAGAAGGGAACGCCAAGGTTCAGAGACAAGCCGTTAAACATAATGAGAGAGGGCTTGAAAGGATTTGAAATGCATGGAACGGAGAGGGAGAGATCCTGCCCTTCGTAAACACTGATTCTCAGTGGGACCGAACTCAAGCAAAGATTAGCGCTCTTAATTAACAAGTAGATGCTCCGAGGGGCAGAACCTCCAGCACAGCCGGGTATTATGGTGCCATTGTTCTAGGTTCTCTCATTACTTCATCTGAATGTCATTAACATCTCGTCTTCTTCCTGTGGATTATGAACCAAGATAATGGAGTTAGTAAGTCATGGCGACCTTCACACTGACTGCCAGTCCGTTTGGTCCTAGAGTTCCTTATTATCAGCAGTATGAAGCTTGTGATTAGTCAAACGCTGCTTACTGTATCTGCCTGCTGCATAAGTGTGGAAAAACACACGAGATGTTTCCCTGCTGGAGGCTTGTCACTTTCCAGACCGTGCTGAGTGAAATATTCTACCATCAAGGAAGAACCACAGTCAAGCAAGCGAACTGCTCCATCTAGTGTATGATAGGAAGTACTACAACACAGGTTACAGGCATGTGCAATACAGATAGGCAGTGCACAGGTAATGTGAAATCTGCAGTTGCTGCTCAAACTGTTACGAAATGTAGGAGTGAAAAAGTTTAAATTATAATAAATGGAAAGAGAAAAGAGATTGTCTGTGCTCTCCAGCTACCTGACATTATATAATAGCACATGTGATATAGCAGTATGTATCAGTATATGATACACAGGGGTGGACAATGAAACTGAAACACCTGGTTTTAGACCACAATCATTTATTAGTATGGTGTAGGGCCTCCTTTTGCGGCCAATAGAGCGTCAGTTGGTCTTGGGAATGACATATACAAGTCCTGCACAGTGGCCAGAGGGATTTTAAGCCATTCTTCTTGCAGGATAGTGGCCAGGTCACTACGTGATGCTGGTGGAGGTTCGTCCTTCTTGGTGGTATGCTGACATTACCCTGGATACCGTGGCTCTTGATACATCACAAAGACTTGCTGTCTTGGTCACAGATGCGCCAGAAAGACGTGCACCAACAATCTGTCCTCTTTTGAACTCTGGTATGTCACCCATAATGCTGTGTGCATTGCAGTATTTTGAGCAGAACTGTGCTCTTACCTGCTAACTGAACCTTCACACTCTGCTCTTACTGGGGCAATGTGCAATTAATGAAGATTGGCCACCAGGCTGGTCCAATTTAGCCATGAGACCTCCCACACTAAAATTACAGGTGTTTCAGTTTCATTGTCCAACCCCTGTATGTATATATATATATATATCACACACAGAACCAATCAAATGTTTAGACACACCTAACTAATTGGATGTTGTTGTTATCTTAAAGACTCTACAGGCTTACTCATAACACTTTCAACTGATGAGATGTCTGAAACAATACATGTCGTGGTTCAATGAAAAACATGCATAACATCCCCACTTTGACGATTTTTACTTTTATGTATCATATGATCACATGAGCTACTGTTTACACTGTGTATGAATTTCATAATAAATGGAAAAAGTCTGGTTCTATTGTCCTACATTGATTGACATTAGTATTACACTGGGGTTTGGCCTCTCCTGTAAAGTTGCTATTTTGGAGATTTTACTTTGTACAGTGACGATATCATAATATACCACATATACTCTTGATGTATTACAGTATTATATTCATGCCATATCTCCGCCTCAAATATACTTGTTATGCAAAAAAAAAAAAACCTTTAAATTTTTAAGATTAAAAAATCTTTTTTAACGCACCATTTAAAAGCTGTATTGTGATGGACAGAACAATAGAACTGGTCCCAAGCTGATAAGAAAAAACTTTTTGGAGATTGGGGAGAGCTCTGTTGATCCTCCATAACCTAGCAACTGTAACTATGCCTGGCACCCAATATCATAAATCAAATTTTGCTTTAGTAGTTTAGTTTTGGAGCAGAATTGTTAACAGTCACTAAACTTCTATCTATAGAAGCAGGTCACACTAACTTGTGCAGTATGACTTAAGTTTTGGTTGATGTACAGTACTGTGGAAATGTTTTAGGCAGGTGTAAATTCATGTTGTAAACTTAGAATGCCTTCAAAAATAAAGATTGCCGAAATCGTTTTTATCTGTTTACAAAATGCAAAGTAAGCAAACCAAAGAGAAATCTAAATCATATCAGAACTTGTTGCTACTACTCTTTACCTTCAAACCAGCATCAGTTCTTATAGGTACACATGCAAAAAGTCAGGGATTTGTAGATTTGTAGTCAGGTCTATGATCGACCAGTAATACCAAACAGGTGCTTGTCACGTGTAGGTTGAAACACAGTCATTAACTGAAACAGAAAGGGAAGCTGTGTAGGAGGCTTAAACTGGGTGAGGAACAGCCAGACTCTCCTACCAAGGTGAAACTGTGGAGGAGAGTTTCAGGTCACAGGTCATACACTATGGCAAGACTGAGCGCGGCAAGAAGACATAAGGTAGTTCTACTGCATCAGCAAGGTCTCTCCCGGACATATATTTCAAAGCAGACTGGTGTTTCAACATGTGCTGTTCAAGCTCTTTTGGAAAAGCACAAATAAACAGGCAACGCTGAGGATCAAAGTCGCAGTGGTCAGCCAAGGAAAGTTAGCAGCAGATGAAAAATACATCAAGCTTATTCCCCTTCGAAATCAGAAGATGTCCAGAACTGGCAGAAACCAGTGGGACCCAGGTACAGGTACGCAGCCATCTACTGTCCAGAGAATTCTCACCAGAAGTGGTCTTCATGGAAGAAGCCATACCTCCAACAAGGAAACACGGCCAAGCGGCTTTCTGCAAATGGAGTTGGAGAGGATGCTGAGAAATACAGGCAGATACTTATCCATCATGCAGTTCCGTCAGGGAGGCGTATGATTGGCCCCAAACGGGTTCTGCAGCAGGACAACGGGCCCAAACACACAGCCAAGGTCATAAAGGACTATCTTCAGGGTACAGAAGAACAAGAAGTACTGGAAGTGAGCCCTGATCTCCCACAGAGCCCTGATCTTAACATGATCGAGTGTGTCTGGGATTACAGGAAGAGAGGTTTGGAGGCTTTGAGGAAGCCTACATCCCCAGAAGATCTGTGGGTAGTTCTCCAAGATGTTTAAAACAACCTTCCAGCTGAGGTCCTTTAAACACTGTGTGCAGGTGTACCTAGAAGAATAGATGCTGTCCTGAAGGCAAAGGGCGGTCACACCAAATATCGATTTGATTGAGATTTCTCTTCTGCTCATTCACTGCAGCATTCTCAGTTTACAGCATCGTATACCTGACTAAAACTTTTGCACAGTACTACATATCTAGTTGACATGTCTTAAAATTCTGATCTTGAGGTTGTTGTTGGCTAATTTCAGGGTTATTTAACTTATTTCCAGACAGTTTTACCAGTTTTAGGTGATCTTAGTAAGCCACATGTCCTCACTATATTGTCCTTACTGCTTTCTACAATAGGTTAATAAAGTGAGAACATTCTGCTCACTAAAAAATCACCTAAAGCATGAAAATATCTGGAAATAAGTTGAATACTTCTATAATAGTCCCACAACAATCTCAAAATGAGAAATCTAAGATACTTACCCAGATATCTATTTTTTTTGCAGTGCTCTGCTGATTGATTATATTTGGGGTATGTGGAACAACTCTTCTAGCTTTTTGGCAGGATAGTTTCTCAACAAGAGGCAGCAACATCCCCCGCCCTGGCCCAGGCCCAGGCCCAGCAGCCCTAAGAGGCTTGAGGGGTCAACGGCATCTTGGATGGGATACTCTGCCCCGCTGGGTTTGCTTGCTATTTGTCCTTACATGTGTTTATTTGTAGGGCGGTCTTTTCAAATGGAATTCGCCTTAAAGAAGTGGATTTTCTAGCTAGGCAAGGCATTCAGATGTCTCAGTCCATATCACCTGATGTGGGATCATAAGATGGAGCTATGTGCTGCCATCAGTTCAGCAAAATTTATCAGTAGCCGGCAGCAGCACCCTCTGTTGGCCAAAACAAGCATAATGTCTGCCCGTCTGCCTCTTTCCCCAGTCCTCATTAGGACCTTCCGGTGTGTTTTCAATCCACAGTTAAAACAGGGACATTTCCAGGGATGGCTACAACTGGGGAGAAGCTACAAGCACAAACGTTTAATCGTTTTGGTGACCTGTCCACGGAAATGGAGAGATCTGCTCTCCCTAGATATTATTCCTGTTTAACAGTAAGGCCTACTGTACAAGCACATGTGAACAGCCATGTTCAGAAGAGAAGTGTTTTCAGAGGAACACATTACACACCAAGGTGGCTCAGCTAATTCAGGTGAACATTTGAACAGGGCTACAGGATTCTGCAGGAAGCGGAAAGAGAAACTGCTGAGGAGATTCAGTGCTCCATCGAGACGGCTGCAGCTCTTCTGAGTTGGAGTAAGTATTTGTTTGTCAGTGTGCTTCACGGTAATGAAGGATGGAACTGTAGCACTCAAGTGACGTGTAAAAGAGGGGGAACACTACAAAAGAAGAGTGCTGTGAAAGAGTGGAGCTCAGTAGAAGATTGTACTTGTGAGTTTGTTGATTTTAGGTTTGTGCTGAGTAAGCTGGATGAAGTGCAGTTTACAGTTTTATTTGGTTTCCATGTAAGTGTCGCTGATGTTGATGTGCTGCTGCCCATCAACATCTGCTAAAGGAGCAATATGAAAAATCTATGCCTTAAAAGAGTCCAAAGTAACTAATATCAACCACAGAATGTGGGGATATGACCATTCGGACAGTACATCATGTGATGTTCATGTGTTGTGCTGCAGAGATGTCTACTAAAGTTAGCGTGCTATCCGGCTAGCACCGGCTCATGCTGTTTCATATTACCACTTTGTACCTCAAGAGGGGATAGCGAGTCACTGTAGCATCAGTCCAACATGAAGTAGTAGCTCTGCTCCAGTACTGCATCTGATCTAAACCCCTGTCAAACATCTGAAGGTTCTCTTCCTGGTTGGATCATTTGACATGTAGCCAATTAAAGGAAGAGTAAACCAACAATGAGTAAAGCTCTTGGCAGGAAATCACATTTTGCACAAAGAGAAGAAGCGATACAATTAGTAGCATAACAAGTTAACACTGCTGTTGCTTCTGGAGATGATTTTGGTGAGTAAAGGGAACTTTAATGCTGAACTTTCTTCTAGCCTGGTAAGGAGTGAGGAGGAAGGAGAAAGGACTGTGCGTGTTCTGGGGATGTGTTGCCCCCTATTGTTTGGAGGATGAATTTGACAGGGGGTCATCTTATAAATTTGGTCCTTTAAAAGTGAACATTTTATCTACAAAAAGCTGTAGTTCATTGTAGTTCATAGTAGGGGAGTCACGCCCCCCTCAGTTATTTCTTTTGCCCCTCTTTGGCCTGCTTAACTTCCTTTCACTCTTACCCACACAGCATGCATATTAGTTACTAAAAAAAAGAAGATTAATATCAGGCTTGAACAGTAATAGGCTTGCAAATTAAAGCCTCATCTTCACACATTAATAACTGGAACATCAGTACTACAAAATGAAAATAAAAAAAATCAACTGTTTCATTAAAAGTTTTAATTCAACATTCATAGTAAGTTATTCATCACTCTCTAGTTCATGTTCAACCAGAAATGACCTTCCATTAGTTCCACGGGTTTTATCTTTACAGGTGTTAATATAATGCATCTTACATACACTCATGGATCACATGTGTTGAACACTGGCAAGTGGATTTGGAGCCTAGACCTGATGGTTCATTTCAAAAAAAGGGCTGGGGTAGTGGAAGTTGAACATACATTTAATGTGGATCCTTAAAGTTTTCTTTGTGGGAAATTCCAACGGACATCTGTAAGACTTTGACTTTTTGTAAAAATAAAAAACAAACAAAAAAACAAAAAAAAAACCAACAACAACAAAAAAACAACAACAACGGGTATATGATACAAAATACAGTAGTAATGGGCGTAACATATTCGTGTTTAATATATTAGTAAGGGACGGTTATGACGGAATACTGCGTCAATATGGAGAGCCTTTCAGCAGAGCTGTCGCTGTGGTCAGTATTGCCGGCCTGCACTGCTACAGTAAGACGTGTTTGGAGCGACCGTACCAGATAAGGATGATGGACAGATAGCAGGACTGACTGCTGTTTGACCACAGAGTACGAGTTCACATTCAGTCATATATACTTCCATGCAGTCATGCGAGGAGAACAAGGAAATACTTTTAACTCCGATGTGTGACCAGTGATCCCGAGCCATCCTTCTAGAAACGCTAGTGATCTCGCTCTCTTTCTCATGGGAAGACATGTAGACAACAACAGCAAAAAAAACAAAACAAACCCAACTGTGAGGAACCGAAGCACAAAAACAAGACCAGTTCAGGGCTCTGGAGATAAGAAGTTCCACTCCCGTTAGCCCACAGTTCCATTAGCTCTGCAGGTGAGCCCTAAGGAGTCCGTTACAAGGCATGCTGGGTAAGAGGCACTGGTAAAAAATAAAAGTTCCTGTTTCACCAGCGGAGCACTTTATTGCGATCCTCTTCACATCTGAGGTTTCTCAAATGCTCTCCTGATTGGCAGTATGGGCACGTTGTGATTCACGGTTCAACTCTTAAAGTGTCCCGAAAACTCCCCTCTCTCTCTCTCACTCTCACGCAGACATGCAATAAACAAACCAAATGAATCCTTTAGGTTAGGTACATCTATATAGATTTACACACACACACACACACACATATGCACTCACACACATACCCGCTCATACATACACACATGCACACATACACACTCATACATGTACACACACACACACACACACACACACACACACACACACACACACACACACACACATATGCACACATACCCGCTCATACATACACACTCGTACACACACACATGCATACATACACACTCATACATGTACACACACACACACACACACACACACAAACACACACACACACACACACATATATATATATTTATATAAAAATTCATATATTTTCAGGAATGTTAATCTGTTGTGTGTGTGTGTGGTTTTTGTTCACTGATACAAAACTTTTCATATCGCACATATAAGAATCGTCATAAAAGCAGTCTCTTCCTCTTTAAAAAAAATCCCTTAATAAAAATAAGTTTCTATTTGTGTTTTTATTTATTTTACAATATATTTTCTTCTCTCCCTCCTGCTCCTCCCGGCTGTGGGTTTGCTTGGGGGGGGTTGGGGGGATATGACGGGTTTCATTATGAGGGGCATTTCAAGCAGCCGCACTCCAAGGTCGTCTCCAGCTCTTCAGAGTAGGAGGATCCATCGGAGCACTTGAAGCTGACTTTCCGTCGACGGCTTTTAGTGGGCGTGCAGCCGCGTGGGCACTCCACCCTGGGGACCTTAGTGGTGGACGTGCATGTCTTGTGAGCCATGTGACGCTTCAGCAGGTCCCGGATCATCTCGCCCTGACAGGACAGCTCTGGGAGGACAGGAGGAGAACCGTAAACGTCATGCACTGAACCAGAAACACACATGCATCTTAAAGGTGCCTTAGAATGCCATAATTGAATAAGTAGAGCTCGGTGCCTAGAACTAACATACTGTGAACCTCAAACACTTTTGTTCTTCCATCAAATCCCACTTTCACTTCGGTATCAGTCCTTACTCAATTTTTTCCAATATCAGGCCGACCTAGTAGACTATAATCCATCCTGCAGTGAAAGCCTGGAAGTAGAAAATCTCACCTGTGTCACAGTTGGGGCCCGTGTAGCCAGGCTGGCAGTGGCATGCAGCCTCTCCACTCTCATCCACTCTGCACTCTCCATGTACACAGTGCTGCCCTCTGCAGGCCAGTGGCTCCTCTCTCCTCTCACAGTACTGGCCTGAGTAACCCTGGGCACACTTGCAGCTGTAGGACAAGCCTTTGGGGACACACAGGCCATGCACACACCTGCACAGACAGAGAGAGAGAGGGGTGGGTGGGGGAGAAGAGGTGATTTGTGAATTCTTCCCTGTGATGCATGGTTCACACTGCTCTGATATCTGCTCATCTTGAACATGATATGAAGAGAATGTATATATGTAATGACTTGTCAACTTGAACAAGAATCTGCAGAGTGAATAATACAAAAGCTCTATTGGGGTGAGCATAAGAGAAAGAGAATATGTATATGGCGTCCATACCTGCTGTTCTGGCAAGGGTTGTTGGAGCTTTGCTGGTCACACAGTGGGCCGCTGCTGTTGACTGGACACTCACAGGTCACTCCTGCCTCGCCCCTCTGCCTGCACGCTCCCTGAGCACATACACCGCAGGAGTGGCAGCCTGGAAGGATGCCTGCCACGCCAGCCAGCCCATTGCCCAGCTCCTGTAGCTCGCCGTTGATCCGCACGTTATGGATGCAGCCGTTGAAGGATGGAGATTGGCGGTCAGGTCCAGAACGCAAACCAGATGAGCTAAGTGCAGAGGGCACACCTGCAAGAGCAAATCACACCACACATATAAACACGTCGTTTGTTTTGTCATGAAAGCTGCTATACTGGTATGATCAAATAGGAGACTGAAACATCACACACTAAACATATTGTGGCAGATGCTACTTTTTTGGCGAAGGGAAAATTAGTGTAAATGAGGCCTTCATTAAAATATCACTGCAGACAATCACATCTAATTCAAAATCACCCCTTTATAATTAGCTTTTTCCACATCAATACGATATCTGTGTGTGTTTGTGCATGGCTCTGACCTCCGATGTAAAGCTTGGTGTTGATCTCCACTGCGGGCAGCCGGGGCAGTTTGCCCAGACTTTTGGGGGCTCCTTTATCTACCACAAGGCTGAGCGTCTGATTCTGGATCAGCAGTTCCACCGTATGGAAGGATCCATCATTCACCGACTCCACACTGACATGCACACAGAGGAACACAAACAAAGCAGAGTTGTTTATTTAACGATGTAGGTAATCACTTCACCTGACAATTATAACAGTCCCGTCACACGTATGTGCTCCACTCACAAAAGTCACTGATGCGAGGTCAGCTGAGCTTTGCAGAGTGATGTCAAACATCCCATTCATCCTTACCAGAAACGTTTTAAAATTTGCCCTGCGTGTTTAAGGTGGTAGTAATTTCAGGCTCACGAGGATGATGAGGGCTATACATACGTGCAGGGTTTGCGATGGGATTTACAGATTGAGAAGAGGAGCTACAGCGCAGTGAATCTCTCATTCCATGTGTGGAAAATGGGTCTCAAAGCAGATGTTATTGACTGGCTAAAAGGACTGACTGCATTTTTTTGCATGCCAAAGACCATAGGTTGAAGGAAGTAACTGAATCTGCAGGTGTATGGAAGCGTACGGTCATACGGGTCTACCAGCAGTGGTAAAAACCAAAGTCTACAGGAAAGTCCCATCGGAATTGTGCCAGGGAAGGCATCCACCAAATCTGGACCTACCACCCAGTTCTTTAAGGAAAGAGTGAATGACCATCGATATGGTCTATATGGAGAAACCTGACAAGGACATATTCTTTCTGGTGGACATATCACATGCTAGTAGGTCTGTTTCAGTCACAGGTGACTCATTTTTTGTCCTGTGAGGTTCATATTGTCAGCTGCTCCTTATTTTGATATAACAGGAAATGCATTCATCACCAAGGTGTCACGCTATTGCTTTAAATCAAAACGTGAGTTTTTATAATTCTTCAAACTCCCACAAACAGCATATATGACTGAAACTGTTGAGAGCTGCCACACAATGTTAGGTTTCCAGGTCTACAGGACTGAGGAGAACTGTGTTGTTGTAGCTATATATAACAAGGCAGGTTGGAAACAGTAATAACAAATTTTCCATCATCCAATAACACAACAACATAAAAAAATAAACAGCATTTGAAATGAATAAATGAGGTATTTTGACCAAAATGATTATTATTTATATTACTATTTTTGTAAACTGTCTGTAAAGCTCGTCCAACAGCAATACAGATGCTACAAACAAACCCATTTGTGGTGTCCCACCTCTGACTCCAAAATGACGTAGGCGTGTGTGGTATGAAATATCTGCTCCTGCTTTAGAGTAAAGGCAATGGCTCAGCCAGGTGTCGTTTGTGCAGGCTCTGGTTTGGCACTGATGCAAAGAACTCTATGAGAGGGGCTTGTGTTGGCTGAGAACCCGTTTCCCCGCGTGGTGAGTGGAACTGAAACTTTCTATGTTGTATGCGCACAACCACACACTGTGGCCACTGGAGGCAGAGCATGTTGAGGTGAAAGGCTTGGAGTGTTTGGCTTGGTGTTTGAATGAACCCAGGAGAGCGATTCCTTTTTGCTCGATCATGTTAAAGCATCACAGAGTGATGAGGGCCCACAAAGAATACCGAGTATGACAGTGAGCTCCTGTCAGCCCTGTTGGAAGGGCCGACATACTGTGATTGCACCCTGGAGCTCACAAAGTCCTTTATCTTCTCCGGTTTCCCACAGTCCTGCATCCAGAACAAGCAGCTCCACTGACCCCGCTGAAAAATCGTGTTTTGTCTAGGGTGATACAGTAGCGTACGAGTTCGCGACCCCACGTAAACCCCGCGTGAACTGACATCAGAGCCTGAGAAAGCAGGTCAAGTTTGGCTGGGGAGATGCATGTACTCTAGTGGAGCAGTTATTCCTGGAGAGAACACAGGCTGCTACAGACAGCTAGAGACAGTGGTTTGGCAGAAAGAGAGTGAGAGAGAGAGGGAGAGAAAGAGAAAGAGATTGTGGGTAATAGAGTGTTATGGCTTGTTCTCCTCCTTTACCCAAAACAAGCTCTTCCTCTCTTTGCTTTGCATTCTTCTGCCAACTTCTCTCCTCGCTGAGAACAGCGGAGAGGGCGTCCAAAAACAGCACGCTGGCATACCGTGTCAAAAGCCGCTTCTCTCAACCGTGAGAATCGGACACCTTCGCCGAACGCGCCGCAGGTCATGTTGCTCAAACATCGAATTAACAGCTCAAACTAATGGGGTGCGAATCCTGGAACCAGGCCTTGGCTTTCTCGGACCTCACCAGTCCTGACCATAGGTGGTCCTGTTCTATATCCTCCTTACCCAACAACTGGCCACAGACATCCCACATAGGAAAAACACGAGGCAGAGAAAAACCGATCAGATACGTAAAGCAAACAGGCCAGCATTACATCCAGCTTACTTGCGCCTTGTGGCTGGGGCTCTCATGTTTGAGCTGGCGCTGCCTTGCATTTCCATTGCAGAAACACTGAGGCTATAGGTGCAGACACAGATTAGTGTCCTGGACGCACGGTCCAGCTTTTGCCGTATTGAGGGCTTGGCTCAGTGCAGGCCCAATGTGTGGTTCGTATTACATCGTCATAATTCAATTCCGGGTTTCAAAACATGTTCCTTGCAACACAAGGGTCTGTTTACAAGACCCCCCAAAAAGTCTCCCGCTTGTCCATTTGATACATATATACCACCATGGATGTCTGGCTTTATTACCGTTTAATGACATTTTTCCCCCATGCCTTTGCTTTTGACAGACGCCTTTCATTAAAAGCAGCCTGAGGAGGTTTACATGTTACTAAATAGAATAAAGAGCCACTGCCATATCTCAAGGAATGGAAATACACTTAATCCAGCCCTAATCCTCTCAGGACTGTTGTACAAATGCTGACAAGAGGCTTTAAGCCCCTTTGCTTTCGAACCACCGCACCACTTGGGGGCAGCAGAGACCAGGCTAGACCCACAGACAGGGAGCGCTGGCCAGTCCTGGCCTTTTGTCTGCATTTTGACAGGAAGAAATTTTCCAGAGGTCATAATATTTTTGGAGGGGGGGGGGACACAGGATGGCATATCTTTGATGTGTGCCTAGCCTGCGTATTAGCTTCAAGCGCCCCATTAAGGGGCTCCATAAAAACAAACACAGAGCCGTCGAAGATTTCAGCAGCCTCGTGTCCTTCCCTCGCGCAGGGGGAAGTCAATTTCCTGTCAGCTGAAAATAAAATACTTAGTTTTCCCCCCTCTGTGAAAACTGCATTATAAACGACACATACACAAAGCTAGCCACAATTACCGGAGCCTTCACCTCAGAAACGTATCTAGAATCACTGAACCTGCAGACATATTTACGTTTTCCAAATTCAATTACCCGGCACTATTATTTGCTTACAGCAGGGTCTCACCAGACCGGCTGAAGTTGATCTTACACAGGCAGTCGATGCTGTTATGGATTGCAGCTGTAAGCTCAATTAAGCCTCTATGGCAGTGGAGCGCCAGGCTACAAGCTTGTTTAGTGAGCAGAGTTGGAGAGGGAAGCCATTCAGTGCCACAAGGAGACTGATTCCGATACACATGGCTAAATCTAGCACAGAATCGTCTGTATGGTGTGTTTAACAAACAACTTGGCTGTGGATTCCATTGACCTTTTGGCTAAACTGCAATGCTGCAGCCACAAAGGCCCAGGGAAGCTAAGCAGTCAGCCTAGCGATGCCTGTTTACGTGTTAAAGCAGAAACGCAGAGGGATGCATAGAGGTGATTCCAATTAGTTCAATAAAGTAAGGGCACATATTTGGTCCATGAATTGAGATCTAACTAAAGCACCACAGGGTCATGCACTAGGGCAACGCATCACAACCATTCATCATGCGTCTTGCTTAACCCACCATTATGCTTTTATAGTGTCAAAACAACAGTGCCTGATCTAAAAGGCTATGTCGATGAACACTGGTGGGTTTGCATGCATCACTTTGTAGTGGCTGCATTTCAAGGATGTGCAGTATGTTGTGGTTTGACTGGCTGTGATTTGCTACAATTGTGGCTCTGCTGGTCTCATGAACGTCTAACTCCTGAGGACAGTTTTTATGCCCCGTATTTTCCTTGGCCCCGCAAAAGACTTTTGGGCGCCCCATGGTTTGGTTCTGGTAACCCGTCTCAGAGATTTGCATCCTTCTTGATCTGATCTGCTCTAATCCCTTCTGAGCTAAGATTCTAAGATCTTAATCTGGCGCAGGCCTATTCTTGGTGATCTACGTCTCTGGAGAGTTTATCTCCAACCTTAATCCAACACTCTTGATCTGGTTAACAAAGGCTTCCAATTGGAGCCATTTGGAGCCAATTTATTGGAACTCAATTCTCCAGACAAGAGGACTAAGGCGTAGGCTTAAACAGTCCTGCTCTCAGGCCTAAGGCGTCCAAATCCCCGTCCCAGTTAACGCCCTTCAATTCAAGACCCCTATCTTGGCCTTGCTCGCATCCAAAGATCCACAGCTCCAGCTCTACTGCATCCTCCAGCGGCCCATCCCAGCTCACCTCAGCTACACTAGAGCTGCTTGGCTTCCTTTGGCCGTACCTCTGAAAGGCTGCTGTTTTTCCTCGGGCCTGAGACTTCGGTCATGCAGGAACTGAGCGCTAATCCCGGGCGAAGGAAAGAAAACAGCCAATAAAAGCACGCCTTGACCCCCCATCACCCCGGCCGCGCTCGGCTCCAGAGCCAGTTGACATGACAAACATTGGCCGCTTTCTGTCGGGTTAGGCGTGGCGCAGGACTCCAAGCCCATGCTGCGTGGGTGGAGGGGGTAGCGAGAGCTGCAATTCTAACATTCTCTTTCAATTTCCTGTGATGTTTCCACAAAACCGCCGCTCTCTGCTGAAGGACTGCCCACACGGCCGCTTAAACTAATAGAGAGATTAGCATGGCATTTGGGAAAGGGCAGAGCATTAGCAGGCAGCGCAGACCCGGGCATTCATCTAATGCTAATGATCCTTTACTCCTAGTTAAGAGCCTGTCCCCCCCTCCTCTCGTCTCCTCTCCTGTGCAGTGCACACATCGGTCTCCCCTTCCCTACCATCCGCCAAGATCACTCTGTGGAGATAAGTGTCCTTCACCCTCCGCCAGCTCGCCGTTATCCTCTCCAGGGTCTGATCTGTCTTTCCTCACTCACAATCTCTCTCTGGGCCTCCCTTGCTCTTCTACTTTTTTCCGCCTATAGTTTTATTATCATCAGTCTTTCTTTCGGTCTCAACTCACACAAAAGCAACCCTCCACCATTTTTGTTTTTTTCTCTTCAGGCTGAAGCGCAGTAAGTAACAGGTTCTGTCACCCTTCTACAATTCTAGCTCAGTTAAGGTTATGGATCAGCCAAAAACGAAATGTCACAATGTCATCAATCTGCCAAAATGCAGATGTCCCAACTTTTCTTCTCTACAGCTACAAGGCTAATACAGTTATCATGTAATAGAGGAGTTCAAAGCCACACATAGCATTGTGCGAGTCATTAATTCAAATGGTTGTTAAGCAATCTTAAGTGGACTTGCTTGTGTGGTTTCTCAAACTGGATTTTCTAGATAATGCTTAAACGCCTTTCAATACGCATTGTCTGTGACAAAAGGTTGATTTTGTACACTGTGGTGTCAAGTTAACATAAGATCTATGTCCGGATGACAATTCTTCTTTTCTGACATTGGGCTGTCATGACATTTTGGGGGGTGATCAGTGTAACAAACAATTTGGAGCGTAGAATACATCACAATGACATAATGCTGACAATGTGACATACCTCAAATCTTATTTATGGCAAAATGAAACTTGCTTCAACCAAGAGCCATTGTTCAAGTAGGTCTAGGTCTTTTACCATGAAAGGCTTAGAGGTGTATGCAAAAGTCTGGACACCCAATGCCAAATTTCATGTTTTATTAAATTTATTAAAGTACAAATGTGGTAATATGCAGATGGACACACTTAAATATGCAACTTTACTGCAAAAGTTTAATGTATTGTTTTTATACATTGGAAAAAAAGCATCCAGATATGTTTGATTTAGTTTTCCTGTGTGCAACATTTTAACAGAAGTGTGGTTCTGGTAGGGGCTCATTTCCACTTTGGAAATCTGCAAAATATGTAAAGGGTGCCCAAACTTTTGCATGCAACTATATGTAAGTATCTTGTAGCCTTATGTACACTGCCCTGGAGTAAAGTGTTACTAGATTAACTAATGACCTGACATGGTTTGAGGTGAATGCTAAGTTGGTGACTATAAGCTTCCATTACTTGTTAGCCACATTAGCCTTGCAGCTCTAAAGCAATCTATAGCTCGAACCTGACTAAGGCAAAACTGCATCAAGGCAAGGAGAAAAAATGAGTAAAAAACGGATTTTTGTTGGCCATTGCTCTAAACCCGCCAGACAGCCAGAAAACGGAGAAAACAGGAGCAGACTCGGCTCGTTCTCCTCTGATCCTCGCTTCACCGATGCTTCATGACCTCGTCCTGCATTTGAACTTCTAACGTCTGTCGGTAGCCCATGGATTATGATCGCACCATGAACCACTTTTCTATGTGGATTGCACTATGTCAAAACCGCAGAACGTGCCAGATGAGTTTTTTTTTTCTCTGTCTATTTTTATATTTTACTTACGTTTTTTTCAACCGAGCTTTGGCAATAATCCCACTATAGATAGCTCCCATTTCCACTGATCTCTCCATCTTTTCTTTTTGATGATTGCCTTGAAGCGACTCAACACCTGTGACTGCTTTGTTGTGCGACATCGCCAAATTCTACCCTAGCATTCTCCGTAGCCCCCCAGAAATGCCCAACCCCTTACTTTAACGCACTCGCCGTAATACCACCCACTATTCTGGTTCTTTCGGGACTCCCCACTTTTTCCTTCCCGAGAGACAATTCCCCACACCCGATTCCCCCCCCCCCCCCCCCAAACCACTCCTTGTGTTTTGTTTTCCCACCTTTAAACACGCCACCAACTTTGTATTTTACATCCAACTCTTCTGTTTTCCCTTTTTTTTCTTTTGATTTTGTTTTTTCCTAGTTCAGCGCCCCTTCCCCAGATTACCCGTCACACTTATCTTAATCGCGCATCTACACCCTTCCCTTCTTTCAATCCCCATTTTTTGCTGTTTCTTTGTTTATTTTTTACTTTTTGTTCAGCTTCTTCTGTTCGTTTTCCCCATCTCTCCGGCTTGACTCTTTTGCATTCACCCATTTTCTGCCTTTTTCTCAAACCAAGTAATGGCACCTAAGCAATTGACATTCGGTTGGAAGTCTCTCGGAGTTTGCTAGTGGACTCTTGATTCTTTGCAGAACTTACAGCAGTTGGATGACAGTTTTTGGTTTTGGATCACTTTTCAGCAAAGGCCGATCATTAGGCAGTACCTTGCTATTAAGCACAATCTGATTGAGCATTAGAGCCTGCTTGTCTACATACATAAGGCAATACTATTCGATCCACATGATTAAGTTCATCCCAGAATTGTCCCCGATTCGCACACCGACGTGTCTCCTCATGTGTTTTGTCCGGGCCCTGATGTGTGTGTCTGAACTCCAATGCCCCCTCTTTGCTTTTTTTTGTTTTGCAAATAAATTGTTGTACCACTCAGCTTCACTTCGTCTTGACTTCCCTTTAAGAGACCATTTGGGTGGGGGTGGTAATAATTATAAAACACTGCTAATTAGCCGCCTCCTCTGGATTTTAGGCGTACTGTGAGTGGTGTGATAATTTGTAATTGTTCTTGGACTAGCAGAGGGAGCCAGATGCGTTGTTATCAGGAATTAATGGATCAGTCCTGGCAGTATACACTCTGCATAAATAAGTGCGTGCATTGACACCACGAGCTTTGTGCGGTATTCAAGCAACAGAACAAAGTGTGAGACGTATTTTTGTATCGTAGGAAGAGTTAGATAGAACCAACACAAAGTGTACATAGACACAAAAGTACTTGAACAATTCAAGTATGAATTGGCTTGTTTCGTAGACTGTTTCTAAAATAGTGCTCTACAGAGAACAGAAAATACAATTGTTTAGGGCAAAGTTTTTATGCACGGTACAGTTTCTTAAATGTTGGGGAAGAGTTTAATATATTGAATTGTGCCATATCATTTGTACATGCCATATTTTAGTTTCCAATGTTCTAAAACAGTAATTATGCATTATTAATGTGCTGTGTCTCTGTGGAGGATGTATGACCTTGTTTACACTTTCACAAAGCCTTTAATTTGACCACATTCACATAAAGACTTTTGTACACATCCATATTAAGTCATAAGAGGTATTAAGAGAACTGTGGACACTGTTAAGCCAACTGTAGACATTATTAATATATATTTAAATATAGTGAAATGACATACAGTCAGTTCAGCCATGAATTCACTGTTTTGTGGGGGATGTTCATTTATGCTTTCTTGTTCCATTTTGCCAAGTGGCTAATTTAATTTGGCTTTATCAGACTATCTTATTGGAGCCCCTATAAAAGATGGAAACAAGCTCTCATCCCTATCCATGATTAATGTAAACAATATATATAATATATAATATATATACATTATATATATATATATAACATATATTGGTTTCATTAATCATGGATAGGGAGGTATATACATACTACACAGTATATATATATGAGTATCCTATAATATATAATATATATATATATATATGTAGTATGTGAGTTTGGTGTGTGTGTGTGTGTGTGTGGTGTATTGCCTGTGTGATGGGTGTGTGTGTGTGTGTGATTATACATGTACTTTATGAGCTACAGTTTTGTGACATACGAGATAATACACACCACCCTTAAGTAACACATATTGTTATAAAGTCCATAGAATGTGGAATCTTATGTTATCTGCTCTCATATTTGCCCTTGTGTTTCCACTTCTAATACCATAGTATTTAAAGATTAATCAAGCACGGATCGTCACCTGAGGCACCGTCTCACGCTTTGCTCAAGAGAAGGTATGTGTTGCATTTTGTTCTAGCCTGAGTTGGAATAAAGCACTCCGCCTCACACTGTTCTGTGCTGATATTCATTCAGTAAGTCGCAATGAAGGCATGCACGTTGTGCTGAAGTAAGTTGAGTAGTGCCTAGACTAGTCATATAGATCAAAGTGGCTGCGGTAATGATTGCGATTTATGCTGCCAGTCGTGACGCCCTTGAGCCAAGTGCTGCCCCAGGTTTCTCCAAGGTTTGCTAGGGAGCGATGGTTGACCCTGGCCCCCTGCTCTCTCCACTGCTGTTAAGATGGGAAATTCTTGCAGTGCACAGTACGGCGTTCAGAAATATATGACAGAGAGCAAGTGTAAAGATGATATGATTATGTACGAATTCCCAACACTGTCACAAACTCAGACATGTTAGAAAGGGAACAGTATTGACCATTACAAGTAGGTTTGCAGTAAGTATAGGATTCAAAGTGAGGCCAAAGTTCAACGGAACCTGAATAGATATTTAGTTGAATGGACAGTAACTGGGCCAGCAGTCAGAGGACCGCCTCTTCATTTACTTCCGTTTTGCCACAGTCACACACGGACCTTTGTGGGGCCAGAAATCAGATAAAAACGCACAATAATGCTACCAAAAGTCATATTGTATTTAATTGAAAAGCTTTTGGCGTTGGAGAAGCTACGGGCAGCATACCCAGTGATGTTCACGAGTTGACCAAGTTACAAAAGCTTTATTATCTCCAAATGGGGTGTTGTCGCACCTTCCATTTCGCACTACACACAGAAGACAAAGAAGTTACAACGCCATTTGGTACACCTAAATTGTGATATGAATAAACAAAAAGGTGTTAAAACACATATATCGCATCGATTAATGAGAAGAGAGTGAGAAAGCACTGGACTAAATATTCCAGACGGAGTTGGGCATGACAACTGTGCGAGAGTCACTCACTGAAAGAGATAATAACTCACTGTGGCAGTATAGAGAACACACCAGATAAAGGCTCTACTCCTGAGGATACGGAGCGAGTAGCTAGTTTGTTCCATAATTTAAACACATGAGCACAACACAGAACGTAACTAGTATAACTACGTGGTCCCTTTTACAGTAACAGTCCACCCGAAAGTTATGGTTAAGTGCCTAAGCCTATTGAGTATGTTTAGTTCTGGATAATAATATACTAAGAATGAAAAGCTAATGGAAATTACATATGAGTAATATGTGGAGAATATAGATAATCATCTGACTATTGTATGACTCGAAACACACATATTAAAGCTGCAGGAAAACCTGCGTCTGTGTTCTTTTTTCCATAATTGTGTTAATACTGTCTGCACTGGGCCCTCATTGTAGGAACCGAAGCTCATGGCCACACATGTACCGAAGCAAGAGTGGAGCTTGTTTTTCCTTTTTTTTTTTTTTCTTTTTTTTTATAATCTCTTTAAGATGAAAAGTTTAGATGTATAATGTCGAGAAGGTTTTTGTGGTCATACAGCAGTATCTACAGTGCACTTGTTAGGCATGTAGACTGTAGGCAACTCGGATTTTCTTTTCATACTCTGAGAGTTTTTGATGATGGACCTGTTCACACAAAGTGTCAGATGGACATGAGTTCTTTTTTTGTTTGTCTCGGACATCTGCATATGGTTGCTGTTCTTAAGACACCTTGTCACGAAGTGTCAGTAACTACGTTGCCATGCTGGAGTGACGATGGCTGGGACCTGTCATGCAGGAGGAAGCAAGAAAAGATGAAGATTCATCACATTGTCAGGACCCCACTGAGTTTCACCTTTCATCACTCTGAAAGTTCACATAACTCTGGCACTGTCTTCTTAAATCGTCTGGTAACTTTTCTCATACTCTGTTTTGACTATTTGTTTGTCACATTTGTTGTTGTTATTGTTGTTTGATGTCACACTAAAGGCACTTAGTGAAAAGCCATATTTTGAACGTTTGTCAGAGTATCCAGACAGAGATTGGTCCTTTAAGGATCTGACTGGAATTGTGTTGCTAATACAAACTAAATGGTGTTCGATTAGAATGGGTTCATGTGGTTTTCCCTTTAAAATCTGGATGCAATCTGAATAGCAATATGTCTGATGGAACTGTAGGCAGTCTGAACAACATTGAGAAGTTTGGTCTTTTTGTAACAGTTAATATCCAGTATTCAATATTCCTAGTTTATATCGCTGCGAAAATACTTATATGCCATTTTGACTTGTGAAAATCAATGTGAGTAAATGCAGATGCTCACCAACTTGGTCTAGTAAGTAAAGAGAAGTGTGAGCATCTAGTGGTACCATCAAATTTAAAGTACCTGCACTTAGTAACCTTAATGAGGAGTTGTGGTCTTTAGGTGGCCCACTGCTTCTTGTGTAAAGCTCCTTCAATCATGAAGAAACGATGTGCATGCCTTGAGGAATGAGTTTTTTTGTTTTGGTTTTTTTTTTGTTTTTTAGTCCTACCACCATAACGTTTGCTTATCTGTGGCAAGCCTACTGTGAACATTATATGATTTGGATTGGATTGGCTCTGAGATTGTGAAAAGCATAGGCCTTGATCTCATTATGGAAATACCACCTGCACATACTTATCCATTGAGAGTTGTAGTCAAGTATTGACGTGCTTGTGTCATAGTGCTCGCTGTTCTCTTGCCGCTTGAGACAGTTGATGCAGGCACATCATAGTAAGACATTCCTTTTTGCATTTGAAATAGTAACCAGCGCTGGGTTCAGCTGTTTGCCGCAACCACTGTCATATCCTATATTACACAATGAGCAGGGGTATGTTTTTAATGCACTTTAATCTTTCCATTGTTTGAACATGATTTAGGAACAAGAACTACAGTGATTCAGGACCTGAGACATAAATTAGAACCTCAATCGGATAGTCTTTCGTTCAGAGAGCATGAAGGAGTGACTGAGGCATTTTTTAATTCTACATCTCTCTATTGTCAGCGAAGGTTAATTTTAGAGGTCTTCACAGCAGACGTAGTTTTGAGGATTGGATTGTGGTTTATAAGAGCGGTAGACCCAGTGTTGAGGTGACATGTTTAAGTACAAGCGGTTTTTGGAGCTGGGCATATGCGTTCCAGGGCACCACACCTGCAGTTCATTGCATGTTAATATACTGCAGAAGCTTCAAGAGAGCAAACGGGCAGACTATCAGCAGGACATTTTAAAAGATGACCGAATACCTCCCTCTACACAATCACTGTTGTTGGTTGTTAAATGGACTGTTTTGACAGTTTTTGTGTGTGGTTTGTATGAATGTTGAGAGATGAATTACATTGACAGCAAATGTAAACACAGCTGTTACTCTGCGCATTAAAGAGCGCATCAAAACACTGACATCTGTTCTTGTCCATTCATATCACACGCACCCTTTGCCAGAGTTCGAGCTACGAATAGCTGTGACTAACCCACTTGATGCCTGAATATGCACAGAATGTAAACTGTGTCCGATCCACACGAGAAAACCATTAATTCAAAACAAAAACTGTCCATTGAGAACTCATTTTCTTCATACATAGGACTGGGACAGTAAGCGCGTAAGTTTTTTTATTTTTTTATTTTGGAAACTGAAGCTGACCTGACTATTCTTGCAAAGAGTTCTGCAGAGGGTGCTACGATAAAAGAATGCTTGTCTCATAGCTATAAATAATACACACCATCACATCATTTCGATATATTGTCCACTCTCAAAGCCTCAAGTACACAGTATAGCTAACAGAAAGAAAAAGGCTGTAACCGCTATGGATATCATCAGTCGATATTTTATTTCCACAACTCTCCCAAAAACACACAGAGACAAAACAGGTGCCACTCACCACATGCACTGGACACATCCCCACATGTTTTGAGATATACGTCCTGGGCTTAAAAGTGAACACCTGATGTTATATAGTCAGGCGAACCTGTTTTTCTACTTTTTAAACTGAACTCTACCAGACAACACTTATCCCAACGGCAGTGCGCATTCATACATAGGGCCACATCAGTAAACAGCATCTCGGAGGCTCACTAATATTACAACTATGCAGGCCATAAGCACTCATCTGTGTAAACTTTCCACTTAAACATACAACGATTAGACATAGCTAGTCTTACTCTAACATCCTATAACTAAGCCGTCCATCTAATGACGCGAACCCCACACTAACGAGAGCGGCACAATACATTCGTTGTGTTAGGCACGGCGAGGATGGGGCAGGTAGGCATGGTGGATTTTGTAAGGATAGACAAACGTAGGGTAATTTGCTTTATTGAGAGGACACATAGAAAAATACAAAAAGTGTAAATCAGTAAAAATAAATTGACCTCATATTTGAGGTAAGGCAATACAAAACCATGCTACGTTGTAGCTTTTTTGTAGCCAAGGATGTAAAATTAAGCCCAAGCTGTAAGCGGTATGCGCAATTGTTTAGACGTGGAATAAATCATTTACACTGTGGACCTTTGAGCAAGACTGTCTTTAAACCCTCTTTTAAATAGGCGACTGCATCCCAGAAACAAGAGAGCAGGAGGGGGGCCCATAGGCCCTTCTCGCCTCGCATCAGACACAATGCGACACTGTTTCTAATTCACCTTACCTCATATATAGGCCATATCCCAGCTAGATAGAAGACCCACGTTCTCACTCAGTACAACACTTCCAGCTAAAGCATTTTGACATCGTGTAAGAGTAAGAGATAGTTTAATAGCCCTTGTTGCAATAACTATTCATGTTCTTTTACTTAGGCCGCAAAGTCGGGATATTAGTATCAAGAATTAAGACGCCATAAGTAAGCGTAACTAGCAGTTTTGCATTGTCTCTAAACCCATATTGCATGCGCACGGTGAATATTTCTAGGCCCTCACAATGTTCATTATAGGCTCATTACTATGCGGATGAGTGCCCCAAGCACTATCCTGGAAATACTACACGAAGCATTGCCAAGACTGGAAAGTTATTGAGTCCCTAGTCAGTGAACGCTGAACGTTACATTAAAATGGTAATGTCACATCATGCACTTAGCGTAAGAATCACTAAGTGTTGGACTGACTTTTCATTATTTGCATTTGTCACAAGGTAAAAATCTTAGTGTATTCAAGAGGAAAACAGTGAAATAGGTTGCATTTAAAAAAACAAAACATCAATATTACAGTGTGCGTTGAAGAATAAAAATACAAGAAGGCCAGGTGTTGTTGTGAGTTGTGATTGTAAATGGTAAGGATATAATTGTTATTAAGATTTTTCTTTATATTATTCATTTATATTTTTTATTTTTTTTGGGGTACGTTTTTTTGTAGAAAAAGTGTAGTGCTCGTTCGGCAGGCCCAAATCTCTCTTGCACCTGCCCTTAGCATTAAATGTGATATATATGGTTGGTGACACTAATTAATATGCCTCAAATATTGGTGTGTGAAAAATTTCTTCCCTGCTACCAATCCCCCCTCCCCCCCCTCTCAAAAAAATAATAAAGAGCACACAATTAAGAAAAAAAGCTAACGATCAAAAAAAAAAAAAAAGAAAAAAAAAAATAAAAAGAACAAAAAAGAAGAACAAAAAACAAAATAATAAAAACACATACAAAAAAAAAAAAAAAACTAAAACAGTTAATGACTATAAAGGATACAACCCCCCCCCCCCCCTAAAACACTTAAATCGCCAAAATTGGAAAACTGATGCTTAATAGAAGGAGTTGAAAAAAACAACAAAATAAAATAAATAAAAAAAAAAATCCAAATAAAAAAAAAAAAAACAAAATTCACTAATATTTAATAAGTGATATCACAGAAAGCCACGCATAGAACAAACAATGAAGATGACATTAAATAAGAATAAAAAATAGGACTACTAAAACCATCAAAACTCCCCCAAAATAAAACAAAAAGATTGCAATTCATAATTATTACCCGTAAAATAAATTTATAAAAAATAAGAGATAAAACACAAAAAAAAATAAAGTAAAAACTGATTATAAATAAGTGTTTGAATGATATAGGAAAAAAAAAAAAATAAACAGAAAGGAAAAAATAAAAAAGACAAAAATACAAACAGTCCAAAAAAAATAATACACGCACTGTTGTTTTGTGGGGGGGCGCGTTCACTACCAGTTTCTTGTAGTAGTAAACACAAGGTCATGAGTGTTTGTACAGACAGTAAAAAGATCACTTTATACTCATATTGAATCAAGAGTTCTAGATAGTATGATTATTGTTGCGGCTGTTCTTTCAAGCAAACCACAGTGTAGAATGTTTTTTGTGTAACTACTGTAGATGCAGTTATATGTACAAATAACTCTTTTTGAGTGTGTAGTTACAACAAAATTA
This sequence comes from Prochilodus magdalenae, assembly GCA_024036415.1. Taxonomy (NCBI): domain Eukaryota; kingdom Metazoa; phylum Chordata; class Actinopteri; order Characiformes; family Prochilodontidae; genus Prochilodus; species Prochilodus magdalenae. The sequence goes on along the minus strand of JAMWET010003481.1, from coordinate 184 downwards.
TTGCAACAGAACCAATTAGCTTATTTCAACCTTTGTAGTTATTTTTTTAACTTACTCTACATTGATTGATATCACTTGGGATTTTTTTGTTTTTTTTTTATTAAAAACCCTTTTTCAAGAAAACCAATCATTGGAGAAAGTTTCAATTTGTAGGGAATGTGTGGTGTGCTATGAGCACTATATT
>JAMWET010003480.1:10000-26517 GCA_024036415.1 Prochilodus magdalenae | reverse complement strand
GAGACTCCTAGGGCAGGAACGAAGGGGATGAACAACGACAGAAGCAGCGACGGGTGCGGTCAGATAGTGCCCTGCTGAGATTAGTCCGTAAATGTTCTCGCGGGATCTACCCTTAGTGAGATGTGAAGTTTCGACCGACCTCTAGAGTCGAAAAAAAAACAGCCGGCCTTTAGAGGAGGTCCAACAAATGAACTGGCGACTCTAACGCCAGGAACGTAGGGATTAACAATCAACAGGACAGATAGAGGAGTAAGAGCAGTCATTTTTTTCTGACTGATCAGGGTTAGTGCTTACGGCGGACCTCCCCTTAGATAAGCATAGTGAGTTCGCCTCGCCTTAGCTCGAAACAAAACAGCGAGCTTTAGAGCGGGTCAAAATGACTGCCACGGACTCTAAGGGAGGATACGAAGGCCCGATGTGTGACAACAAAAGGCAGAAGATGAGACGAGTGCGGGTCAATCTAAACACTCTATTCCGCCCCGCAGCTAGTATGCTATCCGATTTGCGTGTCTCCTAGGCTCGGACACTGGAAGTTAGGTTAGATAGGCACGTGTTTTTTGATCTACATTCCAATTTCTCTAGCGGATAACTATAAAAAAATTCCGAAAAAGATCCTCCTACTCGGAATCCGCCTGCATCAATCAAAAGCTGGTAATATACATAGCCCACATCAGACCGCCAAAACGCATCATACACGATCCCCCTCTGCCGAGGGCGGAACGGATAACAACGCCCTTAAGCTGCCGTGCACCCAGCGAACCCCACCGTTAGTCATGTACAGGAAAGGGCCGAGACCCCTCTTCGGAATGAGACGGTTATATACTGGGATCACAGCCCAAGCTAGAACACTGGTGAAGCTTTGATGCGGTAGTTGGAATAGCGTAGCGGGTAACATCCCTGCCTCCATCCCTGCAGACTGTTTGAACCCCACCTGGACATTCCACCAATCGGAGCCTATGGGCAAGACTCCTAATTCAGAGCGTCTGCCAAATACCGCGAATGTGCTTACGGTTAACCATCAGCCTGTGCCAACATCCTGGTCAGGCATATTACGGCCCACTGACGGTACCATGTGCCCCCGAGAGGGTGTGTCTCTCTACCTTCTCCATCCTCTTGAGCCTCTTCTTCATTGCCGCTGACTCCAGATCCCTCCATCTCTTCCTCATCAGCAGCAGACGGAGCGCTGGCCTCTTCGCTCTGCAGAGCTTTTCCTTTACGCCTGGCCTTCCGCTCCTGCTCCTGCACACAAACACAAACAGCAGTAGAAAAAAAAAAAAGAAGTAAAAAAAATAACTACAACCGCCTATTCCTACCCCAACACCGTGCGCCACACAGTCGAGCCCTCATGTATCTGCACACCCCAGCGACCTAGTACCACACCCACCCTCGGCATCCGAGACTCCTCACCACACAAAAAAAAAGAGTAGTAAGAATTTTTAAAAGTACCATGAACATGCTGTTGTTAAAAATCTAGAAACTAAGAAGGCACCCTTAAGGACTCGTTTAGCATGGTATCGCTGGCTATGGTGAAGCGGCCATAGAGGCTAGCCACAAGTCTAGTACACAGGCCAGTACACCATATCCAGCCCGTCCATGCACCACGAATCAGAGAGAGCCCATTCTCACCATGCAGCAAGCACGCATACACTCAAGCGATGCATATGCCCTTCCTCATGGCGTGTTCTGTGGTCTATCATAAAAAAAAGACACAAAAAAAAAAAAAAACAAAAAAAAAAACAACCAGGAACCCCTTTCCAGAGGAACCCTCGAGGAACCTCTTTTACATGCACTACAAAGAGCAAACTTTCCACCAACCGATTTCATTTTATGCTGCTGCAGGATCTCGTCCAGTTTTTGCCTCTTCTTGTAGTTGAAATAGAAGTTCTTGCACTGGGACATGGTTTTGGACCCCACCATCTTGGCGATGGCGGACCAGTTGCGGCCATACTGGAGGAGCCCTGCGGATACAAACACTGAGTCAGCGCGCGGCACAGGAACTCACACGGAGCACGTTTGCACAGCAAAAGAGGAAGCACCGCCTCGAGAGGTCCGAACTCGCAAATCAGCATGACCCTGAGTGAGAGAGCGCACGAACGTGTGAGCCGGGTGTAGACTGCTCACGTGCGGTCGCTTCTGAGCGGCTCGGCTGAAGTGTCATCACACAGAGACCCGGTTCAGTATAACCAGATACGAATAAATCAGTCAAGAGAAAAATGAAACCCGACTGGGTTAAACGGTACGGCCGGCGGGGGATAGCCCGGACTAGTCAACTCGCTCAGCAAGTGCGATGCTGCGATGAGAAGTGTGATGTTGCCCAAGTGCTGATCACATGATAACGACACTAACACGGACGCCTGTATCTCCGGTTTCCTGAAGGCTACCGATGCAGATCCAGGGCTCGTTAGAAGGATCCATCAGGCTCCACTGTGGCTCTAAGAACTCCCGGTCGAGTCTTGAGGTAGTCGTGCACTGAAGGTTAGGGAACCAGCCTTCACATCAGGGGGTCGCCGGTTCCATTCCCTGAACTACAAGGACACGGCCGAGGTGCCCCTGAGCCCTAATCCCCAACTGCTCCCTTGGTACCAAGGATAGGGCAGCCCATGACTCTGGGCCACTACCCTCTAGCGCGTGTTCACTACAGTCGTGTGTGTGTGTGCGTGTGTGTGTGTGTGTGTGTGTGTGTGTGTGTGTGGGTGTCTCCCTTCATGTAGGGGTTAAACGAGGTTAAATTGGCTATAGGTTCTAATCTGCAGATCTTCACAGGTTAGGTATAGTTATCTCCGGCTGAGGCCACAATAAAAAGCCATGAGGACAGAGAGGAAGCGCAACGCCTTACAGTCCTTCAGACACAACTTTACGAGATTCCGGGTCCGTATCTCTGGCTCCCTGAAGGCTAGCAATGAGATCCAGAGAACAGGATGTAGAGTCTGGCTTCGTCCACACGACTTACCACACAACGGCGTAAAGCCGTGGAGCCGCTAGTAGCTCAAAGTTAGCATTAGCTGTGACTTTAAGGCTTACTGTTCAGTAACTACCGCACACCCACTCCGGATCAACTCCCAAACTGATGTGCAAGGAATATTCCTAGCTATGGCCCCTGAGGTTTATGCTATACGTCTTGATAAAACCGGCTCTCCCAGGCCTCTCTTATGGCTCTCCCCCTATGGCTCTCCCCCTATGGCTCTCCCCCTATGGCTCTCCCCCTATGGCTCTCCCAGGGTTTTCCTATGGCTCTCCTATGGCTCTCCCAGGCCTCTCCTATGGCTCTCCCAGGCCTCTCCCATGGCTCTCCCAGGCCTCTCCTACGGCTCTCCGCAATGTTGTTGCCTGTCAACTGGAAGACGTACAGCCCCCAAGTAACAGCATGATGGCGTTCCGAATAGCATACACTTCCCAGACCATTTAACACGCACACTGGCCCTCCCATGCTTCTCCCATGCCCCTCCCATGTCTCTGCCGTGCGGCCCCCAGGTAACAGTATGATGGCGTTCCGAACAGTGCACACCTCGCTATCCCTTTAAGGCTTGTTACTGAGTAATTAGTGTGACTCGTTCTGTACCGATTTACTAAACCAACCCGAGATACCCGACTTTGACTCAACACAAGTGTAAAAGCACATACGGGCTGTTGGGACGTAGAAGCTCTTTCAGGTCGAAACCCGAGAGCGTGTTTGTTCCACCTCCTAGGCTAGCTAGAATTCCGTAGCTGTCCATTTGTTGCTGTAATTGCGAAGTCCAGAGAGCAGTTATCCTCATTCACCTCAACAGCTGCTTTCAACCAGCCTGCCTCTGCCTCGGAGCCAAGGCTGCCATGCAGAGCACAGACTCTGTGTGTCCGCGTGTGCGGGTGTGTGTGTGTCCATAGTGCTTGGTTTCTATAAAAGCCCCACTCAGGAACAAACAACAACAACAACAACACGAGTCCTCTGGCGTCCAGTTATCCTTCACGAGCTCCTGTATCTCCGGCTTCATCGCTGGTTTGGAGCTGCTGTAGCGGTTTCATTCAGCTTCACACCAGCTGAAGGACACGCCAGGTGTGCGCTCACTACAGCGCACCACACATATACACTGTTCCAGCTGCACCATCAGAAGGATGGAGATCAATAAGCAACGCCACACATACTAACCACCCTGCTGACCAAACAACCTGTCTCGTCATCACGCCAACTCCTACGCCTTTCATAACGCACAGCCCACCGCTCCACCCGTAATCAGGCTCTCCAACACCAACAGCTAACTCACAGCCTCTGCTGTACTGCAGAAAACCCACCGCTCCACCCGTAATCAGGCTCTCCAACACCAACAGCTAACACACAGCCCTCTGCTGTACTGCAGGAATCCCACCACTCCACCCGTCATCCGGCTCTCCAACACCAACAGGTAACACACAGCCCTCTGCTCTACTGCAGAAAACCCACCGCTCCACCCGTAATCAGGCTCTCCAACACCAACAGCTAACTCACAGCCCTCTGCTGTACTGCAGGAATCCCACCACTCCACCCGTAATCAGGCTCTCCAGCACCAACAGGTAACACACAGCCCTCTGCTCTACTGCAGGAAACCCACCACTCCACCCGTAATCAGGCTCTTCAACACCAACAGCTAACACACAGCCCTCTGCTCTACTGCAGAAAACCCACCACTCCACCCGTCATCCAGCTATCCAACACCAACAGGTAACACACAGCCCTCTGCTCTACTGAAGAGAACCCACCACTCCACCCGTAATCAGGCTCTCCAACACCAACAGCTTACGCTCAGCCCTCTGCTCTACTGCAGAAAACCCACCACTCCACCCGTAATCAGGCTCTCCAACACCAACAGGTAACACACAGCCCTCTGCTCTACTGGAGGAAACCCACCACTCCACCCGTCATCCAGCTATCCAACACCAACAGGTAACACACAGCCCTCTGCTCTACTGAGGAGAACCCACCACTCCACCCGTAATCAGGCTCTCCAACACCAACAGCTAACACACAGCCCTCTGCTCTACTGCAGAAAACCCACCACTCCACCCGTAATCAGGCTCTCCAACACCAACAGCTAACACACAGCCCTCTGCTCTACTGGAGGAAACCCACCACTCCACCCGTAATCAGGCTCTCCAACACCAACAGCTAACACACAGCCCTCTGCTCTACTGCAGAAAACCCACCACTCCACCCGTAATCAGGCTCTCCAACACCAACAGCTAACACACAGCCCTCTGCTCTACTGAGGAGAACCCACCACTCCACCCGTAATCAGGCTCTCCAACACCAACAGCTTACGCTCAGCCCTCTGCTCTACTGAAGAGAACCCACCACTCCACCCGTAATCAGGCTCTCCAACACCAACAGCTAACGCTCAGCCCTCTGCTCTACTGAAGAGAACCCACCACTCCACCCATAATCAGGCTCTCCAACACCAACAGCTTACGCTCAGCCCTCTGCTCTACTGCAGAAAACCCACCACTCCACCCGTAATCAGGCTCTTCAGCACCAACAGGTAACGCTCAGCCCTCGGCTCTACTACAGGAATCCCACCACTCCACCCGTAATCAGGCTCTCCAACACCAACAGCTAACGCTCAGCTCTCTGCTCTACTGCAGAAAACCCACCACCCCACCCGTAATCAGGCTCTCCAACACCAACAGCTTACGCTCAGCTCTCTGCTCTACTGCAGAAAACCCACCACTCCACCCGTAATCAGGCTCTCCAACACCAACAGCTTACGCTCAGCCCTCTGCTCTACTGAAGAGAACCCACCACTCCACCCGTAATCAGGCTCTCCAACACCAACAGCTAACGCTCAGCCCTCTGCTCTACTGCAGGAAACCCACCACTCCACCTGCAGAAAACCCACCACACCGACAGACATTTCACCTCCTTAAATAACTGAACTACTTACAGCACAGCCACACCACAGCACACGCTCACTGTATAAGAGAGGCTAGCGGGCCAGGCAGACGGAGTGAAGCCACATCGTGATGGTACGAGGTGAGATGGGAAAGACGGAACGATCCGCTCTAATGCACTGTAACGGAGGGGAACTGGATACTGTGCACACACAGTCACTGGACACTGGGTATTCCCTCCAGGCTGCTGATCACGGCTGGTGTTCAGGACAGCCCTAACACATAGGCAGTAGTATCAGTTACATCATGAACACATGGTTATTCATTTATAATAGGACCTTTATGGATCTAATCTGGACCTCAGGCATCAAACAGCACACACAGGAAAGACCACCCACACGCAGCTCCGTCAGAACGCCAGACAAATCCTCCGGCCAAGTATAAACTCCATCCTGAGGTCCCGGACTGCAGCTAGGCGTCCTACGGAATCCAACCGAGGCCCATTCCGATCAGTCCACGTTCTCAAACTCCACAATCCGCACCAACGCCGCAACAGAACTCTCCTTTACATCCACCACGCTGTGCAGACGCAGCGCAGGCCTGAACCCGAGGCCTCTCACCTTCACCACACCTCCAAACCTTCAGCTCGTCCAATCCCAAACGAGCTACTCCGCTGTCGTCCAATCAAAACCGCCGGCATGAGACCACATGGCTGACTCCTCGGATCGAAACCTACCGAAGTTCCCTGCACTGCCAATAATCCCGTCCAATGAGGAGCTCGCTCAGAGAACGACCAAAAAAAAACAAAAAACAACACATTCAAGGCCTGTAGACCGCCTCTCCTCCGCTCTGCACCATCGCTCCTTTCACTCTTTCATCTTCATCCCGCCATCCGCCCACCAGATCTCCATGGAAATCCACGTTCGAGCACTCGAGCCAGTTGTGGAGAGAAAGAGGGAAAGAAGAGAAGCAGAGAGAAAGGGAGAGCGAGAGAAGAATTAAGCAGTGCAGAGAGGTGGAGAGAGAGAGGGGGAGAGAGAGGAGAGAAGAAAGGGAGTGGTGAGGGAGGAAAAGTAGCTTCATTTCTCCGTCCCCACGTCTCTTTCAGAGAGTTGAACTGCCTCACTCTCTAAACAGCAACTGCCCTTCTCGATCACACTCACGCGCTTTCTCTCACTCTGCCGCCAGCCCTCCCCTCTCTCCCTCCCTCTCTCATCTTCCTCTACCGCCCGCTCTCTCTCTCTCTCTCTCTCTCTCTCTCGTTCTCAAGGCCGCAGCTTTTTACCCACTCCTCTTCTATCTTCAATGGCTGCCGCCTGGCTGGACTTTCACAGCAATCTGGAGTTTAGAGGCGGAGCTCCCCCCCCCACCCCCTTCTCTCTTCCTTCCTTATTTACGTTATTCTCTTTCTTTCTTTCTCTCCCCTCTCTGGTTTCCTCTCTCTTTCTTTTATCCTTTCTCACTCTCTCGCTCTCTCTGGTTTCCTCTCTTTCTCTGTGGTTTCCTCTCTCTCTACTTACTGGCTTGCTCACCCTCCCCTCGATTCCTTCCTTATTTCTTTCTCCGTCACTCCCCTCCCTCCGTTTTTTTTTCTTTCTTTATTCTCTGCCTCCCTCCCTTATTCTCTCTCCCTTCTCTGCTGATCTCCTTCACTCTTTCTATCTTTCATCACTTTTTCTCCCTACCCCTGTATTTTTCTCCTCACTCACTCTCTGCCTCCCCTCATTTCTCCTTCTCCCTCACTCACTCATTCCCTCATTTGATCTCTGCTATCGTTCTCTTTTTTCCTCTACTCTAATGTGCTCTATCTGAGCCAGAAGGCACATAAACATACACAGCGAGAGAGAGAGAGAGAGAGAGAGAGAGGGTGTGAGAGAGAAAGAGAAAAAAGAGAGAGAGAGAGAGAAAGAGAAAAAAAGAGAGAGCCCCACAGAGTGAGTGAGGGATGAGAGAGGGGTTTGATACTGATACCATGAGAAAGCACAGGGGCTTTTACATTCCTCCAAACTGACCTGCTTTTCTTCCTCAATGTGACCTTTCCTCAGAGAGAGAGAGAGAGAGAGAGAGAGAGACACACACACACATACAGAGAGAGAGAGAGGGAGAGAGAGAGAGAGACACAGAGAGAAAGAGAGAGAGAGAGACAGAGAGAGAGAGAGAGACACACACACACACACACACACACACACACACACACACACACACACACACACAGAGAGAGAAAGACAGAGAGAGAGAGGGAGGGAGAGAGACAGAGAGAGAGACAGAGAGAAAGAGGGGGGTACAGAGAGCGAGTGACAGCGTGAGAGAGTGAGAGAGGGAGAGAGGCAGGGGCTGGGGGTGATAGGTGCTCCAGATTTTAGTCCAGTGTACATACAGGGAGAGAGTACTCCGCTGTTGTGCCAGAGACTGAGTGACTACAGCCACACACCACACACACCCGCACACCCTCATACACTATACATAAACACCACACACAACCACACAGTAACACACACCCTCATACACTATACATAAACACTACACACCAACACACACACACCATCATACACTATACTCAAACACCATACACAACCGCACCCACACACACCCTCATACACTATACATAAACACTACACACCAACACACACACACCATCATACACTATACTCAAACACCATACACAACCGCACCCACACACACCCTCATACACTATACATAAACACTACACACCAACACACACACACACCATCATACACTATACTCAAACACCATACACAACCGCACCCACACACACCCTCATACACTATACATAAACACTACACACCAATACACACACACCATCATACAGTATACACAAAGAGCACACACCAACACACACACACCCGCACCCACACACACATACCCACACATCCTCATACACCATACATAAACACTAAACACCCTCATACACTATACATAAACACTACACACCAACACACACACACCATCATACAGTATACACAAAGACCACACACCAACACACACACACCCGCACCCTCATACACTATACATAAACACCACACACAACCACACAGTAACACACACCCTCATACACTATACATAAACACTACACACCAACACACACACACCCGCACCCTCATACACTATACATAAACACTACACACCAACACACACACACCCGCACCCTCATACACTATACATAAACACTACACACCAACACACACACACCATCATACAGTATACACAAAGACCACACACCAACATACCCACACATCCTCATACACCATACATAAACACTACACACCAACACACACACACACACCCTCATACACACACACACACATACCTCACAGCCGCATATACACACACACACACACACATATATATATTTATGCACGCAGAGAGAGAGAGAGAGAGAGAGAGAGAGAGAGAGAGAGAAAGAGAGAGAGACAGAGAGAGAACCCGCTGCAGAGCCGTCAGACAGCTAAACAGTTAACACCTTAGGAATGGAGGGATAGAAAGTTTGGCCTATAAACGAGTCTGCTCTTTCTCTCCTCTCCTCACTGGAGTAACACGCTCAGCTCTGTGGACCCTCCACAGCAGAGCTTACCGCACAGCGACTGAATAACACTGCGCTGCAGCTCTCGCACACGCAGACCAGACCCAACACAGGCTGTGCAGCAACACGGCTCATAAACCATACCAACCCTCCACCACACGCAGCACGCATCACAAACCCACCGTCCTGGGTGTTATACGCTAGAACAGACCAGCAGAACCACCATCAAAAACCAGGAACCGGCTCTGCTCTCATGCAGCTGCTCGGTGGACCTAAAGCAGGTGTATACACTGCTCTGATGGAGCATCAGCGAGGTCAGGTTCTGCTAATGCTACATGTACATGAGGTGCAGCACGCGTGAAAACACTAGGGGGCAGTGCAGCATTCGGGGAGGGTCTCAAAACAGAGGAAACGGTTGAAGAAAGGTTGGGTTCCCTAGCTGCTGCACAGTGACAGATCTAGAGATTAGAGAACCAGAGGAAGCCTCCTGCAACACAGGCAGCACAAACTACACTATGCTCATAGCGTGGCCGGATGACCCCCTAAGGGGGTCCAAGAGGTTAAATAGGTGGTCCTGGAGCCCCCTCGGGCTGTACTGCACACTTTGCTTGTGTAGAAGAGATTAAAAGCCTTATTCGGGTCAGCACCGTACGCTGGTACACCACACACACACACACACACACACACACACACACACACACACACACACACACACACACACACACACACAGGAGTCCTCCAGTTCTCAGCCGGCTTTACCCTCCGCTGTATCCACGGAACTGCAGTTCTCCGGGTTTTCATGTACACCCCCCTAAACACGCCTCCCAAATGAACATGCTGCACTGTATTATACGATATTCAAAACGCAGTCCAGACTGAAACCCTTTTCAACAGGAAGGGGCGGAGCTAAACCGCTGTAGGCAGGATAGGCGGCTGTATGACATCACATGCACAGGGTATTCAGTATAGCCTGCTGTGGACGGTATGGGCAGGAGACCGGACTTTTGGATGCACATATCAAATTCCTATCCACAAAAGTGAGGAGCGAGTAATGTAGGCACGTGTGGAGTGACCCACAGGAATCTCTAGATGGAGCAGACGGAGAGCAGACGGAGAGCAGGCTGAAAAACACCGGAGCGCTGCGGTTATTCACATACCAGCCTCTGCGCTGGACAACACAACGCACAAACACACAGACTCTGACCTTTCTTGGCCATCTCCATCTCCTCCTCTGTCCAGCGCGAGCTTTCATTCATCTCCAGGTTAGCTGAAAAGCAGGAGGAAAGGAAATCCTGATTAGGAGGCAGCAGGCTGTCCACTGACAACTTTGAATACAGTGGGGCATAGAAGTATTCAATCAACCACTGACGGTGCGAGTTCTCCTACTGAGAAAGATGAGAGAGGTCTAGTTTTCATCATAGGTACACTTTAACTGTGAGAGACAGAATAAAAAAAATAAAAATAAAAAAAACAGGAAAGGGAGCGACTGGGAAGCTTGGTGTGGCGTTAGAAGGTCCAGTTCAAGGGAACCACCAGACAGTCCATCAGCACAGTGACCAAACTGCCCCTCTGGTTTAACTATGCCTGACCACACAGACTCATCCGGAGGGGGCAAGCTCAGTTTGACAGAACACAGTTCCATCCTTTGGCCCCCCAGGACCGAAGCAGCGGGCCCCCTGGTCTGTGTGCTGGCTCAGTGTGTCTGTGCGAGCCGTGCTTGCGTATGCGTACTGACCCAGTTCATTGCTGAGTGGAGGTGAGCTGGTTTCCTCCTGCTCATTGGCCATAGAGCGGGTGATCCTGCCTTTGCGGTGTCCGCGGCTGTTGGCGGTGCGGCGTCCTTTCACAGCTACCGGCGGCTCCTTATCCTCACCATCCTCTCCGGATGTGTCATCCCTGCACAGACGGAGGGCAGAGAAACGGGGGGGTTAAATAACGGGCATCTTCACGGCCTGCATCATAACCTTATATCCTGCTATAGTCTGAAGAAGAGAACCCTGGGAGAACAGGGTTCTAGAGCACACTGGGGTCTAAAGAACCATGTGCCACTAATAAGAGGTGCGAATTTGGAAATTAAAATCCAAGGCCACCACACACAAACACCACACACGCCCGCACCCAGGCACACCCTCATACACTATACATAAACACTACACACCAACACACACACACACCCTTATACACTACACATCCTCAAACACTATACACAAACACCACACACACCCGCACACACTATACACAAACACCACACACACCCGCACACACTATACATCCTTATACACTACACATCCTCAAACACTATACACAAACACCACACACACCCGCACACACTATACACAAACACCACACACACCCGCACACACTATACATCCTTATACACTACACATCCTCAAACACTATACACAAACACCACACACACCCGCACACACTATACACAAACACCACACACACCCGCACACACTATACATCCTTATACACTACACATCCTCAAACACTATACACAAACACCACACACACCCGCACACACTATACATCCTTATACACTACACATCCTCAAACACCACACACACCCGCACACACTATACATCCTTATATACTACACATCCTCAAACACTATACACAAACACCACACACACCCGCACACACTATACATCCTCATACACTATACACAAACACCACACACAACGGCACACTATACATCCTTATACACTACACATCCTCAAACACTATACACAAACACCACACACACCCGCACAAACTATACATCCTCATACACTATACACAAACACCACACACACCCTCATACACTATACATCCTTATACACTACACATCCTCAAACACTGTACACAAACACCACACACACCCGCACACACTATACATCCTTATACACCACACACCCGCACACACTATACACAAACACCACACACACCCGCACACACTATACATCCTTATACACTACACATCCTCAAACACTATACACAAACACCACACACACCCGCACACACTATACATCCTCATACACTATACACAAACACCACACACACCCGCACACACTATACATCATCATACACTATACACAAACACCACACACACCTGCACCCACACACACCCTCATACACTATACATAAACACCACATACACCCTCATACACTATACATAAACACTACACACCAAGGATTTAGCAAACACATCATGGTTTCACACATTTGCACAATACACACTCAATCCGCATCATGATATTATTCCATTTCTGAGGTTTTATGATTCTGAGTGATAAAAACAGAACATTAATACAGATAAATATACTAATCTAAACTCTGCAGGCCGTTACTATCCGGGATCGATCTGAGGAGGCTGGGTTCCGCCCCCGAGCCTGGTTCCTCTCGAGGTTCCTTTCTTCCCCAAGTGAGTTTTCCTCGCCACTGTTGCCTCGGGTTTGCCCACGGGGGGCTTGGACCCGGTTCCCTTTCCCTACGTCTGTACACGGACGCCGTGTTTCTCTTTTCCCTCTCCTAAGCTGCTTTTCTGTGAAGCTGTGAGACGACGTTAGTCCTAATAAATATTACCTGACTGATTAATTACAGCGATTTACCCGCTGAGCTTCCACACACACAGGGGTAATGATGCTGCCCTTGTAGCGAACCATGCTGCCCATCCCTGTTCACCCTCACTGCTTTCATTTCCAGGTTTGACTTTAAGATGCCTGTGGGCCTTTAGACTGCCCTGTGTGTGGTGTGTACATTTCATGATAAACAGACTCAGAATCAGCCCCTGACTAAATCAGGAACGTCTGGTTCCACTGCCTCACACTACACCAGCTCCTGTAAACGGATCGTCCCGCAGGTTTGTACTGAATTCAGCCTGTGCTGTTTGATTGGCTGTCGGTTCGGTGGACTGTATTCGGTAAACCTGTGTTTCCAGATTTACAGGGGTCAGAAGCCGTTCCGGTGTGTAACGGGATGTGTGTGTGGAATACACGAAGATGCTTTGCAGCTGTGTGAGCACGGGGGCTCCTTAACACCCAGCTGACACGGCCGGCACTTCCACACACACCCTGGGGATTCAGCGCATCACTTCTATATACGGACCGGCGTTATTGTGTTTATACTGCATTATGCACACGCCGTGTCTGACACATGGTCACCAGAGTCTATACTCGGCTGCCATGGCACAGTACTAACACTGGATACTGAACATACGTTCTGCTCCTGTTTCAGACCTGCAGGACGCACACAGACTGTATAGTACCACATTCATATTGTCGCTGTCGATAAACATGGAAAGGGAGATACAAGAAAAACATGTATCTCCATTTTTGTTGATTTTTACTTTTACGCCTCATTTGATCACATGAGCTGCTCTTTACACTGTGTGGAAATTTCCTGAAGAATGGACTGACAGAAATGGGCCAAAACCGCTTGGAAAGACGTCTGGTTCCATTGACTTCCATTCAAATGAAATGAGGTTTTTGGCCTCTCCTGTAAAGTAGCCATTTTGGAGATACATGTTTTTCTTTGGACAGTGACGATATAGTACCTGTTCCTCATTTGTATCGACGCTTATCTTTATTTTATCCATCGTCGTTTTCTTTCTCTTCTGTTTGTGCTCCTTTATTTAGTGTTCAGTCTTTATACTGTATGTGTTAGTGCTCACGGTCCGGGTGATGCAGGGTAAGGATTGCACTGTACAGTGTGACGGCTTCTTTCTCTCTGTGCACATGACAGACTCTTGAACACACAGGCTGTAACGGCCTAGCAGCTCCTTGTGTCTGTAAGCAGGTGGTGTAACTCTGTACTCCGAGATTCCGAGAGTCCGCAGCTAGATTCGATTTTTCCTGGCACTCGGGGACTAAAGAGATGAGGATCAAAACATCTGAGGCAGGCTTTTCGGAAACAGTGAGCGACTTCAAAAGATTCACAAACTGGTGATTTGGATACATGTAATGGTCAACTCCAGAAAGGCATGTGGCTCTCGCAACGGTGTCAATACGAGACCTCTGAATTTAGGATTCAGCCTACTACAACTGAGGTGATCCCCTTTCTCCAGTCTGGGTGGTGAGTAGGCGAGCTAGTCACTGAACGTTATGACCCAATATATATATTATTAATGCGCTCTAATTCAGAACTATTATATTATCTTATCATCTCTGGGCATATTACAGAGGTCTAAATAGGACCCTCCTGTCTCGGGATAAGGTCTGTAGTGAGTATAGATCACTAGATCAGTAGATCAGTAGATCAGTAGCTGGTATGTACAGTACCTGAATGCTGCCCTGCTGCAGAGTGACTAGCTGAGCCTCACCACAAGCACTTTGCTGAGCTGCCATGTTGTGCAAATGATAAACCATAACTTGAACTGGAAATGATGCCCAACCAGAGAGGAGCCTGGGACTAGTTAAGCAGCCAGAAAGGACAGCACCGGACTCCACGGCAGCCTGCTGTGGCACCCACCGAAGCCCAACGAATGAACTCAAAGGCGGTAAAATGGTGCAAGCGTCTTACCGGTGCCCTCTGCGGTGCACTTCTGAAAGCTGAGCAGGCCAGTCCGTGTACAGCAGAGACTGCGCTGCCACAGTTCAGTCAGTTCTGAGTTCAGCTGTGCTGGGTAAGCAGAAAGCAGCGATATCTCGGCAGCACATCAGCACTGAAACCAGCCTCTGTGGCCTGATGACAAAATATCACCTGTAAAAACGAAACTAGCGGGGCACTGGCGCGTTTCTCTACCAGACTGTACTCAGATGAACACCAACTGTAGAGCCCCGAAGAAGCGAGAGGAGAACATCACAGGCCAGATCGGAACGTCCCTCTGATCCGATCACATCTGTGACGAACGGTCCGTTAGGCCTTTTACCTTCTCTCTCTCCTTCACTAAACCCTTTAACGTGATGCACTCATACATACTGAACAACACCGGCCACTTCACCAGCTACACCTCCTGTCCTGGCCATAGTATGTGGGTGGTGGATCATTCTCAGCACTGCAGTGACACTGACATGGTGGTGGTGTGTTAGTGTGGGTGGTGCTGGTGTGAATGGATCAGACACAGCAGTGCTGCTGGACACCTCAGTGTCACTGCTGGACCGAGAATCATCCAACAACCAAATCTATCCAGGCAACACAGTCCTGTGGGGTAGCGTCCTGTGGGGTAGCGTCCTGTGGGGCAGCGTCCTGTGGGGCAACGTCCTGTGGGGCAGCGTCCTGTGGGGCAGCGTCCTGTGGGGCAGCGTCCTGTGGGGCAAGCGTCCTGTGGGCAGCGTCTTGTGCCCACTGATGAAGGTCTAGAGGGTGACCAACACTGCACTGTGCAGCAGCAGATGAGCTATCGTCTCTGACTGTCCATCTACAAGATGGAGCAGCAAGGTAGGAGTGTCTAATAGAGTGGACAGTGAGTGGACACAGTGTCTCAACACTCCAGCAGCACTGCTGTGTCTGATCCACTCACACCAGCACCACACACACACTAAGAACTACACACGCCAAACTCCGGTAGTTATACTCCTCAGCTTGTTTCCTGGCGTTTGGCCTGAGTTACAGGAAGCAGCTAATCATCCCTGCAGCTCCCACTGAGCACAGCGCTACAGAAACACCGCAGCGACATGACATACACAGAACAGCAGGCGTGAACACAGACATACACTAACACACTCCAGAGAGCAGCAACCTTGCGTCCGTTCACTCGGCATCGAGTGCATTCACTAACCGCAGCACACCTTGGTGACGAAGAAGTGGCAGCGGAAACGGTGCACCTTCATTTATCTTCCCCGGCCCCCCATCTATCTTGTAGAGCGGGACACTAAATATAGCAGCACCAGCTGGGCCCGCGGCAGCGTGCAGCTACGAAGCGGCGAAGGGCACGGCGGGCCTTAGAGGGCCACTAAGACCCCAGTGGAAGCCAGAGTGTCCTGCACCTAGTAGTGGGACGTCCGGTCTCAAACCTCTGGATAAGGGCCAGCGATGATCGTACAGGCTCTTCTGCTGACTGAGGCAGTTTGCTTTCCCTAGTGGGTGTTAATATAGACCGCACCTGTGAACGTGTCACTGTGAACACTGGCGCGGCCTGCTCGGGGACCTGCTGTGTAATTAAAGGATGCGCAGCACAGACCCGAGTAATGTGCACTGGCGCTGAAGGGGTTGGATT
>JAMWET010003479.1:0-15542 GCA_024036415.1 Prochilodus magdalenae | reverse complement strand
GTGTAGAAATGTGTAGGGTGTGCAGGTTGTGTGGAATCTATTGAGACCTGGAACGACTAGAATTTAAAACCAATTAAGCCCTCTGCAGTACATAGCATTACATGCTAATTGAAATCGCATGCATCTTTCCTTACATGGACTCACCAGTAAACTAATTAGCAAGATACAAATTGGGCCTCTGAATGAAGGGGGTCCGCAATGACACACTGGCCATGATGTCACAAGGGCATAATTGCAACTGCACATGCATGTTGGCTAACAGTAGATTAGCTTTATTAGACAAAAAGAGCATGGGGTTGCACTGTAGGATCCCTCTGGGATTTGAGTTATTAAGAATAAAGCAAGATGACCCACTTAATTGAAATGCACTACGTTCATTTTACTCCTTTCACAAAGGCTGGGGTTGTGCTTGGCTTGCTATAGGTCGTACTGTGGAGTATCTTGCAGCCTTGCTGCTTCCTGGCAGCCCATGATAAAGAAGCCATATGGAAATGTGACATTTGTTTAGTCTCCCACCATCTAATGAGCCAGTTAACATTCAGTTGTTCACCCTAATTGGCTCATACGCTAACAGGATGGAGGCATAGGACTCCAAATAATTACTCCCTTTATGAGGCTATGTCTAATGAATGTAAGTGAGGAACATTTACCGCCCTGGTGCCTTTGTCGACAACTGAAGGAATAAGGAGATGTCCTCTCTCATTCAAGCTTCTTTTCAGTGAGTGAACTAGTGGTAATTGCGAGCATGCTACTTTACAACAGCTGTGAGGAAATATACTTTAAACAGCACAGCAAAGAGCTGCCTTCTTTGCTTTCACTTTATTCCTGTGGTCGGAAACAAAACGCTCTGACCCTGAAACAGTGAGGCTTTGTCTGCTTTGGCATGCAACTAGTCACTGGTGGCATGGCAGGTCTTGAAACAGAAATAAATGCACCATCAAGGCTTTTTTCTTAACAAAGGCCTCCTTTACATTGTAATATTAATCTGTAAATCCATGGTGACTTCTTTTTAAACAGTACAACATTAGATATTTAATTATATACATTTAATTACGCTCATCATCAAAGAAACAGATGCATCCAGAATAGGGGTGCACGATATGGGCTAGAACTGCGATGTGCGATAACATTGTTGGATATCCTGATATCGATGTGAAACATGATAAGATTAAAATACAGAAATTGAGTGTCTCTCTAAAAAGCAGCACGTTCATTTGTTTTGTTTTTTTACTGTGTAACGAATCCAGAATAATTCCAAATATTTTGCAGGTTTATTTTCACAATAGTAAAATCTAAAATTAGATAACACATAGACAAGTAATAATAGTGCAAACATCTCCTGCGGTGCAAGGCTTTGTTCTCTCAACATTCAGTAATAATAAATAATAATAAAACAAATTAATAAATACATTAGTAAATAATAAAAACATAAGGTTAAAAAATAAATAAAACACAAACAAAAGCTCTCTTTTCTGGCACTAGCACAAACTTATTATAGCTAGAGCTCAGCATCAAATAAAAGCAACATAGCCAACATAAAAGAAAAAAAAAATTTCTTAAAATTATTAGAAAACAGTAACATTTGGTAACAGAACTGGGTTTATTTAACTCAAATAAATACTTTGAATGAACCATTAAAAGTATTTATTTAAAGTTGATTAAACACAGTTCAATCTTGTTACCACATGAAGTATTTTTTTTTAAACAGTGTAGAACTCTACAGTCAGAAAATATTAAAAAATAAACCCAAAAACATGCCAACAGACTGCAAATAAGCTCAGTA
Source organism: Prochilodus magdalenae (assembly GCA_024036415.1). NCBI lineage: Eukaryota > Metazoa > Chordata > Actinopteri > Characiformes > Prochilodontidae > Prochilodus > Prochilodus magdalenae. Next base: position 13,759 of record JAMWET010003479.1, on the reverse strand, counting down.
CGGAGCCCCTAAATACGGAGCCCCTGAAGGGACGTGGTGTCTCAAATGTGAAATCAACAATTTACTGATGAATATATGATGACCGTAGTAGATCATTCACTTACATCCTCAGAAAACACATTCTTTACCAAGTATTGAGTTCTCTATGAATATTCTTTCAATAATAGGATTCTTTTGGACATTGTGTGCAATTACATATTTCCACCAGAAAGTGGAAAATATTGTAGCTTTAAAGGAATGGTTAAGACAGTAATGCTGATTTTCAGTTGATGAAAGTGAAGACTCACCAATTAGCATACTAACTGGTGACTACCAGATTACATTTTTTGTAAGCAACATTAACATATTTTGTTAAACAATTTATTTTTAAGCGTTATATAAAGGAGTCCTAGGTAGGGCTAGGTTCTTTTCTCTTTTTCAAGAGAGAAAGAGGGCAACATATGAGTAAATAAGAATAACAAATGGTTGAAAAGTAACACAGTTGGCAAAAATTTACATGGGTATCTTTGTTTTGTTTTGCAGTGTATGTGCACTGATGTGTTTGTAATATTCATAAAGTGCAATATAACATTTGTCTTGCAGGAGACGGTCCTGAATGATCAACCTCTTGCTGTAGCACCATCAGCACATCCAGTGGCAGCCACAAATGAACCTGCAAGTGTGAAAGAGGTCCGGAAAGTTAAGACGAGTAAATGTAATTTAGGATATGTTAGAAATTTTTATGGACCCTAAAGTTCTTGATGTAACCCTACTATTTGAGTTTGTCTGTGAGAAGGCATTAGATGATAATGGCGTGTCAAGGGAGGCCTAGACAGCCTTTTGGGAGGAGTTTTGAAAAGCTGTCTGAAACACTGGCCTATGAGAAGAGACTAAAGCATGTATTGACTAAAAAGGGCTAAACATATGGATATTTGAATATTTGGAAGGGACATTCTAAAATGCACAAAATTGCATAATATGCTAAAAAAAATCACCATGGATCATTTTTTTCCCTCCACATTGCATATACCAAAAGAACAAAACTAATCTAGACATAAGTACTGTTTTAAAAAAGCTCTTTTTCACTCTCCATTAAAAGTCTTAAACAACATGTCTTTCACATGTGTGTTTTCTTAAAATTGGTGTTAATCGTGCTTTATTCTAATATTACAAGATCATCTTTGTGGTAGTAGACGGTGCTTAACCAGTAAGGTTGTTCACATTTGGTGATTACAGATCAATTTAATGTTTACTACAAAACTCCATTCAGTGTTTTTCTATTACATGTTCTTCTTTAGATAGTAGATAGGTAGATAGCATTTAATTTGCTAAGGCATTATATTATCTTGTTAGCAATGAGCTTTTGAATAAATGAATATGTAAATCATGATTATTACCTGGACAATTCCCATGAGACAAAACCGAAGAACACTTTTATCCAGGAAACATCCATCAAACATACCTTTGTCCTTAAGATCAGTGAATAAAGAGATAAAGAATTTGATCGATTCTCTTCTTAGGATTCCCCACCAACTCTATTTTTTAATTGGACGTGCTCGCCCCATCCAAGTAGCTGTCTACAGAATTTCCATCATCTCTGTTGCAGCAGAGAAACCTTTGAAAATCCCTGATGTGCACATTTTCTGTACCCTGATCTCCTCTAGCTATTCTAAGACAACCTCTGAGTCTCTCTACAGCTTCCATGTAGTAGCCTCCCACAATTTTTGGATTGCTGCTGGTAATGAATGCATTCAACCAAATGATATTTGTAGAAAATCCATCAATGCACCCATTGATACAAATACCAAAGTGCTTTAGTTTGTCATAGGAATCAAAATGCCAAATGTAGTTCCTCTTGCACGGAAAAAAAAGTTACGACCATGGGAGTCTCCCGGGCTTTCTTCTGAGCTGACTCCTGTCCAGGACATATCAACTCATATGGCTAAAGATTTTTTAAAAGAAAAAATTAAGTGGCCTTTAAGAATAAAAAATTACCCCTTTAGCTCTGTACATATTTACTTAAAAGATTTTTGGCCAAGAAAACCAGCATATTTACTTGAAATTCTTTCAGAGGGTGCACTAGTGGCAGGCACACAAAGATACTTCCTGGCAAGTACACTTAAATGAGGAAAGCTGAGGTGGTGCTTCCTCCACCAGGCCAAAGGATCTCCCTCACTGTCAATTGTGGGCATGAGAAGATAGCTGTTAAATTCTGATTCGAGAACAGCTTGGTCAGTGGGTAGTGGTACAGAGGAGGATGTAGAGGAGATGGCAGACTGTAACAGGCTTCCTAAAGTCCTCTTTTTCCTCTTCTCACTTGGTGGTCCATGGCTCTGATGAGACCCTGTCTGTATTTCTGCTGTGGCATCAAAAACAGGTTCCCTCTCCTATAAAAGACATAGTGAAGGTTATTTGCAGCATGAGAAAATGTCTAGATCATTCACAGCATTAAGGAATTTTTACCATTTGTGTTGTCTTCATTTCAGTCATCAAATTTGCCTTGATTTCTATGAGGTTTTCAGCACTGATGTAGTCTGCCTTGAACCTGGGATCCAGGAAAGGAGAAGTGTCCAGTAGAGACTGTGTTGTAGAATCCTCATACTTCCTCTCCATGTAGTCCAGAATTTTGGCTTTGACTGAGCGTGTAAGCTCACTGTCCTCCTTATCTTCTGCAAAAGTCTTTGTCTTCAGCAGCTGAAGAACTGGTTGCACATAAGATATGCTTACATAATCTTCTCCAGACAGGGCGTCGGTAAACTCCTGGAGTGGCTTCAGTGCCGTTTACTGATTCAGAACCTCTAAGTCCTGCCATGAAGGAACCAGATGTTGTGTATTTTTGTTCTCTGAGAGAACCTGTGACAAGGCCCGCTGCTGGTCCAGTATTCTGTCCATCATCCACTGCCTTGTGCCCCATCTTGTTGGGCTTTTTGTAATCAGAGAATGCTCCGGCAGGTTCAACTCCCTCTGAGCTTTCTTCAGTGCTTCCTTCTTTTTCCAACTGTGTGAGAAATGTCCAACCAGCTTTTTACACATTCCTCTAGCAGGATCACTGCGACTGTCACCTTTAACTGCATTTTCTGTGGGGAAAAAAAAGTCCACAAAAATTATTTTAATTGACTGATTTTGAAGCTGAATAAAATTTGTGATTAAAGCAGGTAACTATGGTTTCATGACATGAATTTGCATATCATATACATTGTACGTAAGCCCACTGAGCCCAACTCTTCAAATAACATGTTGTTGTTCAGACAGTATGCATAAAAATAGGTCTCATAAATCAAATGATTACTGTATACAAGTGACTATATAAAATTGCTAGGAAAATGGTTGAAATTAAAATGAACACTTACCAATGGCAAGGTGGAGTCTGTGTCCAAAACACTGAAGTCTAGGCCAGTCATTCAGTTCTGTGGCTTTGATCGTATTTGTGGCGTTATCCGTGGTAACACACACCAGACACACTTCGTGCAAACTCCAGCTCGTCACAGCATCTCGCAAGTCCAGAGCTATGCTTTCCCCACTGTGTTCTTCAGGAAAATAGGATGTTTGCAAACATCGACTTTTCAGTTCAAAGTCCTGGTTAATGAAGTGAACTGTCAAGCTCACGTAGGGCTCCGTTGTTCTACTGGACCACAGATCCGTTGTGCATGCAAAGAATTCAATTTGCTTCAGTTCTGACTGTACACTTGTAACGCATTGAGCATACATCTCGGGTACGGCAACATGGGAGAAATGCCTGGGTGACGGAATCCTGTACCGTTTATCCACCTTGTTTAGTAAGTGCACAAAGCCTTCTTTGCTAACCGTTTTAAATGGCACCATATCTTTAGCCAAGTAATGTGATGGCATCGGTTATTTCTTTGTGACGCCGGGAGCCCAGATCATATGGAGTCACGCTTTCGAACATTTGAGCAATGGATTTTTGTTTTACACCTGGAGCTGCATCGTGACAAGAGGCAGATCTAACCGTGCTTTCAGGCTTGCTGAACACTCCTCATACAGTTTGTGGTTTGTGGTTGTGATTTAAGTGATGGTAAAGGTTTGTCGTGTTCCCTGTGACTGTAGCCACAACGGTTTGAAATTCTTTGCACAAAACCTAAGCATGGTCATCTCAACTAAAACAAGGTTTTTCCAAACTACAGACATTCCTCCCCTTTTTGGAACCAATTCCTACTCATTTACTTCTTCGCTTCTTGAAGATTTTTGCGGCACTTGGCTGTGCTCATTTTTTTCCGGACTAAGAGATCGCGTGTTTCACCTCGCTCTGCCTCCTGCTTTCTTACGTCATGTGATCATAGTCTGCAGCGTGAAGAGCTCCCCCTGTTGCTGCACGCGGATAATGCACACAGGTCATGCAATTTGAGTTTGCTGTTATTCAAGGCGTTATCGTGGCTCTTTCAATGTGTTTATCGTGAAGCCTCATATCGCGATAACGATAAAAATACGATTAATCGTGCAGCCCTAACCCAGAAAGAAGTGTCAGACTGCAATGCTATTCGGACAGGAGATAAAAGGTTACCAGTGTGTCTCTCAGTATGACGTCTGGTTGCTATGTTTGCTAACGCAACATCCCTACATTTTGGAGTTGCAGTTGTTCCCTCTGGTGTCCTGCAATAGTCCATCCCATGCAGCTTGAATATTCTCACACAGTTCCTGCAGATTTTGTGGTAGGAGTGGATGTGGAGTGATGCCAGGCCTCCTGAACGTGTGATGGGTAACAAACTGTTTCTCGTAACTGAACACGGTGCCCCTCCACGGATTCATCAGTCGGCTCAAGACAAAAGCTGGACTCGTCAATGTAGATAAAACTGCTGCCATTCTGAGTCACTCCATGAATGTATGGCACAACACCATTGTAGTTTTTGGCTGCACTGATGGCATGGTGTTAAGGGCAGTTGTCATAACGGTCTGTGTGCATGTAGTTCTGCATCGTGCAGCCATCTGCCAATGGTGCTGGCACTACCAGGGTGACTTATGGCAGGCATCACTGTTTGCTGAATGTCTGCAATCGTGGCTGTTGGGTCAGTCAGGTACAGTTACTAGGCCTGTCCTCGCTTACACCAAATACGTGGCCGACTCTGAAACTTGAATCATTTGCATGTCTTATGGTGTCAGACCTAACCCCCATGTTTCATTCCAACTATATGTGGGCCAGTATACTTAGCCAAAACACAAAAAACTAAAACAATAAATGTCTTTGAGGTTTTTTATTCTGTCTTATATTAATATATACAAAGTAGTCGGTCTTCTGGTAAATTTCACTTCTTACTTGTGTCTGTCTCTCAAAACTAAATTTAGACTACAAGAACAATAGACTGACACCGGCTTCCCAATTAAACTAGGAAAATACAGTTTAAATCATATGTAACAAATACGGTAGTGGCTAATCTGTGTGACTGTGTAGCTAATCCTGCTAGCTCTCATAGGGCAATTCACTCATAATACAAAACGTGTTCACAGGGACCGTTTGTGATACTCTCAGCAATCACTTTGAGCAATTTATCGCGAAGAGCTAGCTGAACACTGCAGTGCAATCCAGCACCAAAACAACACCATCTCAGGAAACCAAATTTTCCAGCCGATGCTTTAATCGAACCAGCACATTACTCAGCCATGCTGCCATTACACCATTACGCAACCAGTATACCGTGCAGATTTAGGAGAGGGGAGGGGGAGTTTTAAAGCAACAGATCCCTTTTTCCCTTGAAAATAAGCACACTAGTGCCTACACCTGGCTACATATATGTGCAACTATTCTTTGGATCAGTGCTTAACTCTAATGGGTATGATGCTTACATAATGAATGATTATAAGTGCTTTAGGTTTTTCAGCCTCAACACCACAACCCATTATGGACATATGTATTCTAGGTTGACCAAACCTCTATTTCCAGCAACAGTGGCCATTTTGGTTGCCTCTCCCTGTAGAAAGCTGTCGCCGCAAATGTCTCAAAGACCTGGCAGCAGAGCCGATGAAAAGATATCTAAAGTTGCCTGTGCTTTTGCCTTATGTTGGGATATCTGACTTTTACCACTTGCTGGCCTACTGTTAGAAAATACTGCCGCATCAAGTATCCATGGGTCTCTTTTTATTGACAAATATTTTTCATATGAATTATGGGCTTATGCAACCACTGAACCTTTTGTGGTAAACGTCGTTATAGAAGTCTGGTCACCTTAGTCTGTTTGTAAAGGGCAAAGCTATAAACCACAGCTGAATGCCCATGTCTTTGATCCATCAGACAGCACTCCACTACATGCTCCCATGACAGATGTCATCTTATGTGCTTTGACAAACCATTATCAATAAACCATTCGTCTCATCAACAAATACTGGTAAAGACAGTACCATGTGCAATGGAAACACCAGCAAAATCTCTAGGCTTGAGCTCATGGACCAATGCACAGTAGAAACATGTATAACACTAACACGACATTAGCCTACCCGTAATATGATTAACCTTGTAAGTCGCTCTGGATAAGAGCCTCAGCTAAATGTCATAAATATAAATGTATAATGGCCTAAAGAATCAGTTTTCTGATTTATTGTAGAAATAATGGGTGCTATGTTCTGCAGAGAGATAAATTAAAAAATACATAAAAAAAATACTGCTACCAGCATAAAGCTAAAAGGCAGCAACCGTCATGTCAGGAGGTTCCCCTACGCATGCATCTGTGAATGCACCGTTAACATTGAAATAGACTCATCACCAGAAGAATAGTTGCACCCAGAAGACATCAACAGACAGGAGTAAAACTTGGTGGGTAGGCCATGCATGTGGCATAAGCCTTTATCACCATGTCTGACTGACCCAGCAGTCACGATTGCAGACATCAGTGAGCAGTGATGCCCTTCATGAGTCACCCCAGTAGTGGCAGCACCATTGGCAGATGGCTGACCGTTGCAGGACTACATGCACACAGACCGTTACAATGACTGCCCTTAACACCACTTCAGTCTTCAGTGACTAGTCTTGCTTTTGTCTTCGTGGAGACGACCAAAGAATCTGGGTGTGGAGGCTCCGTGGTCAGCGCCAAGTTGATCCTTTGTTGTCACACGTCACAGATCCATAAGGCCTGGTGCCACTTACCACAAGATCTGCAGAAACTATTTGAGAATATTCAAGATGCATGGGATAGATTATCGCATGACACCATGTAAAACCTCTACTCCAGACTTATGCTTGTTCGTTACCTTCTGTATGTGTAGCTCAATAAATATTGCCCATATCAGTTTGAATGTATCATTTATTGTCCCTGTTAACCTTTATCTTACTTACAAATAGCACACCATAACACTTCACTTCTGGGTGCAACTGTTTTGATAATGAGAATATATAAACCCATTTTGGAGCAAAACTAAACCAAGCTATATTCTGCACATGTTACAACAGCATGGCTTTTGTATTCAGTGAATGCAGGTGCTAGCCTGGCATGCCTCCAGTCCAGATCTGTCTCCAAGGGAAATGTGGGGATTACTGCTATAAGTATATCAACAAAGGGGGTTCAGACAGCAAAACATGAAATAGGTTAGTACTGTTGCTGTTGAATTAAGGTTAAAATGCCTAAAAAAAGTTATTCTGGAACTCTAATTTCCAATACACTATGTAACACGTTATAAACTTTGTGTTTGTGGTCAAGAAAACCATGTTTTGAAAGGTTCATTTTTCAGAACATTTGCAATACATTCTGTGCCGAGTAGAATGTAAGTAGCTTCTGGAACTGTGAGAACTCTTGAGAAATTTATAGAACTGTCTGGAATTTTTTTAGAACTTTCTTAAACTGTCTGGCACTCTTCAGTAGTATATATAGCAACAGAGGTTAAAAATTATGTAACCTTATTAAAAAAAAAACATTTCAGTTTAATTTCCAGCTGAGTAAGTGCATACCGGGCTACATCTAATAAATCAAGAGGTTGCTGCATCTGGCAGATGCATTTTGTTATGTCTGTGGCCAAGTTATCAAGACCAGAGTGAAAAGTATGAAAAAGCAACTGCTAAGATGTGTGAGGTCTACAAATGCTACTTCAGTATGCCTGTCGGGGCTCAAAACAATGTGCACTTCATTTTACATGTGAGCATTGCAAGAAAATTAATAAAGGTAAGGTGGACAATTGCTGCTCACTTAGATGGCAGAATTTTACTTTGTAAAGTTTTGATGACTCGTTGAAGTTGGAAAAGGGCTGTTAAGAAATCTGTCACAATTTTTAATGTTCTAGAAAATTATATACGTGTAATGCACTGTGTTAATATTGTATGCGTTACTAAGTAACGTGTAAATTTTGTTTTGATAATTTTATTGTCCTGAGAACACCGAACACCACAAATGTTGAAAGTGAGACATTTACAATTTAAAAAAAATGATGAACTCATTTAGAACATTTAGGGACAGCTGGGGAAAGCTCTTGATCTTCGGACCCTCAGGCTGCATTAAAAACAAACAAGATTCTGTACTAGAAATCACTGCATAGAACACTTCCAGGAATCACTGGCTGATCACATTTCGCCATGTAATCCACAAATGCAATTTCAAGCCCTGTCATACAAAGATGAGCCATGTGTCAACATGATCCAGAAACACTGCAGTCTTCTCTAAGCCAAAGCTCATTAAAAATGGACTGAGGAGAGGGACCATCTAGCTTGTTAACACACAGTTCAAAAGCCTGCATTTCTGATGGTACGGGGTTGCATTAGTGTCTATGGCATGGGTAGCTTACACACCTGAAGTCACCATCAGTGCTAAACAGTGTATAGAGGTTTAAGAACATCATACGCTCCCATTCAGACAATGTCTCTTTCAGCTAAGGCCTTGCATAATTCAGCAAGGCAGTGCTAAAATACATGCTGTATCTATCACAATAACAGCATGGCTATACAGAGGAATAGACCAGGTGCTGAACTGGTCTGCCTACAGTCCATACCTTGGTGGATCATGAAATTAAAAATCCAGCATAGAAGACCCAGGACCCCTGAGCTGCTAGAACCCTATATCAGACAAGAATTGGACAACAACATTCCTATCCCAAAACTCCAGCATCTGGTCACTTCTCAGATGTTTCTGGCTGATTAAAAGAGTGGATGATACACAATGGTAGACACGGCCATGTCCCAACTCTTCCCAAAGTTCTAAATGAGTCATCGCAGTCATTGGGGCTGTACATTGTGAGGATGATCAATAGGAGTACTGTGTTAGTGCACCTGAACATCAATTTTTATTTAGTCCTTTTATCACCTGATCATACTCAGATTGTTGGGATGTTGGAACTTGATTTATCAACATCCTTGAACTGTCATTTGTATGTTTGTTTGTTTCCTGTGGTGTTAAGCAAGGTGGTTTTGAAACGTTCCCTCCTCACACTGATATAAGATCAAAGACATGTTCAGTGAGTGTAAGTTGCTAATCTTCAGACAGACATGGTTAAGCCACAGGAGGTCATTCAAAAATATTCTTTGGTTGCTGACTGCTCGGAGGCATGGGGATGAGGGGGTGCGGATGAACCTACACCCATCTACCCACCCCACCCCAAAAAAAGAAAAAGAAAAGAATACTTTTTTTTTTACTCATTTCACTAACAAAATAAAGAGTGCTGTACCTGCATGTTCCTGCACTTACTGTTGTTGGGTAAGTGCACTTAAAGTATAGTTTGCTGTGTCAGGGATTACATTGCTTTTTTCCTAATCATTATCACACACACACACGCACACACCAACGACTTCTGACTGAAAAGAGCCACACAATATTTGCACTAGGTTTTAGCTGCTTGAGGCTTAGCCCTCCATTAGAGTGGAGTGTACATAACATTGCTATATAAAGCTATCCATGTATCAAAGGATATGACTAATAGCAAATAAAGACCTCACATACTTAAAAGCACCAACCAACCAATTTATTTCAGGAAGCATTTGGAGTTGCTTGATTCAGAGTCATGGCAGTATTTATTTACATAGATTTGTATGTGGGCATACATAGAGTCGAAGACACAGGTTTGGAACAACCTGTTGACATAAAAGTTCTGTTTTTAATCTATAGTTCAATTGGGCTCTTCCCATTTACTTCAGAAAACTCTGATTTTGCACTTTGTGCCATTTAACATTACTTACTTAGAGGTGTTTTCAATTGACTATCAAAAATATTCAACAATGTTGCATGGAAATGTCATGTAAGTTGTTGATATACTGATGAGCCATGTTTACTATGCCTTTTAGAGTATTGACTTATTATGTTGAAGCCTGTCATTTCAGGGTAATTCAGTTAGACTGTCTGAATACCTATTACCATATTTCTTATCATAGTTTATCAGTCTATTCAGCAGAGTGCAGTAACGTTGAGATTTATTACTGAATGAAAGTAGATTACTGGTAATGTCCAGACTGAAGAGATATTTGGATCAAACCCGTCATCTATGCTTTTACAAGTGCCTGCATTTGTGAACACCCCTTTTTATGATAATTTGTAAATTATTTAAGCAGATTTGAACCTTTCACCATGCACCATCAAATGTTTATCAGCCAAAGCTGTGCATGCTATGCTGATAAATTAGCAAAGTTAACGTCTCATGACCCTCATTAAATCAGTAAACCATCTGACCTCTATTTTAAGTGCTTTAGGAACACCAACTCGTAACCTGTTGCACATTTTCACCCTGCACTCAAATCGGTGTAGCCATTAGCACAATAGGATCCTGCTTTAAAAGGATTATTTTCTGAGGGTTTATCCCCTTCCTGTTTCCTGATGACAGGGATATAACATTCTAGGTGCAAAAGAGAACACCAGATCTGAACCAAGACACAGCAGACAGTCTAAATCTGGCTAATGTTCGCTAAGCTACTTTTCTTGGCAGCTGATCACTAAAGAGTGCAGAGAAGCAGCAAGCCTCTGGCAAACTCCGCATGTGGATCAGAATCAGCTGCAAGAGAAAGCACCTGCAAATAGAACACCTTGCCAAGGTACCCAGTAAAGCGGAGCGAGGCTCTCAATTGCAGGCCTAATATCCAGGACTCAAGACAGCCATGTTTTCCAGAAAGGTGCAACACTGCTAAATGATGTAACATACAAGCAACATCTCAGGGCTGTGGCGGAACCATACCTATAGCATATTTGTGGTATGTGTGCTGTGTACCAATGCCTTTGTTTATTTCATACGCAGTCAAACTTGATAATCAACTTGCATAAAGAAAGAGAATGTTAAAAGAAAATTAGTGGGGGAAAAAGAGCCATTTGTTAGAATAGAGTTTAAAAAATTAAATAAATAAATAATAAAATAATAATAAGGTATCACAAAAGGGGCCATACATGATCTGTCAGACTATCAAAGCTGCTGCCATCAGATAAACAGTTCCTAAAGCTTTCCTCTTTGGGAAAGAGGAAAATAAACCCCTTTTTGCTGCTTCAGATCTGGAAACACACACAGGTGTTTCTATCCATCCTTCAGCTCCATTCACTCCAGTACACTGAAAGTGGCCATCTTGTGTGGAGTACAGAAAGCTAGGTTTGGCCTTATAAAGAAAAAATAAAAGAGAGATCCTTTTTTGACAGAATAAGCTCCCCAGACAAAACATTAAGCACATCCACAAGCACTAATAGCTGTGATCCAGTTTGGCATGTACTGTTAAGCCAATCTTGCATCAAAGAGTTGCCCAGTTGGGCCAGATTTGCCCTCCCTGGCACGATTCTGAGGAGAATTGGCTGTAGACTGGGATTAAATCCACTGCTGGTAGACCAGTATTGTCATGGTGTGGTTGGGGGCGTGGACCCAAGCGCAGGGCGGGAACCCGTTTGCTCTGATGTAAAGGTTAAATGGGAACCAAACAGAACTGCTTGGGTGATATGCTTAAGTTAACTGGGATGATGATCGACCCCCCAACCTTTTTTTTTTAGTTATTCATTTACTACATGTCCAGTTTGCCTCCTCATTTATTTGTCTTGTCTTGTCTTGTCTTGTCTTGTCTTGTCTTGTCTTGTCTTGTCTTGTCTTGTCTTGTCTTGTCTTGTCTTGTCTTGTCTTGTCTTGTCTTGTCTTGTCTTGTCTTGTCTTGTCTTGTCTTGTCTTGTCTTGTCTTGATTTGATAATGGCTACCCCTCTACAAAGGTGCAGCAGTGACAGCTGTTAGGTGGGGGCTTACATAACCAGCGCCTCAGGTGTAGCTTGTTGTGTGATCAGCCCGGGGGTTGGAGTTCCGGGCTGTAGTTCTCTCAGAAAGGCGCCAATGTTGCCGCCCTCTGCTGGCTGCAGGCGGCACCGCCCGCAGATTCAGCTACTTCCTTCACACTGTAGTCTTTGGCATACCCAAAAGCAATCACTCCTTTTAGCCAGTCATTACGAGACAAACCCCACAGGTGCCCTGGATCATACTGCTAAACTTCAGAAAACCAAAAGATACAGACTCAAAAATCACCAGCCTCCGGTAAACAGAGACCTTCGCCTCATAGATCAAATCCCTCATCACCACTACAGACTTGTACAGTGTCTGTTTTACTGCTGCTGCCTGTCCCAGTCTGCCCACGTGGTAACACCCACCCCTACACCCTATTTTTTTTTACACATTTTCATGCTCCCAACTTTGTGGAAACATTTTGGGGACGGACCTTTCCAATCCAGTGCATGAAGCACGGTCCATAAAGACATGGAGTCCTGACCTCAACCGGATAGAATACCTTCGGGATGAGTTAGAGCACAAAGCAAAGCCTACGAGCCAGGTCTGCTCATTCAACATCAGTGTCTGACCTCACAAATGCGCTTCTGGATGAATGGTCAAACAACACAGATGAACGAATACTTTTGGCAATATTGTGTAAGCTTTAATACTCCATAAATTAATCAGATGGTCCATTTTCAGGTGATCAACTACATACAGTTGAAACCAAAAGTTTACATACACTATATAAAAAGACACATGTTTCACTGTCTGACATGAAATCAGAATAAACTTTTCCCTTTTTAGGTCAGTTAGGATTACCACAATTATTTCTATTTGCTAAATGTTAGAATAATGAGAGAGGAATTTTTTTAAGGCAATTTTTATTACTTTCTTCAAGCTCAAAAGTTTAAATACACTAAGATTACTATGCCTTTAAACAGTTTGGGACAGCCCATATGATGATGTCATGTCTTTGCAAGCTACTTATAGGTTTATTGGCAACATCTGAGTTAATTAAAGACACACCTGTGGATGTTTTTTAAGGCACACCTGAAACACGCTGCTTCTTTGAGTAACATCATGGGAAAGTCGAAAGAAATCAGCCAAGATATCAGGAAGAGAATTGTGGACTTGCACAAGTCTGGTTCATCCTTGGGTGCAATTTCCAGATGCCTGAAGGTGCCTCGTTCATCTGTACAAACAATTATATGCAAGTACAAAAAAGATGGTAATGTCCAGCCATCATACCGCTCAGGAAGGAAAAAGGTTCTGTGTCCCAGAGATGAACGTGCTTTGGTTCGAAGTGTGTATATCAACCCAGAGCACAAAGCAAAAGACCTGTGGAGAACATGATGGCTGAAGCTGGTAAGAGTGTATCCAATTATCCACAGTGAAACGAGTTCTGTATCGACATGGGCTGAAAGGCCACTCTGCCAGGAAGAAGCCATTACTCCAAACGAAACATAAAAAAGCCAGATGAATGTTTGCACAATGCACACAGGGAAAAAGAGACCTTAATTTTTGGAGACATGTCCTGTGGTCTGACGAAACCAAAATGAACTGTTTGGCCATAATGACCATCGTTACGTTTGGAAGGAAAAAAGGGGGAAGCTTGCAAACCTAAGAAAACCATCCCAACTGTGA
>JAMWET010003478.1:0-21446 GCA_024036415.1 Prochilodus magdalenae | reverse complement strand
TAGAGCAACTGAGCCTTGCAACACGCACCTGAGAAAATTCCCTCAACCCATAGCATTTTTTTTTCCTTGCTTGTAGAAAGGCTGACGGGAAGAAAGGAATGGCAAAGGGGAGGACAGCAGGCAGACTTCCTTAAATCCCTGTCTTTACTACCAGTGGGCTATCTGCCACTGTCCCCTCCCGTTCTTTACTACCAGTGGTGCATCTGCACTTCCCTTCCCCGTCTTTACTACGGTGGGGCTATCTGGCACTTGTCCCCTCCCTGTCTTTATACCAGTGGGCTATCTGCACTGTCCTCCCTGTCTTTACTACCAGTGGGCTATTCTGCACTCGGTCCCCTCCCCAGTCTCTTTTACTAACGGTGGGCTATCTGCACCGTCTCCCTGTCTTTACTACCAGTGGGGCTATCTGACACTCTACCCTCCCTGTCTTTACTACAGTGGGCATCTGCACTTGTCCCATCCATGTCTTTCTACCAGTGGGCTATCTGCACTGCCCCCTCCCTGTCTTTACTACCAGTGAGCTATCTGTCTTTAGTCTCAGAGTAAAGCTTTTCACTCAGCCCATGCCAAGTCACTTGTGGCCTTAACACATGGAACATAGTGTTTGCTCACTGCGGGGACCGTTACTGCTTACATGGCAGAACTGGCTGCTGCGGCTCCACTGAAAACAATGAATGCTCCAGTGTGCGTTTGTCCATCTACGCAACACGTAAATGCAGCTGAGCTACAAAGTCAGTTGCTCGACACACCTGATGTAGGTGGTATATCACCCTCCAACAGTTGACAGACCCCCCCCCCCCGGTGCTTATTAGAATAAGCTCTATGGAATACTGAACCGATCAGATGGTCTGCTGGCAGTGAGAGTGTGTAGTAGCAGTGCTCTGTCGCGGGCGACTCCTCGGCTCTAGCGGTTCATGGCAGTCCGCTGCTGAAGCTGCTCGCTGTTTCCGCCCAGGTAATGCTCTCTAAGTCTTCTTGTCTGTTTCCTGAGTGAGGTTTGGTGCTGCTGTCCAAGCAGGAAGTTGAATCTGGGCTTTTGTTCCTGCCTGGTTTTGATTCCGATGCCGGAGGGTACGGCCAGGACTCTGCCTGAGCAGCGCTTACAAGAGGACTTTTCCCGCACATCTTGTTTTGTGTGGGGTAGGCAGCACACGCACACAGATGTGCGTACACGCGCGCGTGGACTCTGGTCAGAGCCTCAGCGGATCACTCGACATTTCCCAGCTGCGCTCTCTTCCTGCTGATACCAACCTCTCCTTTTCACCTCTCCTTCCTCCTTCTGCTTTTCAGGAGCTGCATCAGAGACTCTGCAAGCCCCAGAGTGTGTGTGCGAGTGTGAGTGTGTGTGTGTGTGTGTGTGTGCGAGTG
The DNA here is from genome assembly GCA_024036415.1 of Prochilodus magdalenae. Taxonomy (NCBI): domain Eukaryota; kingdom Metazoa; phylum Chordata; class Actinopteri; order Characiformes; family Prochilodontidae; genus Prochilodus; species Prochilodus magdalenae. The sequence goes on along the minus strand of JAMWET010003478.1, from coordinate 20,078 downwards.
TGTGTGCGCGAGTGTGTGTGAGAGTGTGAGTGTGTGTGCGGTGGGGTGGGGGTTGGGCTCTGGCCTTAAACTCCACATGAGCAGCACTAAAATAAACCCTTAGTCACAAAGACTAGAAAGCATGAGTCAAATCACTCGTTCAACTCACTCGTTTTTCTTCCTCTGTCTCATTCAGCCTGTTTCTGTATTTCCTCCTCACTCTCTCTCTCTCTCTCTCTTTCTCCCTCTCTCCATTTATCTTTCACCCTATTCCTCCATGTTTCTATTTCTGTACTTTTATTTTAGTACTTTATTCACCACCTCTCTCTCTCTCTCTCTCTCTCTCTCCTTCTCTCTCTCTCACACTCTCTCACACACTCTCTCACACACTCTCTCACACACTCTCTCACTCACACTCTCTCACTCACACTCTCTCTCTCTCTCACTCTCTCCCACTCTTCTCTCTCTCTCACCTTCTCTCTCACTCTCTCTCACCCTCCCTCTCACACTCTCACACTCTCTCTGCCTCCCTCTCACACTCTCTCTCACACTCTTACACACTCTCTCTCTCCCTCCCTCTCTCACTCTCTCTCACCATCCCTCTCTCACTCTCTCTCACCCTCCCTCTCTCACTGTCACACTCTCTCTCTCTCTCTCCCTCCCTCTCTTACTCTCTCACTCTCACACTCTCTCTCTCCTTCTCTCTCCCTCTCTCATTCTCTGTACTTATTCTTTTCTCTGTCTCTCTCTTCCTCTGTCTCTCTCCCCTTCCTCTCTCTCTCTCTCTCTTTCTCTCTCTCTCTCCTCTTCTTCATCCTCTGTACTTAAGGCTCTCTCTTTCGGTTTTTTCGTCCTCCCTTACGTGTTCTCTGTCTCTCTCTCTTCCTTCCTATTATTCTGTCTTATGTTTCACTCATCCTCTCTCTGTACTTATTCTTCTTTCCATCTCCCTCTTTCCCTTTCTTTCTCTCTCTCTCTCTCTCTGTACTTATTCTTCTCTCCATGTCACTCTTTCTCTTTCTCTCTCTCTCTTTTTCTCTCTCCCTGTCTTTTTGTCTTTCTCTTTTTCTGTACTTAAGCCTCTCTCACATTGTCTCTCTTTTTTCTTCCTCTCTTCCTTTTTCTCTCTCTCTCCTCCGTACTCTCTCTCTTCCTCCCTATTATTCTGTCTCTCTCTCCTCCATACTCTCTCTCTTCCTCCCTATTATTCTGTCTCATTTTCACATTCTTTTTTCTTTTACTCTGTTTGTCTATCTGCCTTTCTAAATATTCCTATACTCCCTTTGTTTACTCTCTCTCTCTCTCTCTCTCTCTCTCTCTCTGAGGAGGAGGTGAGTGTACTGGAACCTCTAAATGGTAACACTATAAAACAGCACACTGTCCTTGTAGCATCTGCTCCAACCTGAAAGCCTCTTTATTTCTTAATGAGCAAAGTTTCCTCTAAACCGCCTCTGGGCGCTGCTGAAGTTCGGCCGCTGTTAGTGCAGGTCTTCCGGCAGTTTATTCCCCGGACTAGCGCTCACATGCAGGACCACAGGTCAGGAGGTTAAACAGCGTCAGGGTCTGTATTTCCCGCGCCCCTCGTACGAGTGCGCTTATTAAAGTTTAACTTTCATACGTAATTAGCTGCTTTATCACGCCACAGCCAAACGGCAGCAGGCCTCCTTTCCTAAAGCCTCATATTAATATTTTATACCTCAATAATTAGGTGTAAATCCTGTTAAATATTAATTTGCCCCGTAGTTATTTCACATATAATCACTTTGCATTAGACATTCACACAAGCCCTTGCAGCGGGACACCGGAGCGCAAATAAAGCTCCACGCTTTAAAGCAGGTCCGGGAAAAGTAAGCAGCGAACAGCAGGAGGCTCGTTCTCCATAAGCACCTTTAGCAAGAAGCTGCAACTTATGGTACGAAACAAACACAATTTAGTTTCCCCCGCTTACAGTTCAGCGCTGGCTCATCTCACACTGAACAAGCCAAACTGGCGTAGCCTGTGCTAGGGTGTGACAGAGGGAGGAAGCGGATGACTAATGGCTTTAAAGGGGGATGATAAATGTAAAACTCATTACATTCACAACCTTAAAGTTCATCGCACTTCCTTTATAATCAGAGCGACACTTTTAGAGAAGGGTAATCGCGGTTTTCTGCGATTTGGACGCATATTTACATTTTCAGACTCGTTATGGGCACAGACACTATAGATAGATCTATCCATCTATCATCCATCTATCTATCCATCCTACCATCCATCTTTCTATCTGTCTGTCTGTCTGTCTATCCTACCATTCATCCATCCATCTTTCTATTGATCCTGCCTATCTATCCTACCATCCATCCATCCATCCATCTTTCTATTGATCCTACCTATCTATCTATCTATCCATCCATCCATCTTTCTCTTACCATCCATCCATCCATCTGTCTATCGTTCTATCTATCTATCTGTTTATCTATCTATCTGTCCTACCATCCATCCCTCCATCTTTCTATCGCTCTATCTAGCTGTCTATCTATCTATCTGTCCTACCATCCATCCCTCCATCTTTCTATTGATCCTGTCTGTCTGTCTGTCTGTCTGTCTGTCCTACCATCCATCCATCCATCTTTCTATTGATCCTACCTATCTATCTTACCATCCATCCATCCATCCGTCTATCCTACCATCCATCCCTCCATCTCTCTATTGATCCTGCCGATCTATCTTACCATCCATCCATCCATCTATCTATCCATCTGTCTATCCTACCATCCATCCCTCCATCTTTCTATTGAACTTGCCTATCTATCTTACCATCCATCCATCCATCCATCCATCTATCTATCTATCTATCTATCTATCTATCTATCTATCTATCTATCTATCTATCTATCCTACCATCCATCTTTCTCTTACCATCCATCCGTCCGTCCGTCCGTCCGTCCTACCATCCATCTTTCTATTGATCCTGCCTATCTATCTTACCATCCATCCGTCTATTTATCTATCTATCTATCTATCTATCTATCTATCTATCCTACCATCCATCTTTCTCTTACCATCCATCCATCCATCCATCCGTCTATCGTTCTATCTGTATATCTACCTATCTGTCCTACCATCCATCCCTCCATCTTTCTATCGCTCTATCTATCTGTCTATCTATCTATCTGTCCTACCATCCATCCCTCCATCTTTCTATTGATCCTACCTATCTATCTTACCATCCATCCATCCATCTGTCTATCCTACCATCCATCCCTCCATCTCTCTATTGATCCTGCCTATCTATCTTACCATCCATCTATCTATTTATCTATCTATCTATCCTACCATCCATCTTTCTCTTACCATCCATCCATCCATCTGTCTATCGTTCTATCTATCTGTTTATCTATCTATCTGTCCTACCATCCATCCCTCCATCTTTCTATCGCTCTATCTATCTGTCTATCTATCTATCTGTCCTACCATCCATCCCTCCATCTTTCTATTGATCCTACCTATCTATCTTACCATCCATCCATCCATCCGTCTATCCTACCATCCATCCCTCCATCTCTCTATTGATCCTGCCTATCTATCTTACCATCCATCTATCTATTTATCTATCTATCTATCCTACCATCCATCTTTCTCTTACCATCCATCCATCCATCTGTCTATCATTCTATCTATCTGTTTATCTATCTATCTGTCCTACCATCCATCCCTCCATCTTTCTATCGCTCTATCTATCTGTCTATCTATCTATCTGTCCTACCATCCATCCCTCCATCTTTCTATTGATCCTACCTATCTATCTTACCATCCATCCATCCATCCGTCTATCCTACCATCCATCCCTCCATCTCTCTATTGATCCTGCCGATCTATCCTACCATCCATCCCTCCATCTTTCTATTGAACTTGCCTATCTATCTATCTATCTATCTATCCATCCATCCATCCATCCATCCATCCATCCATCCATCCATCCATCCATCCATCCATCTATCTATCTATCCATCTATCCATCCATCCATCCATCCATCCGTCTGTCTTAATCTATACACATATTGTGTATGTACACATACATACATATATATATATAAATATATTTACACATGCAGTGCTCTGGGATTTTCAATTTTGCGCTCCTCTGTTATGTAAACAATGCTTTTGGCCAGAATCAAAGTATTGGTCAAACTTTCCATATTTCCACAGACCAGCAGCCCAGCACCAGAAAGCCATTCATCTCCGCTCTCCTGCTACAGCACCGTCGGGCTCTAACACTGGTCCCAAAGTCCAAAACACCGGCCCCCTGCCCTCAACACATTTGACTGAGCTTCAGGCTAACACCCTCTCAGTCCCAGCGCCACCTAATGATGTTTAATTAGGCTGTTACACCTGTTCCTTCAGGTGCTCCCCTCCCATAACTTACAAGAGTTAACAGGTTTTCAGTCCGAGTCGTGGCAAAGTTTGTAAAACTGGCCCGAGGCAGGAGCAAGCCAAACAACTCCAGCTCCTTTCAGAACTTCCATTAGCAGTTCTTGACTCAAAGCTGCTTTCCTACACTCGGCTCTGCCTTACTGCAATTTTGCCACTTGCTTTCCCTGTAATTATATACTAATTACATTTTAATTACATAGTTTCAGCTCCTTCTGGTCACACAAGTAATTATATTCAGCATGGTATCACCAGGCCTGAGTCTACAGACGTTGGTTTTGAAGACATGCAGGACTTTGTGACATTCCCCAGTAAGGAACTGCATGCATAACCAGTTAATCACTGTTAACCAAAAATGTCCCAAAGCCTTAAATATCTCAGGAACTGAGAAATGCAACCTACGTGCTGCACAAAGACTAGTCTAGTGCCCTGAAATGACAAGACACGATGCACACTCGACCCCCAATCAGCTCCACAGTTCCCACAACAAGTAGGGGAATTCCCCAGCCCATGATACAGAGCCACTCAGCTACTGCAGAAAGAGCCCTTAACCATGGTGGAAGATATGGAGGAAGCCTCAAAGGCCAGAAATATCTGCAGTCATGAAGGTGCAGCACTTTACTGCAGCTGAACACCACCATTCCAGGCAGCCTCACAGCTACAGTGCTGCATCGCCCAAGCAGCCGGGCCAGGTAGCATATATAAGCAGAAATTTAAATTCTTCCAGCGCTAAAGCAATCTAACTGCCATGCTTGGCCACGTTTTCTGGTTTCTGTGGGGTATTTTGGTGGGGTTACTAGTTGCACGACGTTTTTTCAGTGGGCCGCACCCTGAAGAGTGTAGTAATGCTCAGATCACATTTCAGAGGATCTCCTGGCATTGGTGTGGAACATGCATGTCAGATATAAGGTGTCATTGTTTTAGCACAGAGGGGGATAACGGTGATTTAACTATAGCACAACCCTTTTAAGTGCTTTATATTTAATATATAATATTATATTTAAATATATTTATATTTTACAGTGTTATAGTTACAATACCGAACTTGTAGCAATATAGAACATATATAGATCATATAGAATATAGAATATATAGAACCTTTTCAAAAGATTCCTTATAGAACCATCCATGGCACCTTCTCCATCAATCTGAAGGACCATTGTGCTGTATATGGAAAATGGAAAAGGGTTCTATGTTGGAGCAAAATGTTTTTACTCTTGTTAGGATATCAATGTTGGACCGTAGAAGAACCATTTATAGGTGCTATATAGAACCCTTTTCAAAAAGGTTCTGTACCACAACATTTACAGTACATTTTCCACCAATCTGAATCATTTCACCATATAAAGAGTTCTTTAAGCACACAAATGGTTCTTCCAGTGTTCATGGTTCTACTTACTGAACTCTTGAACTCTTGCATAACCATCTTATTAAGCATCTCTTCGACATGCTGATATGACTCCAGAGGACAGTTTAAAGACATTACAAAATCTGGCAAAAATGAAAGAATTTTCACTCTCGGCTGAAGTTGTAATTTCTGGTTCCAAGTAAGAAATAATAAAAAAAAGAATGATAAATGCATCAAGAACATGGTTTTTACTAACCAGCATGTACAATTTAAGCCTGAATCCCAGTGGTGGGTGGAATAAAAAATAAAAAAGATCTCTTGGTTCAGAACGGCCAACGGCACCATAGTTCAACTCAACACTAAGCTTTAATTGTACCCAGAAGGTCAACCCTTGGAGAGTACATTAAATACAGAGACGGAAAAAAGATGAAAAGCACCCCTTCATCTTCAGATCCCAGCAACCTTTCTGGCCCAAGGTATTCTTTGCTGTGTAATTACTGTTCGTAGGATTCATTAAGTTCAGTGTTTATCAAGGAGAGAGCTCCTCTGTGTCTCACAGCTCTGCCTTCTGAAATATACTTCAATATCTTCTCCTGTGTTTCATTAGCTCTGAGTCACCTCATGCATGCGGGTCTAAACCCTGAACCAGTGAGCAGCTCCTGGCTGCGTCAGCACGCACGTGTCAGGTAGGATCGCTGAAGCTGTCGGGATGCTCTTAGTGCATAACAAATCTCAACGGAGTCAACAGCAAGGCTGGAAGGTTGCAGCCTCCAACAAGCCATCCAATAATCTATTGTTTACATCTCAATAATTCATCCGGCGCTCCTGAGCGGTTCTTCACCCGAACGCGCAGTTCTAGAAAGAAGTTTTAATTGGTTCTCCAATCCCACAAACTGGCTTGAGGACGGGAAATAGGAGTTTGTGCTGTGTTTAACTACTGCTAGCCTCCAGGGAATCAAATTTGTATCCAACTCAGGGGGGAAGCCTTGCCAAGCCGGGGAAATTTAGAGCACCATAACCTGCCAAAAATAAGAGTAACTGACTTCAAAGTGACTCTAATTAACAGGATGGTGGGGTGTTATGCTCCCTCTCCAATGACACCTGACTTTTTGTTGCAGTGTTGGGGAAACTGGAGGCAGCAGCGTTCAGTATCGGATCTTTGAAACACGGTAGATCAGCATAGAAATATAAGAACTAGGTCGAACTCCATATCTTAGTAGAACGTGATCCTGGGCTTTCCAATAAGCCCAGGATCACACTGCTAGATACGGACCCCCAAACCACTATGCTTCTCACCTGTGGTCTTCTCAGAGGCATAATCACGTGATCAGTGACTAGCTGACGTCAAGCTTACAGTGTTAGTCAACTAGTCTATGCAACCTCTATTTCTCCATCCTCTCATTTCACCCTGCATTGCTCACTAGCAGCTCAACATTGGCCTGTGTTGTGGCTCATTCATACAGCACTCAGAGTCGGAGCAGTCTATATAACTTCAATGGACGGGACTAAACCAGCAGTTTTCCTGAAACAGGGAATTCAAAACAGACCGTATTCCGAGCTTGGTTTCCACACCTGGACTTTATGGTCTTGGTAATTACTGTAACTTTGAAAACGTTAATAATGTTTACACATTGCTTCGTATTTCTATATTCCCAATAAAGCCAGGATATGATACGAGTCTTCTAGCTTTTATAAAAATATAGTGTAATTGCTTTGGTATTTCGGCCAATTACAGTTAAAATAAAATATTTACATGAGATAATCACACATGCTATATGTTGTTACTTTCATCTGACCCACCATCACCCATCAGATATGCTGTGCTAGTAAATGTTTACAGATTTTTGAAATATGGCTTAATTTTGCTTTACAGATCTGGAAAACAAGTGTCGGCTGAGATAGCTTTTCAGAAGTAGTCTATGGGTCAACTGTGTCTATGAGGGGAAAATGCTAGGATTTTGGTGTCGGTTCGTTCTTTTGCTTATTATTGAAAAAGTCTGGAGGAGCTTTCGAAGAAGATGGTCCGAACAAAGGAAACCTAACTCTGCTCGTCATTTAGTCAGACATCCAACACTGCTTCAAACGAGTGAGCTGACCTTCATCTTAGACATATTGGCCGTTTGCGGTGAAGGAAAACTGGATCGAAGACGTTTGTTTTATTATAATTCCATTATTATAGAACCTAAATTATATGTTTATTTGGTTTTATTTAGCAGTTCATTATTTATGAGAGATGAAAGACGAAGGGTCCTCCTACTGAAGAAGCCGTTAGAAGTGAAATTAAGACTATAAGCTATAAGCGCTAATGTCTAGCATAAATACGCGCTGCTGCCCGACGCTATATCCTGTAATTAAATCAGGCCCCAGTTCAGATCGATCATCATAGGCCCCGCCTCTTTTAGTTCAGAAATATGTTCCTGTGACTCTGCTGACTTTCTAAATGAGGAGGACATCAGATCTGAACCGTGTGCAGACTGATTTACTGATTACTAGATAATGTACATGGAGAAAAAAAAACGCGAACGAAAATAAAAAAAACTCTTGATGTGGAATAATTATAACTCTGTAAGCTATCCAAGAATGTGCAATAACTAAGCGCTACCTCACCTGTCTATTGTCTGTTTAGAATATACAGCTTTTATAGTCATTTATTATAGTTAAATATTTTTTAGGCAATGTGTATATATGTATATTGTTCTATATTTATTTTTATTTAATTTTTAATTTTTATTTTTCCCCGTCTCTCTCTCTCTCTCTCTCTCTCAATTCTTCACTTTTTTGTGTGTATTTTTGTTACATTATTTTGTATTTTTGTAATTTCAATGTACATTGTGCAATGACAATTAGGGCACCTTATCTCATGCCGTAGGCTAAAACCCTGAAACACAGCCAGCCAGACTTTATTTTTCCAGTTAAAGTTAATGTTTACTATCATGTTACTATCATCAGATATGTGCATTATCCCCATAACATAAACTGCTCCGAAGGTGTAAAGTGCATTGCCCGTGATACTCATTCCTTTGGAACAGGGCCTGCGTAAAGATGCCAGCTGTTCGGTTACTAGTCCATACCATTGCTATTATTTATGTCACACCTCCAAACAAATGAATAGCTTCATTCAATGAGTCATAGCATGCAGACCTTGAGAGCTGGATGTAAATATCGTTGCATTAGCTAAACTATAGTCTGTGTAAGCACCATCAGTAGATGAGTATACATTCTTAACATAGGAATCAGTATATTTAACGGTGTTCAACAGATAAATAATAATGCCTAGTTTAATGCAAAGATGACCAAAATAATGCAGTGTAATAGTGTTTTATTTTAATTTTATTTTATACACTGAAAGGTCATATATATAATAAATGGCTCAATTTCAATAAACAGCAAAATAATGTATGTAGTTATTTGCATAGTAAAAAACAAATGCCTGGTGGCTTCGGGTCATTTTCCACGCTTTTCCATAATCCTCCTTAGCACCCTGCAAGAACTCCACAAAAGCAAGCCAGGACGTGGCTGCTTAGTCCAGCCTTTTTTCTTATAAGCTCAAAGGGGAGGATAATTATTTTGCATTTCATTGTTCTTTGTCAGAAAACCTTGTACTGTCAAAAAAAAAAAAAAAGCTTAACTTTAATGTAAGTAAAATAGGACCACTTCTGTCCATTCATCTTGGAAAATGAGTTATTATGTCCCCTGGTGTCCCCAGCTGTGGTACAGATTTGCTAAATGGTGTCACCGACACATGTGATTTAATATAACGAAGTATTGATTAGCCCAGCGGCATCCATCCCTGGTCCTGTGGAGCTGCTTTCCTGTAGAGTCTAGTTCCAAGCACAAGCTGCTACACTTGCTCCAGCTAATTGACTTCTCCAGAAGTTTCTGGCTGGATCCGATGTATTAATGTTAGGTAAGGAAGAGGGAAGATGGTAAAGGCAGGTTGGAACTGAACCCTGCTCTCCAGGACCAGGGATGGGGACCGCTAGATTAGTCAAACCAGGTGCCGGATGATGACTACAAATGTTACTAGGGTGGCATCACATGGGAATAATCAATTGTATTATATTTAAAATATTATAATATATACTTGGCGCCCAGATACAAAAATTTCCTAAAGTTGCTGAAACCTCTGCACAGTACTGGCATTTGCAAGTATGCATCTACGCTTTATTACATTTCCAGGCAAAACTGCCATTAAACAGTTCAGTCTAAGAAGTTGGTTGAACTTTCAAATTCTCATGGTCCAAGTAAACCAGCTGATGGTCCATTACCAACACGGGTCTGGACTTTAGCTTGGTCAGTTCATTATTCTTAGAGCACCAGCAGCTTCGTGGTTTTATATGTGTGTCTCATTTTCTCAACGAGGAGCTTCTTGAACAGCTACCCATCCTTTGAGACACATAGCATGGACTTGTCTTCTCAATGGAAGGATGGAGAGAAGCACCTGTGGATGTTTTCAAATCTGAAGTATGAGTGGAGCTTGATTTTCTACTCGCTCTCAAAGACGAAGTGCTGATTATCAGGTGTGGTTTCGGTGGTCTAGAGCGGTTGTGGCAGGGTTGTAAGGAATTTAATGTTTTAATGTTTGAGTGATTTTGGAAATTCCATTAGCAATTTACGGTCTACTTCCTCATGCAGGCGGAGAATCTTGCATCTCATTGGAAATAAGAAAAAAAAATTATCGCACAGCATTGTATACAAAGCGTCAATTTATTACACATGGGTTATCTTTTATTGCCAATTCATTTTAAACTTCAGATTGAAAAAGATTTCCTCAGACAAGTCATATTTCATTGTGACAGCACGATCAGTCAAACTGCCTGAAAACCAGCATAATTTTTCTTTGCTTTTGGAAAACCAGCACCATAAATATCACATAAGAATGGAATGCGTCGCTCGCTGTGATACGTGTCTCAGTAAGGACGTGTTTAAATGTCTTCCTGTAGAACATTGTGCAGTTGTATTCGCTTTTCTACCACACACACACACACACACTCACACATCCAGCCCTTCAATCACCAGCATCTCGTTTGTGTCAACACTGAGCCAAGCCATGTAATTGAGCACCAGAGGAATGTAAACATCACGGGCAATAACTCAATTAGATGTTGATCGCGTACGCATGAGCAGCGAGGAGAAAGCGGAACCGGCTTTTGTGGAGGACAACAGGATTTCTATGTGATTTTCCAGGACATTTTTTTTCCAACACCTCGTCTTCTTTCCTGAGTTTCTGATCATCAACCCCATAAAATCCCAGGCTCAATGCTTGTGACTGGTACTGTTAGAACCGATACTGGTACGGGGATCTGCAATAACAAAAACTTTACTTTCAGTTGTAAAACATTGTTTCAATTAATTCTTTTCATTCCTGCACATACCACACAAAATAATACCCCCCTGTACCACCCACCCACTTCCAAAACCCTACAATCTCCAGTCTACCACAGTCTATTACCAGTTGTGAACGCTGTTGTGGGTGTTTTAGAGGAAGCTCATCTAATAACCTTCTTAGGAGTAGTAAGGATTGTTTGATAATGGGAGTAAATGGGAGTGCTTATAAAATCAGTGTGATGGTAGTGTAGGGTAACACTGTGGGTAAAGAAATCTCAATGCAGCGTGTAGCTCAGTGTTGACTGTCTTCAGGTTATAATGTGTTTGACCAGATGTTTCCCAGGTTAGGTGTGTTGGATCAGGTGCTTCCTCAGGTTATATGTCTTTGACCAGGTGCTTCCTCAGTTTGGATGTGTTTAACCAGGTCCATCCTCAGGTCATATGTCTTTGACCAGGTTCTTGATCAGATTATATGTGTTTGACCAGGTGTTTCCTAAGGTTAGATGTGTTTGACTAGGTGCTTCTTCAGGTTAGATGTGTTTAACCAGGTGCTTCTTCAGGTCGGATGTGTTTAACCAGGTGTTTGCTCAGGTCGGATGTGTTTAACTAGGTGTTTGCTCAGGTTAGTGGTGTTTGACCAGGTGTTTGCTCAGGTTAGATGTGTTTGACCAGGTGTTTCCTCAGGTTAGATGTGTTTGACTAGGTGCTTCTTCAGGTTAGATGTGTTTAACCAGGTGCTTCTTCAGGTCGGATGTGTTTAACCAGGTGTTTGCTCAGGTCGGATGTGTTTAACTAGGTGTTTGCTCAGGTTAGTGGTGTTTGACCAGGTGTTTGCTCAGGTTAGATGTGTTTAACCAGGTGCTTCCTCAGATTAGATATGTTTGACCAGGTGTTTGCTCAGATTAGATATGTTTGACCAGGTGCTTCCTCAGGTTAGATGTGTTTGACCAGGTGTTTGCTCAGATTAGATATGTTTGACCAGGTGCTTCCTCAGGTTAGATGTGTTTGACCAGGTGCTTCCTCAGGTTAGAAGTGTTAGACCAGGTGTTTGCTCAGGTCAGATGCGTTTGGCCAGGTCCATCCTCAGGTCGGATATGTTTGACCAGATGCCTCCTCAGGTTAGATGTGTTTAACCAGGTGTTTGCTCAGGTTAGATGTGTTTAACTAGGTGTTTGCTCAGGTTAGATGTGTTGGACCAGGTGTTTCCCTCAGGTTAGATGTGTTTGACCAGGTGCGTTCTCAGGTTAGATGTGTTGGACCAGGTGTTTCCCTCAGGTTAGATGTGTTTGACCAGGTGCGTTCTCAGGTTAGATGTGTTGGACCAGGTGTTTCCCTCAGGTTAGATGTGTTTGACCAGGTGTTTCCCTCAGGTTAGATGTGTTTGACCAGGTGCTTCCTCAGGTTAGATGTGTTTGACCAGATGCTTCCTCAGGTTATATGTGTTTGCCCAGGTGCGTCCTCAGGTTAGATTTGCTTGACCAGGTGCGTCCTCAGGTTAGATGTGTTTGACCAGGTGCGTCCTCAGGTTAGATGTGTTTGACCTGGTGTTCGCTCAGGTTAGAAGTGGTTGTTCAGGCTCTAAGCAGAAATAAACACTAACAGACACCAAAACTACTTCATCCTCTTAAACCTGCAGTTCATTTGAAAGTCTATCATTGTTGATTTCACTGGAGGCCTGATGTTAGCCTGATTATTTGCTTTTCTGGTAGTTATAAAGGCGACAGCAACAACATTGACAAACCACATTATTAAAAGGTGAATAGATGAAGCATGCTCAATTGAACACAAAACATTTTTAAAAGGTAGGTGTTTCCAAACGACTGACAGTGGGCAGTGTATATATGGACCACCCGCAAGGGAGTTCATTATTTACCACTGAGTCACGAATGAATAATACATGATTACAAAGTGTTTAAATTGGTCAGCCAGACATGGACACACTGAACCATGGGCAAACTAATCATATTTGTTATTGAATGTGTGTATCTGTTGGACACGTGCACTCGGTTTGCATTTTAAATAGCGGGTGTACAAAGAGTTCACACTTTGCCTTCAGGCTAAGACCAGTATCATAATTAGGATCTATGCGCTATTCTTCAAGCTATAGCCCAACCATGGACAGCTACAGAGAAAACCAAACCCGAGCATAGTGAAATAATTAAACACTGGAACAGTGGAAACAATTAAGGGCTGACCGTTTTAAATATTATTTAAATATTAAAGACTTTAATAGAATAATTAAAACGTGTCCAGGCCCACAGCTGTGTTATTATATCACCTCAAACCAAGCAATCAAATTCTAATTCCTTATTGCTTCTGAAGCTTGTCTAATATAGGATGGAAGAGGTGTTTAGAAAAGGCTTGCATACTCTGTGGTACTGAATGTCCAGAGCTCTACTATCACTTAATTTCTACTAAACACACTGTCAAAAATGTTGTCATAAGTACATGTAAAAAAAACCACATGTCTGTCTTAATCACAGTCAGGGGGAGGTGTCAGAACAAACTACACGGCAAATAGGACTAATCACAGCCAGGGGGAGCTCTCAGAGCAAACTACATGGTGATTAGGACTAAGCACAGCCAGGGGGAGGTGTCAGAACAAACTACATGGTGATTAGGACTAATCACAGTCAGGGGACGTCTCAGAACAAACTACATGGTCATTAGACTAATCACAGTCAGGGGACGTCTCAGAGCAAACTACATGGTGATTACGACTAATCACAGCCAGGGGGAGGTCTCAGAGCAAACTACATGGTGATTAGAACTAATCACAGTCAGGGGGAGGTCTCAGAACAAACTACATGGTGATTAGGACTAATCACAGCCAGGGGGAGGTCTCAGAGCAAACTACATGGTGATTAGAACTAATCACAGTCAGGGGGAGGTCTCAGAACAAACTACATGGTGATTAGGACTAATCACAGTCAGGGGGACAGTTTAGAACAAACTACATGGTGATTGGGACTAATCATAGCCGGGGGAGGTCTCAGAGCAAACTACATGGTGATTAGGACTAATCACAGTCAGGGGGAGGTCTCAGGAAGAGAAAAACAACTATCGCGTTGATAAGGAGATGTATATGTTCACAGTCAGGGGGAGGTCTCAGAAGAAACACAATGTATGGTGATTAAAGGGACTAATCCACAAAGCCAGGGAGCGGTCTCAGAACAAACGAACATGGTGGATTAGGGACTAATCACCAGCCAGGGGGAGGTCTCAGAACAAACTACATGGTGATTAAGGACTAATCACAGGTGTCAGGGGGGAGTCTCAAGAGCAAACGACATGAGTGATTGGGACTAAATCACAGTCAGGGGAGGTCTGCAGAACAAACTACATGGTGATTGTGGACTAATGAGCAGTCAGTCAGGGGGAGGTCTCAGAAGAAACAATATGGTGATAAGGACTAATCACAACCAGGAGAGGTCTCAGAACAAATTACATGGTGATTAGGACTAATCACAGCCAGGGGGAGGTCTCAGAACAAATGACATGGTGATTAGGACTAATCACAGCCAGGGGGAGGTCTCAGAACAAATGACATGGTGATTAGGACTAATCACAGTCAGGGGGACGTCTCAGAACAAACTCTGCAAAGTTGGGACAGTTTATAAGAGTCCAGATGGGAAAACAGAGCTGGCAGGTACAGAAAACACATGAGCATTCATTTAAAAACAAACTGCAGGAACGATCCTAAAACTCTTGACGGGAAAAACAAACTGAAACAGAAAAACAAAAAACACACGTAATTCAAAAGATAGGAAAAATGAAGAAGACACCATGAAAAGAGGGAAGACAGTGAAAACAACGGAACAAACCAACAAAACAAAAAAAACAGACAACAGCAACCGACAGGGAACACGAGCAAACAAAGGGATGAATACACAGAGCAGACAACACCGCTGAGAGCACTGAGGCGGGCTACAGATACACCAGCTCACATGAGGAGGGTGTGGAAGCTACATTAATCGACAAGGAGGACTCTTCACGCTTTCGCCACTAACATGCAAACAGAGTTCCATAAGGAATAATAAACACCCCCAACATTTAATCTACCCAAATGTCCCCCTCCCCCCCCCATCAATAGCTTGACCACATACAGACAACAATTTAAATAATCCAGAAAAATCAGTACATATATTAAAAAACATTAATTTTCAAAAATACAAGCGATCACAAAATAATGATATAACACACATAGAGGGAAGATAACCGTGTACTGTATAGTTTTTTGAACAACATTTGTACTATGGCCACCCACCTGTGTGACAGACAGAGACCACCATAATGGGGCATTTTGGTGGTCTACCAGGTCTTGCAAGGTTGAGAGTTAAAGAGAGTTGTTGTTTATTATATAGCGATGATGTGAAGATGATGAAGGAAGTCTCCTTGTATTAAAAACGGTTTAACTAGAAAGCAAGAACAGCATCAAACCAAGCCCCCATGGATTGCTCCGGATAGGTTACCAGCCAATGTCCTCCTGTCATGTCCAGCCCCAAGCCTCTCCATTATAATAGGCTAGAGTGTTTTCTGCTACCCAATATGGAAAACATCTCGGCACTGAGCCCATCAGTTCGGTGAATCACAGAGGAGAGTAGAAGAAGGAAAGTGGCCCACTCCCCCTGGGCCCATCAACCCTTACGTAAACCACCACAAGGTAGCATAAAAGGTTCTACCCACTCACTCAAAAGCCACCATACTAACTTACTGTGAAGAGTTGGAGGGAGGATACGGAATGTTTTCGGCTTGGCGGTGCATGGTAATACCATAACCTAATGCAAAAACACTACACCTCTCGTCGTATCCTGATAGAGCTGAGGGTGCCCTTCAGTGGGATCTGTCACTCTCGGACACTGGGGCATTGGATGTGACACAATGCCCATTCTGAGTTTGGGAGACATTTTGTTTGGAGACAACTTTTACCGAGCAGAGCCGGGTGGAGGATATGAAGTCATTTGAAAGCTGTGAATGTGCCAGGAGTGAGTCATGATACCAGCAACCAGCTCTTAGGAAGCCTACGAGCTTGATGACGGTGACCGGTGTGGTCAGCCAAAGTAACAAAAGATTTAGCAGTGGGCTTTAGCACCATATGATACAGCAATCGCTGGTACAGTGTCCAGAATAATGATATGTGGATCATGCGATATGAACTGAGTTCTCTACAAACACAAAAAGAAAATGAAATAAATAAATAGCGCCTGTATATATACACTCCGCCAATTAGTCATTTTAAGGGCGACTGACATTCTGATGACGATTAAAATGAGCTGGTATAATTAGTGTATGTTCCTGTTTTTAGATTTCAATTTTATTATCTATACATTGTATTAATAGGCTTACTGACTGATCTTAATTCAAGTATGTCCATAAACCATTACCTCTGAACTTGACTTACCCGTGTGGGTTTTCATTTAGCCAACAGGTACTAAAATTCGGTATTAGCTATAAAGGATGCAAAGCCGATTTCTAAAAGCCTGATACAAAAAACACTGCTTGATTACTGATTAGTTCTGAAGGGTCTGAAGTAGCTGATTCCAAACAGCAAAGGAAACTGTGAGTTGATTTCAGATCAGATTCAGAGAGAGCAGATACCATTTTGTGCCAATTGTGATTTTCCAAACATAGGAATTTGGTATTCCACATTTAAACCCATCAGTGAAGGGTGAAAACACCACACTACACACTCACTAATTGAAGACACACACTAGGGGGCAGTGAGCACACTTACCAGGAGCGTGTGGACAGCCCTATCCACGGCGCCACGGGAAGCAGTTAGGGGTTGCTTGATCGAAGGACAACTCAGTTCATTACTGTTCAGTTCAGGTTTTTTTAATCGAACGGCAACCCTCCGGTCATCAAGGCTGGTTCCCTAACCTCCAGCCCACGTGACTGGCCCACCATAGGCATGATTCACAACCATGCTCCTGTGCCATTATTAATACCGATGAAAGCACAAATATCAGCTGATTATGGCGTGTGAATCGGAAAATTTACACCTAAAATCATAGATTTAATGTAAACTCATATCCTGAATGCCAGTTTTGGAAAGTCTCCGGGAGGCAATTTAAATGGTAAATGACTGTAAATAAAGTACATTTAAAAATCATAGTCATTTTCGAAAACACAAAATGGTTGGAAAAAGCTATTTCCGATTTGGGAATGTTGATCACTGAGAAATGTATTGAAGGTTTTACCACTCAAGAAAACCACATAACATTTACGGCATTTAGCTGACGCTCTTATCCAGAGCGACTTACAAGGGTTATCATATTACAGGTAGGCCAGTGTAGTGTTAGGAGTCTTGCCCAAGGACTTTTATTGGTGTAGCACAGTGTAGTCAACCCAGACCGGGATTCGAACCCCAGTCTCCCACGTGTGGTGGTGACTCCCTGGTGGGTAATGGTGTTATCCACCAAGCTACACCAACAGGCTACACCAAAACAAACAGCATATATCTGAAGCAAAATGAAAAAGCTCATTCTTAGTAACAAGATGTTCACCATAAATAGTTACAAGAACATTGCAGTGACGTCCAACCTGGACATCGGTTACGTTTATAACCCTACATTCTGATAGCATCACGCTTCTCTTAGTAAGTGTGACGGTTCTATGTACTAACTACATATACAAAAACTCTGATATGTCAATACAAATCAAAATGCACAGTGTTATGTATTCATCTGTATGGCATCTGGAGATTATGGCGTAAGATGTTTTTAAATTCAATCTAGTGTATTGCTGCTGTTGAAAATATGTTGTTCAACGCTCAACTGGGCCTCGATTAAGAAGTCATTTAGGTGGGTAGTGACATCCTTTGTATTATACCCAGTGTGTACACAAGTAGGGACTGAAAACAAACCATCATAGCCCTCCAGTCATTGGGTTCAATCAGTATACCAAACCTTGCTTCCAGTTGGCACGTACTGCTGATGCTGTTATTGTTACACCACAGAAGAACCTTTGTGTGACCGTGATGAGCAAAAGAACACAGTAATCAGTAAGCAGAGGAGATTCTGCCCTTGCTAATTAATTCTCTAAGTGGCAGTATCCCTGTCTATTCCACGATTAGTCGTTTTACAGGAGACGCCCTAAGACTCTGCCACAGGAGTGAGATTTTTAGCAAGGAAGGAGATTATTATGCGAGTGTGCATTGTGACATTTTTAGTGTGCTCTAAAGCCGGTTTTTTATGGAGCTACCCTGTCCTCCTAGGAAATGCACCCGGACTCATGTCATCATTTTCCGTGAGGTTTTTCAGCACACCTGCACACCTCAAGGCCTATCAAATCAACAGCTTCATCTTGTCCATCATCTGAGAGGTTCTGTTATTTTCCTTGTGCCTATGTTCTGTAAGAGACAACACTGTAAAAAAGATGTTGTAGTAGCATTTACTAGCAGCAGAGTTACAGGTTACAAAAATTCATGTTGTTACAGCATTCAGAATTTTTGATCTATATTTCTGGGATGTGTGTTAGCGAGATAGAGGAAGATGGATAGCATAAAACAGTGAATATAGCTTCTCTATATAGCTATAGTCAATAAAGCTTCTCTATCTGGTTAAATGTGAACAGTAAGGAATGAATAGAGGACCAAAATGTAACTATGTTGCTGGTAAGCATGTTGTTTAAAATTGGATTATTGTAATATAGAATGTGCCTTCTAGTGATTTTTAACAGTGCTTATCTTTACAGAAGTGTTGTTTGAAGTGGAGTCCAACAATTCCACTTCACTGTCATACATTAGGCAGAGGAAACAGTACAGCTAATAAAATGAATGAATTAATTATGAATTAATCTAAAGGATGAGAAGGAAAATACAAAGGTTGGATCAGCGGCTGCTAACTTAGCTATCGTTGCTAACCGAGCTTAATATTAGCACCCACTTGAACAGCACCAAAACGGACCATGGGCAAGATGCCCCTAATATGCTGTATGAGACTTTTTAGTGGTGTTCTTCATATGAAACCCAATACATTAAGGTGTCGGTCATTCAGGTTTATCCCCCAGGCACACGAAGGTGACTAGATAGCTAGCTTAAAATGAAGGACTACAGTAAGGCGGGCTGCCTTCAGTTTCCAAATGGGCAGCACAGAAAAGGGGATAACAAATAATTATGTAGCCTATAGAACAGAAACACACACTTTTTAGTATAATCCATGAGCATATAGAGCAAGTTTCTTAACGCTGGTACTAGAGGCATGCTGCCCTGCACCATTTTAGAGGGGTCACAGCTTTAACACACCCCAGGCAACTCCGTTGAGGCTGGGCGAGAAACAGCCTATATCAAGAGTATCGTGTAAAGAAAGGGGGGGGGGGGGGTGGGGGGGGGGGTGGGTGGCGGGGGTGCGGGGGGGGGGGGGGGGGGGGGGCGGGCCCCGTTGGGACTGTACCAAGGGGTGCTAAAGCTACTTTACAGTTTAGCCAATAGTAAGTAAGGCTTAACAAACTGTGCTCTTCTCATTAGTTGGGAATTGCTACGTAGCTTATCGACCACATCTGTTTCCTTCCGTCGCATAGCCTGGAGAACAAAAAATGAATTTAATATAATATTTTGTACCAGATCTATTCAAACAACAGGGGAAACAGCACGGCAGCAACCCCACCAAAAACAGTGGAGACGTGGAGGACCAGTGACATCTTACTAGACTTATGAACTCCCAGTAGCTCTCACTAATGAAGAGCGCTATCATGAAATAGATTCACAGGTTCGTCACTGTTGTTGCTGTTTGGGATCTGGGTCAGCCTAACAAGTGACTGGCTTACTATGCAGAAGTGGCCTCTGACGATTACAGTGTTTGTCCCTCGGAAGCTGTGAGCCTTCTGACCAGTCACAGTTCAGTAAATAACGTAAACTACAGGATGTTACATGAGGCAGTATATCCGCAAACATATAGAGCATACACGTTCCGTCTTTCAGCCCAAAAACAACACGGTGCAGTAGCACACACCATAAGATTGAGATGCAGCGACGGATTTTGCTCCCGCCACTAGAGCCCTCCTGTGTGGTGGT
>JAMWET010003477.1:180000-200995 GCA_024036415.1 Prochilodus magdalenae | reverse complement strand
AAGACGTTTTTAATTTTATATTTGTTAATTAATCAGGTTTTTGCCATATTGCTGTTCCATTGACGACATATTGTCACCCAATACAGGTATTCTACTTTTGATATTTATATTATTAAACTATATGCAGCATTTTTTCCATCACCACACACAAACAGATGCGATTCCAGGTCAGTTCACAGAATAATCCTCAAATTTGCATTTCTCTCTCTGAAATTTCTACGAATCTCCATTTTTCTTTTTTTTAAAATCCCAAATCCGCCGCTGCGGGGCGCCAACACACTGTAACATCTAACTCCTGAGGAATAAAAACACAGAGCGAGACTGAGAGAGAGAGCGAGGAGAGAGAGCCGGAGAGAAGAGAGCGGATCCGTTTTTCCAAATTCTATATAAAAGTCCATGCACATTAAGATGAAAAATAAAAGTCCTCATAAAAATACTGAACAGAGTATATTCGCTGCTGTTGCACTACACGCACATAGGTGATAGATAGATAGATAGATAGATAGATAGATAGATAGATAGCCGTCGCTGTACCATTATTAAGCTTGTTCATTTTTAGCTTCTTGTTAAGAAATTGTAGCTGCTCACGTCTAACACACTCAACCATACTCTCTCCAATCTCCCTCTCTCTCCTTCTCTCCTCTCTGGACTCTCACTTCTCACAAACTCTCTCTCTCTCTCTCTCCCTCTCTCTCTCTCTCATAATGGCGGACCACCGCGCCCGCAGCGCTACAAACACCCCGTCCCCCCGTCCGGCCGATGTGTATTATTAATGCAGTCCTATAAAATCAAATAAAACCCTGAAATAATATTAAACCTGCTGCAGTGTTTGGCGCGAGGGACCGCGCGGGGCTTGTGCGCGAGGAGAAGGCGGTCACCAGCACTGCCGTTAAAAAGAGCAACGACAATTTTTTTTTTGTAATTTTTCAAATTTATTTATTTATTTATTTATTTATTTATTCGGCTCGTTTCGTCACATCGAGGGAAGGACTCTTATTCACACCCTGCAAAAAAAAAAAAAAAAAAGGAAAAAAAGGGAAAAAAAAAAAAGAAGAAGAAGAAAAAAATTCATCCGCATGACCCCCGCGCGCGCCTGGGCTTGGTTGGGTTTGGGGAGGAGACGCAGCTCTGCCTCTCTCTCTCGCTCTCTCTCTTTTTCTTTTTTTTTCCTTTTTTTCCCCTCTATTTTTTTTCTGAATTAGATTTGTTCATTTCTACACTCCGGCGCTCCGCAGCTTCTCCGGAGGAGGATTTTCCGCGCCTGTGAGGGGGCTTAAAGCCGATGCAGCTCGGGTGAGTCTGGACGGAGACACTAACTCCAGCTTTGCTAAAGTTCAGATTTGTTCTTCTCTGGATGTGAGTGTTGCTGCTGCTGCTGGGTTTTTGGGCTTCACCCTGAATTTCACCGAGGCTTCTGTTTCCGCTCCTTAATTTCGACTTTGCAGTGAAGTTATGGAAATGAAACGCGTCTGAATCTAAATTCCTGTTTTTGCTAAAAAAAAAAATTTGGGCTGGGAATGAAAAGCCCTTGCAGTGGCAGGAAAAAGGGGGGGACAGAAAGGAGCAGAAGCGACGCAGCCATGTTTGGCCAAAAAAATCTACTGTATTCGGCTCTTATTCGGCGATTAAATCAGCGATTGAGCCGCCGGGCTGCATCTCCGCCGGTACCGGAGGCATATGCAGGCTTGTGGTGGGAAAACGCTTCGTCTTTGCGGAGGGAAGAGAGGATTTAGTTTGATTAATTTTATGTCGTTTTTCGTTTTTTTGTGTGTGTCGAGAAATTAGCGCCATCTGGCGGCAGATATTCCCCCAAAATTAAGAAATTGCAATTAATCTGATTGCAAATTCACTTCAGTAGATTTTTTTTTTTTTTTTTTTTTTGGAAACGTTTTTTTTTTTTTTTCGTTTTTTCCACGTTCTCGTTTGCGTTTGTCGTTCTGCTGTCTCCCTTCAGAGCTGGAGAGCCACATTGAGCTCCCAGTCTGGCAGGAAAAAGGCTTCGTTTTGATGCACCACCATAATACGAATGTGAGCAGTGCTGCTGAGCTTCTGTGCACAAATGAATTGATTTTTTTTTTTCTCTTTCTTTTCTCCTCCTCCACCTCCTCCTTCTCCTTCTCGCCTGCAAATATTGCAAAGATCAATCCTGCTTGTCCAGCATGCTGAGAATAGGGGTGATGAGGGATCCATCCAGTGTTTTATTGTAGGGCTGCACAGTGTTGGAGATTAAACTGGCACTGCAGTGCTTTTACTGTGACCACATATATAGAAATGCAATTTCCTTCTGACCGTCTGAAAAGCTTTACGTGGAAAAGATTCTAGATTCATTCTGGTGAATTTTGTAGAAGAGTGCGTCTCCATAGAAAATAAATGTAATCCTTAAAATTCAGCAATTATTTATAGACTTCTTTTTGTACGACTGGAAGTTATTTTCAGTAAATTAATTTCCTGGTTTGAGGGTGAGTGAGCTGAACTACTAGCATATTATACATGTATAACAGCATTTATAGGTGTATATGTACGTATGTACGTGTATATATGAAATATATATGTATTATTTATTTATATCGTCGCTGTCCAAAGAAAAACATGTATCTCCATTTTTGTTGATTTTTACTTTTATGCCTCATTTGATCACATAAGCTGCTGTTTACACTGTGTGAAAAATTCCTGAAGAATGGACTGACAGAAATGGCCCTAAAGAACTCTTGGAGAAAGAAGAGTAACTTCTTGTTATTCCATTGGACTTCCAGTCTTGCCATTCACTGAGGTTTTTAATGGCCTGTCCTGTAAAAGTTGCCATTTTGGAGAATCCCTGTTTTTTACTTTGCGACAGCGACTAGATAAATTTATATAATATCTATATATATATATATAATACAATATATAATAATATAATAATATATATATATATATATATATATATAAAATAGTGTCTGTGTATATATATATACACACATACACACACACACACACACACACACACACACACACATATGCGTATAGTTGTCTGCAAAATGATGACTTGACAAGGAACCTGCTTCATCATCAGTGTAACCAGACACAGTGTAAAGGTCAACAGGTACCTTTACATTCTGTCACAAACACACAATCAATATCACTGTTTAGTTTGGATGGCTCTCCGCCGCAGGAGAGGGCCGGTGATGTACAGAGTACCGTGATTTTTACTGATGTTTGAGATTCCAGATTTTAACCCATGTGCCGTCCCTCGTTAAACTCAAACTAACATGGGGGATGTTTTCAGCTGCTTGAAGCTGTAAGTGCTGCGTAAGTGGAACGGTATTATCTCCTCTGTCTGCGACTTTAACCACGAAACGTCACCATTTAACGAAGCTAGCGGGAAGTTTAGCCCATATTAACTCGTATCGTCTGCTTGTTGTTGAGATCAAACGTTGGGATGCTCGTGTTCAGCTGTTTTGGGTGGAAATCGCTTCGGCTTGGACTTAGCTATTCGGTTTTGATGCAGTGCGTGTGAGTGCACCACGACTGCCGCTCTCTAGATCGTGTTCGATCAGACTTCCTAAGCCTTGAAAATGAGAACCGGTTTAATTTGCCCTTTGAATGCGAATCAGGTGTGTCTGATCGGGTCTGAAAACCGCAGTTTCAGCATGTTGCCGGTGTGGAGGGTTGTGTAGGAATTCAGCGGGTTATGTTTTCTAACTTCACGTCACCTTTTTCCTCTCTCCTTTGTTTTTTTTCATGCCTGGGATTGGCCATTACGCGTGAACCGATATGCTTTGTGGGGCAGCCCTATGCTAATCGTTGTTATGAACTAATCACTCTGCTCTGTTGCTTACTTTATGGCTAATAGTAGAAATCAAAAGGCCTCTCTTTGCTGTCTAGAACTTCCCTCCAATGGTGTCATGTTAGATCAGGTGTTCTGTTTTTATACAAACGGACTTCCTTTCCTTTCCTGAGGATTACTGGGAATTAACAACACTGTGAATCCAGCAGTTATTGTGCCGTCAAAAGCCTTAGCGTAACTGAAGGGTGGGAACAACAGGTAATCAAGTGAACTGGCCGAATGGATATATTTTTTCTTTTTTTGGTCTTCCTGCATACGGCCAAACAGATCCCGTTTAGAGAATTAATCTCTTCTCCCCTATAACGCAACATAAATTACGAAAATTAAAACGTTACCTCGCTAAAAAATTGGCGGTTTTCCCATGCTTTTGAGCTGCGCTAGTCGCCTTTTTAATCTCTCATATCTCTGCTTTTTTCTTATTGTTGTCTGTCAGCAGCGAGACGGTGGAGACTTCAGCTGCTTCAGTGTTGACCTTTACGTTTCCCCGTCTTTGAAGGACTGGCGTAGAATTAGCATTTTACTGCTTTCGCTGCTGCTTTTTATTTATTAATTTATTTATTTTATTTTTTGTAGAGAATTCAGACCAGAGCTGAGCAGCGGCCTTGAAAGAGGGCAGTGAACTCTTTAAGATTCTCAGAAAATGCCACGGAATCTGCGTCCTTCATTTAAAGGGCCCGTATTATGGAGAAACCAAACATTGCCCCCACCACCACCACCACCACCACCACCACCATAAAACTGCCATGCGTCATGCTAAGAAATGATCATTTCAGAGCGTACCAAGCACATTTGGAAGTGAAGCCTCAAAACCAGCTGTTCTGAGTGAACCGAGTTCAAATCGGAACACCATTCACAACCAGTGCATTTAGATCTTTAGATGCTTTTGGCCAATCAGAGCTGAAGTCATTTACATATCGTCGCTGTCCAAAGAAAAACATGTATCTCCATTTTTGTTGATTTTCACTTTTATGCCTCATTCGATCACATGAGCTGCTCTTTACTCTGTGTGGACGTTTCATGATGAATGGACCAACACAAATGGGCCGAAACTGCTTGGAAAGACGTCTGGTTCCATTGACTTCCATTCAAATTTATGGAGGTTTTTGGCCTCTCCTGTAAAGTTGCCATTTTGGAGATACCTGTATTTCTTTGGACAGCGACGATATGTTAGTTTATAGGGGGGTGCAGGATGCAGCATTGGAACGTTACACATACCATCCGTATATGGAAATGACAGGAAGTAGTATGGAGGAGTCTATGGAGCATATAAAAGGATCATTAACCATTCATTCACCAGTCCATGTCCAAGCTGTGCTGCTATGATGATGATAATAATAATATTATTAATAATAATAATAATAATAATAAATTCACTGTGATGTCACAGGAACCAACTCATTCACATATTTCAATCTATTCAGCAAGCAGCAGTGTAACTCCGCCCACTCATTTTTATTGTAATAGAAAATTTGACGACCAGGCATTATATATTTTTTTGTGTAAAGCCAAATTTGTTGGCCTGTCTGCCCTGTGATGGTTTGTCGGCCTGACCCGGGTGTTTCCTGCTTTCCGCCGCCCCCTCCCAAAAAAGTGGGATGGGCTCAAGCACATCCTGTGACCCAGAAGGATTAGAAGATGCGAGCTAGACAAAGCCAGAGCCTCCTCTACTGTATCTACTGTAAACTCAGGAGCACAATGTGGGGCAACATATCACCAGTGGGTAACTCCGCCCACTCATTAAAGTTTGAAGGAGGGTTTCGGCTCTGATGGCTTTTTGTAATCAGGCACGATACAGGACAGGACAGACAGAGAGCAGGGCTCATGCATCTCAGTTCCGTGTGTTAAGCACTTTAACCAAAACAGCAGTCTCATCCTAAAGGCCCACTGGAGCGCACTGGATGTGCCATGTCGCTTCGCACGGCGTCTGAAACTCCACCATAGTTTTAATGAAGGTACACACACATTGATGTGCACTGGCGCTCAGGGGCGCTGCTAAGGCGTGCCACGGTATGTATTGCCAGTACTCCGTTAAATGGATGCCATGTTGAGACATGGAGAGACAAAGTGCATCACATGTGCATCACACTAACTTTAGTGACAGGAGGGTCTGGGCTAGCTGGTTGGCATGCTAACATTAATGACAGGAGGGTCCGGGCTAGC
Organism: Prochilodus magdalenae; assembly: GCA_024036415.1. Taxonomy (NCBI): domain Eukaryota; kingdom Metazoa; phylum Chordata; class Actinopteri; order Characiformes; family Prochilodontidae; genus Prochilodus; species Prochilodus magdalenae. Next base: position 195,009 of record JAMWET010003477.1, on the reverse strand, counting down.
TGGTTGGCATGCTAACTTCAGTGACAGGAGGGTCTGGGCTAGCTGGTTGGCATGCTAACTTCAGTGACAGGAGGGTCTGGGCTAGCTGGTTGGCATGCTAACTTCAGTGACAGGAGGGTCTGGGCTAGCTGGTTGGCATGCTAACTTCAGTGACAGGAGGGTCTGGGCTAGCTGGTTGGCATGCTAACTTCAGTGACACGAGGGTCTTGGGAACAGGAGGGTTCAGGCTAGCTGGTTGGCATGCTAACTTCAGTGACAGGAGGGTCTGGGCTAGCTGGTTGGCATGCTAACTTCAGTGACAGGAGGGTCCGAGGTAACTGGTTGGCATGCTAACTTCAGTGACAGGAGGGTCCGAGGTAACTGGTTGGCATGCTAACTTCAGTGACAGGAGGGTCTGGGCTAGCTGGTTGGCATGCTAACTTTAGTGACACAAGGGTCTCGGGGACAGGAGGGTCCGGGCTAGCTGGTTGGCATGCTAACTTCAGTGACAGGAGGGTCTGGGCTAGCTGGTTGGCATGCTAACTTCAGTGACAGGAGGGTCTCGGGGACAGGAGGGTCCGGGCTAGCTGGTTGGCATGCTAACTTCAGTGACAGGAGGGTCCGGGGTAGCTGGTTGGCATGCTAACTTCAGTGACAGGAGGGTCCGGGGGATGTCCACTGGCGCTCAGGGGGCGCTGCTAAGGCGTGCCATGGTATGTATTGCCATTACTCCGTTAAATGGATGCCATGTTGAGACACGGAGAGACAAAGTGCATCACATGTGGCTGGAAATGTACACGGAGAGTGGCAGCAATGGGCTCAGCTGATGCTACTAGCCTGGTCTTTCAGCGCAGGTCTTTCAGTGGGGAACCAGTCGGTTGGTGAAGAGGTAGTAAACTGATATCAAGCGTGACGAGTGACGCCGTTTGTTCAGTTTCTATGAGTGGAGTGTAAAAATGAACTTGAACTTGCCGTCTATCAGCTCTCCTCGCCGGCATTGTGTAGTGCCACCGTACCGCGAAGTAATGTTATGTGATGCGGCGCGTCCAGTGTGCGGTGGCCTTGAGCGGTAAAGAGAGGCTGAGTATAAGGATTGAATCATTCACAAGTATGGGCCCTTTAAGGATGGATATGTAGCCACCAGTGAACCCACGCGAGTCCTCTGAGAGGGCTGTTCTGCTCCCACCAGGCATCATGGTCTGTCTGCCCACTGATGGTTTGGCGGCCTGGCCAAGGTGTTTCCTGCCCTCCATTGCTTGCTGCTGGACGTGATTGCTTGCCGAGAGCAAACGGCGCTAGCTACTTACCATGCGCTTCGGCCATTGCAGGCTTTAACGCCTTCAGCTTGATTGACAGTTGTGGCATCAGGCCAGCAGTGCTACTTTTGCATTGACTCAGTTCAACCGTGACGTGCTATCGGCTGTTCAGGTACAAGTGGTAGGGTCCGGGCTAGCTGGTTCGCATGCTAACTTCAGTGACAGGAGGGTCCGGGCTAGCTGGTTCGCATGCTAACTTCAGTAACAGGAGAGTCTGGGGGACAGGAGGGTCTGGGCTAGCTGGTTGACATGCTAACTTTAGTGACAGGAGGGTCTGGGTTAGCTGGTTGACATGCTAACTTCAGTGACAGGAGGGTCTGAGCTAGCTGGTTGGCATGCTAACTTCAGTGACAGGAGGGTCCAGGCCAGCTGGTTGGCATGCTAACTTCAGTGACAGGAGGGTCCGGGCCAGCTGGTGGGCATGCTAACTTCAGTGACAGGAGGGTCCGGGCTAGCTGGTTGGCATGCTAACTTCAGTGACAGGAGGGTCCAGGCCAGCTGGTGGGCATGCTACCTTCAGTGATAGCAGGGTCCGGGGACAGGAGGGTCCGGGCTAGCTGGTTGGCATGCTAACTTCAGTGACAGGAGGGTCCGGGCTAGCTGGTAGGCATGCTTACTTCAGTGACAGGAAGGTCCAGGCCAGCTGGTAGGCATGCTTACTTCAGTGACAGGAAGGTCCAGGCCAGCTGGTTGGCATGCTAACTTCAGTGACACGAGGGTCTCGGGGACAGGAGGGTCCGGACTAACTGGTTGGCATTCTAACTTCAGTGACAGGAGGGTCCGGGGTAGCTGGTTGGCATGCTAACTTTAGTGACAGGAAGGTCTGGGCTAGCTGGTTGGCATGCTAACTTCAGTGACAGGAGGGTCCAGCCTAGCTGGTTGGCATGCTAACTTCAGTGACAGGAGGGTCCGGGGTAGCTGGTTGACATGCTAACTTCAGTGACAGGAGGGTCCGGGCTAGCTGGTTGGCATGCTAACTTCAGTGACACGAGGGTCCGGGGAACAGGAGGGTCCGGGCTAGCTGGTTAGCATGCTAATTTCAGTGACAGGAGGGTCTGGGCTAGCTGGTTGGCATGCTAACTTCAGTGCCTGGAGCTAGCTGGTTGGCATGCTAACTTCAGTGACAGGAGGGTCTGGGCTAGCTGGTTGGCATGCTAACTTCAGTGCCTGGAGCTAGCTGGTTGGCATGCTAACTTCAGTGACAGGAGGGTCTGGGCTAGTTGGTTGGCATGCTAACTTCAGTGACGAGGGTCCGGGGAACAGGAGGGTTCGGGCTAGCTGGTTGGCATGCTAACTTCAGTGACGAGGGTCCGGGGGACAGGAGGGTTCGGGCTAGCTGGTTGGCATGCTAACTTCAGTGACGAGGGTCCGGGGAACAGGAGGGTTCGGGCTAGCTGGTTGGCATGCTAACTTCAGTGGATATCTCTGCAACACGGCTCAAAAGCGTTATTTCTTCACACTTCGTTGAAGATTTTAGTTCATTTATAAATGTGTTAAACTCAGAATCTTGTTTCTGCTTCTCTGCAGTGCCCTGTAAAATCGGTGTTTGGCGATCTAAAGGATGAAGGGACCCGTGTAAACCGGAGCGGTTACTGTAGGATATGGGCCCTTTTGAAGTTGGCGCTGTGTTGTAATTTGTCCTTCACCTCATTGTAACTTGCAACAAGCTGAATCTTTATGGCTGACCTTGAAGCATGACCGTGTTTGCAATTCCAAATTGTTGACACAACTTTGTGCTCATCTGATGTCTTTTTTTTTTTTTTTTTTGGCCTTTTTTATGCCCTCAGGGTCCGTAGCTGTGGGGTAAACATCTACCCGGGTGGGTAAACTTGTTTTCTGTGGGTGTAAAGTGAAACGGCTGACGAAGCAAGAAGTAGCAGTTTGAGTTAGATACTGGGAGGTAATGTCCAGGATGTAAAGTCTTAGTTTGTGTTTTGAGATTTGCAGTAAATGACCTTCTCTGGTTGTTTGGGGTCAAAGCTAGGCTATTTGAGACTGCTTACGGTAGGGCTGGGACATACGAACCACAAATCGTATCCTGGACTGAATGGCTGTGCATAGTATGTATCTCGGTTTTCCATATAGTGGGCTCAACATTCAGGTATAGGTCAAAGCTCAGTGTAGGAGGTCACAAGCACTTTTATTAACAGGCTGTTATTAAAAATAAATAAATAAATGAATAAATAAAACCGTTGAGAGGGTTTCCTTTGACACGTAGATAAATAAAAATTAGAAAAAAGTGGTTTCCACTAGACGACTGGTGCCTTATCAGCTATTCAGAGCCTTCTTGTTCTGTTGTTGCTGCAGGGACCATATATTTAGGGATGTGGTAGACCACCGGACCGTTCTTTACATGAGGCACACCACCACCAGTCCACCCTCCTATTACCTTCCTGCGTTAATGTTGAGGAGAACTGCTCAGATAAGGTAATATTACAGTGCTGGTGCTGAATAATGAGAAGACTGGGCTGAATCTGTGGCTGTTGTTGGAGGAATAACGTTAGCACGGCTAACATGGTGGCTAACACGGTAGCTAAAGTGTTGGTGGAAACGAGTTCGACGGAGGGTGGGCGGGGCGGTGGCTTGATCGCACTGCACGGCTTTATGGAACTGGCATGGTGTACGGAAGAACGAGTCGTGTGTTTAATACAACATCGGATTATATGGATATAAACGGTATTGGGAAATATCTTGTGTGGCGATGTAACAGTATCCTAAACTTTATATGCAGCCCTGACGTGAAGCGGAATTCCACCAATATGACGGAGTGGCATTATGAGATGGGATGGCCGCGGCTAGCTGGTTAGCATGCTAACTTAAGGACATATCTCTACAACACATCTCTCACTGAAGTTAGCATGCCAACCAGCTAGCCCGGACCCTCCTGTCACTGAAGTTAGCATGTCAACCAGCTAGCCCGGACCCTCCTGTCCCCTGGACCCTCCTGTCACTGAAGTTAGCATGTCAACCAGCTAGCCCGGACCCTCCTGTCCCCTGGACCCTCCTGTCACTGAGGTTAGCATGCCAACCAGCTAGCCCGGAACCTCCTGTCACTGACGTTAGCATGTCAACCAGCTACCCCAGACCCTCCTGTCCCCCAGACCCTCCTGTCCCCCAGACCCTCCTGTCCCCCAGACCCTCCTGTCCCCCAGACCCTCCTGTCTCTGAAGTTAGCATGCTAACTCGTTAGCTGGTTAGCATGCTAACTTCAGGACATATCTCTACAACACGGTACAAAGAGACCAACGCTGCGTCCGAAACCGCCTACTACCGTACTACTCAGTAGGCGAGAATGTGTAGTGTGTCCGGATCCGCAGTAGTCGTAAACCAGTAGGCGAAAGTTCCCCGGATGACGTACTGCTAACGGTGAGATTCTCAAGTATGTGAGCACAGCACACTGTGCTATCCCATGATTCCGCTGGAGCTGTGCGAGCTGAGGGAGAAGAAATGACGTCGGGTCTGTACGAGTGTAAGAAATCCACAACTTTTTGTGGAACAGAGTCACGTTATGAACCGCAAATGTAAAGCCCATGTCACATGTTTGTATATATGAATGGAGGGACTTCTACAGTGGTGCCGTGACCTCTTACGTCAAATGACGTTGGCAAGATGGCGGTCGTAGTGCGTCCGAGGTTGCGTAGATACTATGTACTCGCGTACTGAAAGAGCCTACTGCTTGACCGGTCGAGCAGTGCCCACTGGGTTCAGTCTAGTACGTACTGACTAGGTAGGTGATTTTAGACGCAGCTCAAGAGTTTTTGACGTATGTTTGAATGTCTGGTCCAGTCAGAGATTTACTACAGTTCCCCATTAAAACCTGGCCACGCCCATCTCAAGGATGGAAGGGAATCTTGTGAACCTGAGGGAGGGGTAAATGTGGATGACCTTTAAAGCTAGCTCAGTGTTGTAGTTTGGTACAAGCTGAATTTATATTAAATAAAAAGGTTCTAAATAATTCAGAACTTGATGTCATCAGAGTCATTTAGAGGGCTTTGGTGGGAAATGGTTGATTGTATAGCGACTGGAACCAGAGTCCCCTTCAAAAACCACCAGTGAGCCTACGCGTGTCTTCTGAGTTGATATATTTGATGTTAGTAGTTAAATAGTGGAGAATTTGAAGATTGGTGTTCTTTAGGGACTCCAAGCGCTCTGCATGAGCCTCTCGGTCATAAACAGAATTTCATAAAAGACCATCTTTCACGAATCGAGGATTTCATGTCATAACGTTCCGTTCTGTGAGGTTTTAGAGGCGAACGTCTGGTTCCCATCACCACCACTGTGAACGACATTACACCTTAGACCAATCCCAGTGCCTCGGTTGACATCATTTTATATATATATATATATATATATATATATATATATATATATATATATATATATATATATATATATATATAATATATATATATATAAAATATATATAATATATATATATAAAATATATATATATATATATTTAATTTTTTTAATTTTTTTTTTAATTCATTAATTAATTAATTAATTAATTTTTTTATTTATTTATTTATTTTTAAAATTTTTAATTTCCAAACAAAACCTAAACTCTTGAACCTTAAGCAGCAGGACTAAGCCCAGATGAAGCTGTCTGAGGGGGTTAGGTCTGAATAGGTCTGTTAGGAGGAAGAAAATCAGATTACTGGTGCACATTACTGCTCGCAGTGACCAGGTCAACCGAGGAACACAGCTGGAGTCGAGGGCAGAAGATTCACACCAAGGCCTGCAATTACACCTGTACGCGGTCCCTAGAATGCAGGACCGTGCGTCTGCTGCTAGAACCCGACCGCAGGATTGAAATGGCTACAGCAAAACAGAACCCATGAAGGATTTAGAGTTACGGTTCCTCACCTCAGCAAACCGGTCGAGACATGCTGGGGAAGGTAATGCTTGACAGCACTTGACATGTTACAAGGCTGTGAGGCTGACGTAGCTAAGAGGTAGATGCTGCAAATCAGCATGCACTCAAAATTCTCAAATTTCAAATTAAATAAAAATTCTCACAGTAATTTAACAGCGTTCTGGACCTGTATGAATAGTAGCCAACATGTGACATGTCTCCAATAGCCGTGTGGTGGTGTGGGTTTTTGAAGCGGCGTCTACACAGCACCACAATAAAGGTTCTGCCTGGTACTTCAACCGAACGTCAAGCTCTGTGGGGTTTTAGCCATGGTAATAACCCTGCTGTACAATTTAGTTAAGGGTTCTGTTTAGGGGTTCTGTTTAGGGGTTCTGTTTAAGGGTTCTGTTTAAGGGTTCCTTTAGGGGTTCTGTTTAAGGGTTCTGTTTGAGGGTTCGTTTAAGGGTTCTGTTTAGGGTTCCGTTGAGGGTTCTGTTAAGGGCTTTGTTTTACGGTTCTGTTTAAGGGTTCTGTTAAGAGTTCGTTTAGAGGTTCGTTATACGGTTCTGTTTAGGGGTTCGTTTTAAGGGTTCGTTTGAGGGTTCTGTTTAGGGTTCGTTTTAAGGGTTCCGTTAAGGGTTCTGTTGAGGGGTTCGTTATAGGGTTCTGATTAAGGGTTCTGTTTAAGGGGTTTGTTATACAGTTCTGTTTAAGGGTTCGTTTAGGGGTTCTGTTAAGGGTTCGTTTAGGGGTTTGTTTAACGGTTCCGTTTAGGGGGTTCTGTTTAGGGGTTTGTTTAACGGTTCTGTTTAGGGGTTCTGTTTAAGGGTTTGTTTAACGGTTCTGTTTAGGGGGTTCTGTTTAAGGGTTTGTTTAACGGTTCTGTTTAGGGGGTGCTGTTTAGGGGTTTGTTTAACGGTTCTGTTTAGGGGGTTCTGTTTAGGGGGTTCTGTTTAGGGGTTTGTTTAACGGTTCTGTTTAACGGTTCCGTTTAGGGGTTCTTTTAGGGGTTTATTAAGCGTTCTTTTGAGGGTTCATTTAGGGGTTCTGTTAAAGGTTTGTTTAGCGTTTTATTGAGGGTTCTTTTGATGGTTCATTTAAGGGATCTTTATAGAACCACGAACACCCATAGAACCCTGTGCCCAACTAAACAGTTTGTTGCCTGGCGGATTGGTTCTTCAGGTTGATGGAGAAATGTGCTGTAAAGGGTTCTATGTGGAACCGTTTTGAAAACAGCTCGCTGTATAGCAGTAAGAAGGCTTCCCCTAATGCTGCAGGCTTGACCTCGTCATCGTAGCAGAACCTTTACTGTGTAGACGCCGTTTCAAAAACCCACAGCACCACACGGCTGTTGGAGAGAGATTACGTGTTGGCCTCTGGGGCGGGCGATACGTATAGATATTTACCATACCCTGATACCTAATGACCTTTTACATGATGTGCACACGACACTGTACAGTTCTCTGGGACTGAACGTGTTGGAACAGACACAGGACTATGAACGCACTAATTCATTTGAGCAGCGTTATTAGGCTCAGCTTGTAATGAGACGTGCAGTCAGTCAGTCAGTGTTTCCTACGTGCTAACGCGGTTAGAGAGGCGTATTGTGACATAACATAAAACCATAGAGGTAAAATGAAGTTGTACTGTCCGCCTGTATTAGCTACAGCAGCCTTGAAGCTCCAGTTTGAAACCAGGAAGCCAAGTTCAGATGCTAAATCATATTTCTGGAATCGAGCGTTTCATGTCATAACGTTCTGTGAGGGAGCTGTAACCTCGTTTTTCTCCAAACTCTGGAAGTACAGAAGACAAATGGATTTGAAGGAATGAAGAATTGGAAAGAAACCAGTGCTCTTTGAAGGACGGAGGGTAACGTCTGCTTGAGTATGCAGCAAAAAAAATAAAATAAAAATAAAATAAATAATATTCATTCAATTTGGTTTTCATTCCATCCTCCCCTCCCCAAGAACCAGTCCTGAAACCTTCTCTTAGATTTACTAACGTGGGCTTTTTTCCAAAATCATAAGAATGTACTAAATTCTTCTGTTGATGTAACCCCCCTGCATCCCCCCCCCCCCCAATCATCATCTTACCTGTGGGAACCTTCATGCTTCACTGGTTTCACGAAACAGAAGACTCTGAATTTGCCTCGACGTTTTTCAGGGTTTTAACCATTTTAGGAAATGCATTTTTATCTGAACAGCTTTTCCGAGATGATAATCTAAAAGGATCTGATCTTGCTGGCGGCCGGGACGTGACAGCCCTTGAAGGCAAAGATCCAGCACCCGTCAGAAGTTTGGATGCCTCAATACGGAAACTGGGCTGAGCTTATATTTATGTGCTTTAATTACTAATTAATTAATTTCTAATGAATTAATTAGTAATTGCTGCAGATTTTAGGTTATTCTTTGTTTGCTTAAAAAAATTATATATTCAGAAAAAATGCAGTTTAAATTCAGAGCTAAACTGTCACTCTATTTTTTTTGTTAATAAAAAATGTGAAAAATGTTATAAATATATTTTCAAAATTGTTTTTTCAAAAATTATTTAAAACTACTCAGGATTTTGCATGCAAGTGTAGGGACATGTTTTGGGACATGCAAGGGATATCAGTGCTATGATTCACTATGAGAAATTAATAGATAAAATAAATATCAGCTGCATCCCCATCCATTTTACCCACAGGCCATCAGGTTCCTGAACAGGCTGTAAGCCACTACTGAACTCTGACACTTTGTTATTGTCATTATTTTTTTTTTATTTTAATTTTTATTATTATTATTGTTAACTACTATTGACAGTATCACTGTCACTTTAGATATATAGATATAGATATAGATAAATATATAAATATATATATATATATATATATATATATATATATATATATATATATATATCCGCTCTCTCTGACTGTCCTTGTCTAGTAAATGTACACATTGTTATTGTCATTATTATTTATTATTATTTTTTATTATTTTATTATTTTTATTATTGTTGTTAACTACTATTGACAGTATCACTGAGTGACTTTAGAGAATATATATATATATAGATAGATAGATAGATAGATAGATAGATAGATAGATTATATATATATATATATATATATATCTCCGCTCTCTCTCAGACTGTCCTTGTCTAATAAATGTACACATCAGAGGATTTCCACAGACCCCTCCAGTCTTTGTATATTCTGTATTTTTGTATATGTCGTATTAATATATTTGATATTTTGTATATAAATGTAATATGTAGATGTATATTAATGCTGCCCATCTGTAGAGTATTAACCTGAGCCTCAAAACCAACATTTTAGTGCATAAATGTCCTGGCCTCTTGCGTAAATGACAAATAACCCTGAAACTTAAACATTCAGAGATAAGGGGGCGTTTAGGCTGACACAGTAACAACACAGAGCCCTGTTTTAATTCCGAGGGATAGTGGAGGTTGGAAAATGGTTGTGTGAAATATGTTTGGCGCATAAAACCACATGCACGTATAGAGAATCTCAAGGAAAACAGTATGGAGGACTTGGGCCCCTTTGAATATATACTGTTTAATGTATAATGTAATTATGTTGATGCAGCTTTATGAGCTCTTGGCGTTCACTCAAGTTGCTTCATGAGGAGCCACCTGGGATGTGTTTCCACCGATGGCTCCACATATGCTTGTTGGCTGCTTCGTGCATGCTTTGAGAACAGGGCTAGCTCATTTGTAAACCTATAAGTCACAGCGGCTTTATGGAAAGCCCAAACTTTTGACTGGCACGGTACGGGAGGAGCAGGGTTTGAAGGGGGGAGGAATGAGACGTCTGTTAATGAGGGTTCTGCTCTGAATCGGACCCAAAATGTTGGCACTAATCCTGAGAAATAAGAAATCTATTCAGCCATTTTAGCTGCTGACGTTCTACTTATAGCTGCTAATTATTGTGCACAGCGTCTATTTGCGTCCGTGGTAATTTGTGGTCTGCTCTTTGCAGGCCACCAGCAGAGATCCCTGCACTGCTTTGGCTGTTCTAAAGTTCAGCCCTTTTTATTCCTGCCTGCCAACTCCAACCTAAGATTAGAATTTGCATAGAATTATTCAAAACTCCACTCTCCACCCCTGCACCACCCCCAACAGAAATTTGTCATTTTCCATACGCTGTTTCACCGGTGGGCTGGTAATTTTCCACTGGCAACACAAGAGAAGCGAGTGGCTAATTTTTAACCCACTGACCCCTTTTGTTTTCAACTCTCACTCTTGGTTGGCTGGATCTGGGGGGAAAAAGATAGGGGGAGGGGAAGGAAAGAGTGGAGAGCAGGCAGCTCTGCAAAGCTATGAACCCCAGGAGGTACACGCCTTGTTTAAAACAGGATGCACATTGGCCAATATAGTTTTTTTTTATTTATTTTTTTTTATTATTATTTTATTTTTTGTTTTTTTTTCTCAGTGTTGAAGGTTTACTGTTCAGGACATGTTTATTGTCTGTCATAGCTGACATTTGTAGCCAGTGCAGATTTTTATTTTACCCTGTACAGTGATATTCATTTCAGTATTTTAAATTTGCTGTCCAAATTGAGGCGAATTTGTTCAAGGGGAAACTTCTAGACTCTTCACAGAGGTGTGGTGGTGATGGCAACCAGGGCTCACCATTTCTGTAACACAGATATATCCATATTTCGTGAACCTCAGGCTAGTCTCGATTGGGTATTGTATAAATATATTTTCATGTGCACAGTACTGGGATTTTTTTTATTATTATTATTATTATTATTTTTTTTTTTATGATTTTCATGATTTTTATGGCAGTTGAATGGGTTTCTCTGTCAGGCAGACTGACACGACCATAAAAGCCTCACTTTACATACGTGGTAAAATATTGACGCCTCCTGTATCAATACAGTGTTGCCTGTAAGATTTTACAGCACAGTGTCGTACCAGTTTTCCCATCTGTAGTGAATCTAAAAGTGTCTTCTGGAATTTTATATCATCATATACTCATAGAATCAAGTTTGCGTCAATTGAGCAACATTTTTGCCACATCAGATGCTTCGGCTGCCACCTGGTTTCATATCTTGTATGTGTTTTTGTTCCTTTGTTCAGTTAATACACTTCATTAATATTAGTTTGCCTATTCAAAGCAGCAGCTGTTTTAACACGCCTGTTATGCTAACTATGTACTACAGGTGAAAGTCTGCGGTTAAGTGGTTTCATTCTCAGTTGTTTTCATTTCTTCTGAAGTTTTTGAACAGAGGATGTGGGGGGGAAAGCAAAAAAATCCTGTGCGCATTAGCGTTGTTTGTAGCCCTGAGATTAAGATAGAATGTAATTCGGGGTCCCAGCTCCAAACGTTTGCAGTGCTGCTCACGATCTCCATTCTGTTGACAAGATGGTGCTGGGTTCTAATCCTGTCTGGACCTCCATTACTAAAGTTTGTATGCTGGCAATGTAAAGTTTGCGTCCTGAAATCTTTGGAAAAGCTTGAAACACAAAAAGTATAACATTTAAACATTAAAAACATTGTTTATAATTAACATTGCAACGTTGTTGGGCGTATAGTGCTTGGACCCCTATGATTGCCACAACTTTTGACTACACAGCTTCTGAATTTGTGACTTGCATATTTCAATTACATCTTGAATTTTTGTAGAAGTGCAGATTACTTACTGTGTAAAGTTATTGCCCGACCAATAAATCGGTATAGCTCCAGTGAGAGCTCGGGTGATTGGTATGAATGAGGTAAGGGGTCTGGTATTCGGGCTGCACGGTAATGGCCAAAGTGATTATTGTTATTTTATTATTAGACGCGGAATGTAGGAAATACTTTTAGTGGCTTTTGTTACTTTTGCTCATGTTTTAAATCACCAGACGACGAGAACAACAACTTTCATATTGGAAATGATATGCCTGTGTTCTTTAATAAGATGGTCACTGTAATTATGCACATTTTAATCAATAGATGGAAAATGGAAAGGCCTTGTGTCCGGGAAATTGAGGTTCATGTTTTTCAGTCTTGTCCTTGTGATATGACTTGGCCCTCCAGACTCTATTAAAATTGCTAGCTGACATTAGCCTGTTAGCCAAGATCACCTGTATTGCATTTCACTGTGAAGGTTAGGAATTAAACTGCACCGTATGGTGTTGGCCTGTTTAGTAGTGTTGGTGATGGCTGTTGTCTGTTCAGTTATCTTTTGTGTCTGGGGTAGAATTTGAATACCAGTGCGTAAAGTTATCGCACATCAGCTAATAGGCTTTTGTGAAGGCTGCCACTATCAGAGATCAACCTCTTGCAGCTTAGCAGCTGTTGCTGTCGGCCATAACAGATCGCCGTTGTACCAAGCGATGAACGTGAGTTCAGAGGATTAGGAATTTACAAAAGTACCATCAGATACATTGTGATACTGAAGGAGATTGTGCTATCTCCAAACCCAAGGCAATGCATCACTGTTTACTGAACAATAAGGTCAGTCAGGCCTGGACAGTTCGCTCCCTGGCTGACTGGTAGTACCCTGATAGTCGCTGGCTTCCTGAAGAGGAGTTTCACCAGTTTCCTCAGTCTCGGTGTAATTCAGTCATCATCCAGAATGGTGGGAAATGCTCTCTTCTTGAGAACGTCAAAATTGTTCCATGTCTGAGGGTCTGGTAGGACTGTCTGATGGGTGTCTGGACTGTTTAGGGCTTCCAAAAGGCACAACGTGTTCTAAAATCTATTGGTCTCATATTATATCATAAATTGATATATGATTGGCCCTGCCAATGTTTTTTTTTTTTTTTGTGATTTTGCACACTGAGAAATTTGTCTTCCGCATTAACCCATCTCTGAAACACCCACATACTCTAGGGGGCAGTGAGAACACTTGCCCAGAGCGGTGGGCAGCCCTACCTACGGCACCCGGCAGCATTTGGGGGTTAGGTGTCTTGGTCAAGGCCGCTTCAGTCGTGGCTGTCAGTTGAGGAAATCGAACCAGCGACCCTCCGGGTTACATGGCTGGTTCCCTAACCTCCATCAGGGCTCTAGAGTGCGACCAATTTGGTCGCACATGCGACCTAATTTCTCAATTGTGCGACAAAAAAAAATCTGAGATCGCACCAGTGCGACCAGCTGTTCGATGGGGGGAAAAAGAAAAAGCCTTCGCGACTCTGAAAGTCTCCCTGTGGTTAAAAACAGAGCCCATTTCGTGGTCTAAACCAATCAAAGATAGCGAAGGGCGGGACCCTCCCCCCTGATTGGCCGTGGTTCTGATATTCCTGTACGTGTGTACGTTTGAAAGTGCGTGTGCTGCAGTCAGACAGAGCGGTGAGTAGCCTAGGCCCGTCAGATAAACAGCGGGTGTAGCTGCGGATGACGAGAGACGGCGAAAAGAATGATTTACAACATTTTGGTTAAGAATGTTCAGTTCAGGCCTGGTCCGTTCGAAAGTTGGGAGGCTGGTGGCTCCGTGTCAGAGCGTTGGTTATGTCAAGCCCTGGTAACTTCCGGGTAGACGATGCATCGGTCACAGAGCCGAGAAGATAACTAGCCACATACATCGACTTTCGGAGTCAGAGCCTGCAATGACTGTAGTGCATTATGTATGTTAAAATGGAAGACAGTGGCCGGCAGTAGTGCGTTTGTGACTGGTTCTAATACATTTAGAATTGAAGCGCTGAAAAAGCACAACGCGTCTATAAAACACATTACATGCCCGACAAATGCACTGCCCAAGTGTTACCTTTACTGTAGAATTGTGCTTCAAATAAAGAACTTTATGCTGACCACATTGTTAGTTAATCATTTACAAGCCAATATTGCCTATATGGACAGCGATTAAAAAAAAGAAAAGAAAAAGTGAACATGTAAAACTGCTGTTCTGAATGTGATGGTGCACCTAAGAAAAAAACGCACCAGTGCAGCCAGTTCAAAAAGTTAGTCTAGAGCCCTGTCCATCCCAGCTAGGATTGAACTCACGACCAGTGGTTTACAAGACCCAGGCTTCAACCACTGAGCTATGGAGCCCTGCCTGAAAAGGCCATGCTGATTTTAGGTAAAGAGATTTCTCTTGTGTTTTTGGATAGTGAAAAACTTGGTCTTGTTTATTCTGTGGATGCAACCTTTACTTCCCATCATCATTATTAGGACTATTTATTTGTTTATTTATTTATTTATTTATTTATTCCTACAGTGACTCATATCACATCACAGCCCCCTCAGAAAAGAGTCCAGACTTCCATTCATCAGTCCAGCGGCTTCAGAATGGCTCACCCAGTTTGCATTGTTTTCCAGGTAGCCGTTGGATAATAAGCCAGTGTGTCGGAATTTAAAGTGTCGGTGCCCTCGGTAACCTTCACCGCTCCGGCTGCGCTTCCTTTTCCACGAGCAAGTTTGCTTTATGTTGCGCAGTGCACTTGTTTTAACCTGCACCCGGTAATTTCCCCGGATCTGCCTCGATCTCTTATTTCACATACTTCACACTTTGGTGAATTTGTGCAGGGATGTGGAAGACGGAAGGAATTTTCGTGATGGAGTGAAATGCTGATGTAGGTTGCAGTTTTACTTTGGCAGCGCATCCATAAGGCGACTGGACGCGTCTGTAGTCAGCATGCTGCGACGTGCTTATGCGGGTGTCTTGTTGACCTCAAACAGAAGGTCGTCAAGCGTTTTGGCAGTGACCGGTCCGGGGCTTCTAAAGCGGTCGCTTGTGATGACGTTAAACTCAGAGTGAGGTTTGGATCGAATCGTCAGTCGGTTGATATGTTCAGGTTGGCCAACATGTTACATTGTACCCACCACTAAATAAGGGGACATTGGAGTGCTTTTGTGGTTCCCCTAGACGTCTGCCAACATGCGTATGCTCAGGGTGCTCAAAAAAATAAGTATTCTTTGAGTGCTGACCG
>JAMWET010003477.1:172500-177500 GCA_024036415.1 Prochilodus magdalenae | reverse complement strand
CAGATTTGCTAGCTCTATCTGAAGCAATTTTGATTTGCATCAAAAAAAGAAAGAAAGGGGGAAAAAAAATTTAATCTTGTGCATACCAGGGCTTAGCAGCAGGCAGGGATGCTGCCCTGAATTTCTAATTTTAGACGCTCTTTCAGGATTTATTTTCATATAATTCAAGTCTGCTTTTCAATAGCTCCCAGTTATTAAATTTTAATTCAGGGAACATTAGCATATAAATTGAAAAGGCTTTATTGCGTTGCCCACTCATTTGGATGGAATTTTAAGGCCTGACATTTCTGTTTTTTCAGCCATCTCCGTTAATGGAAAAAATGGAGAGTGGGAGGAAAAAAAAATTTCCACCCCTCCCAATATGTTTTTTACATTATTGCTTTTTTCAAATTGTCGGTTGTAGACGGCGCTGCAGTAATTGAATGCAGGCCAGCAAAGTATTTCTGGTGCAAGAAAACTGGAGCAGCTCGACTTATCATTTCCAGTCCTCCGCTGGAGGGGAAAAAAAAAATAAAACTGATGGATCTTTTCACCAGGACAGTGTCGCAATTAGCTGTTCGGGCTCATAGTGTAGTTAGTATTGAGTTTGGTGCCAACTGGGTGCTGCTTTCCTTAAGAAGCTTACACAATGTATGAACTGACGCCCAGGCCTGAACAGGCCGCTGTTCATCAGAGCAGCCACTAAGACCAGCAACCAGGCGAATTGCCTTCCAGCGATAGACGCGTCGGGAGTCTTGCACTAGCCATCCCAGCGAGATCATCTCCTGGTCGGGTTAAGGACTGGCCACAATATCGAAAACGTGTGGTGTGTTGCATGCTCCCAGAAAAACAGCCCCACTGCATTGCATTGTTGCGGTGCATATCGATAAACAGCTGTGGAAATAAATCAGAGACCACTCCACCCCAGTTTCTACTCATATCAGCATCTCCACATGTATAGCAGGTTCCCAGTGAGGAACCGAAGGTCGGGTTCTAGCTCTACGGGCAGATACAGTGAGCGTCCGGTTCATAAGAACAAGGTCCAGCAGCAAACACACAGGACAACACAGCTACAGACTGGCAGAGGGCCAAACCCGCTCTCTACTGACCATGATGAGCGCCACCTCATCCCAATGTCCCTTACCCACCGTAAGATGACCTCGAGTGACCTACAGAGAGACTGGAGAGCGGTGGCTGGGGTGAGACGCACAGCGAGCATGGTTCTAAAAACAGGCTTCTGGAGGTCATTAGTGATTTTCTAAATAAACAGATCTAATACAATATCTGATCGGGAATTTGGGAGACATGGTTCCAGTAGTGTAGAGAATCAAACAGAACCAACACAAACCCAGAACCTGTACAACTAGAGACACTGATCAGTTTGTGGTGGGCCTTTAAATTTTTTCAGAGCTGTATATACACACACATGTAAGAGTTTGAGTATATAGTATTTTCATATTATCCTCAAAGTGCTGGCACGGATGCAGGTTTCGTTTCAACCATGCAGCTTGTGCACGGGCCGTGTTTGCTAGTGCGCTGTGTCACTAAGAGGGAGCCAGTAGAAATGCTTCAGCTAATCTTTGAGGAAGCCTGTTTAGATTAAGTGAGCAGGTAGTGATTCTGGAAATCGAAACTCTCCAGCAAAACAAACACACCCCTCCTTTCAAAACTCCTTCCGAAGCTCCGCCCCTCAACTTCAGTGACATGCGTTTCCAAGATAAATGGCACTTTTACGACTTCCAGATTTTAAGATATTCCTGGCCATAAAGCTGGATACTGTATTGTACCGCTGTGGTGAAGGACACCGAGAGTAACGTGGCTAGTGTTAGCTGGTAGTGTGTGGAGTTAGCCAACTGTGGCTTCAGTTGCGGTGGCTGAATACATATATTAGCAAACAGGACGAAAGAATACTGACCGGTTGGTTCTGTCAAACAGTAAATGGGAAGGGAACGTACCCCACCCGTCCAGCTGGACTGGAGCATCTCCATGAAGCTGGAGTTGAGTTTTTCCGTTCCACCTTAAATAACGGTGCAGCAATTCCATTCTGGCCCTTCTGGCTCCAAATGCAAATCCAGGGCTTTGTAGCTACACCAGACTTAACTCGTCCCGCAGCCTTTGTTGGACTCCGTTCCAGCTCCAGGTTGTCCGGTATGATGCGCTGATGTGGGCTTGTATACAGCTTTTTGATTGGATGCACGGATTCCGAGTAGGAAGGAATTTTTTTCCCATAGAGAATGAATAGGATCGAAAAACACGTGCCCGTCTAACCCACTTCCGCTCGACCTAGAGACACCAAATTGGATACAATGGCTCGGAGCACAGCCCCGAACAGGCATTCAGTGTTTGATTGACCCGCACTCGTTCGCTTCTCCTTTTTTTTGCATCCCTCTTTCCTCCTATAGTGTCGCAGTCAATTTTGGACGCACCACAAGCCGGCTGTTTCGTTCGGCCTAGAGGCGCGAAATTTCACATACACGCTAAGGGCACGGCACCAAGCACTAACCCACAGCCATACTGACCCGTACTCCTCTATCTGTCGGTTATTCATCACTCGTTCCTCCCATAGAGTCCCAGTCATTTTCAGCCCTAACCAAACCCGGCTGTTTCCTTCACCCGAGAGGAACAGAACTTCACATACACACTAAGGGGAGGTCCCCAAGCACTAACCCACAGTCGTACCGACCCGCACTCGTTTACTCATCCCTTGTTCTTCACTGAGCAAGCTGCGCAACCATCCTGCGTTGATGAAATGTACTTTTCTAGTTTTGAATACAAAATAATATATTAATATATAATAATAATATAGTTAATATAATATATAATATAGTTTTTACAGTTTTTATATATATATATATATATATATATATATATATATATATATATATATATATATATATATTTATTTATTTATTTATTTATTTTTTGTTAAGAATAATATAGTTTTTATTTTATTTCCTTTTTTATTTATTTATTTTTTTGTGTGTGTGTTGTCTGAATTTTATGACGAACAGGTCTATTGAAATGGCCCCAAATGAACTTAAACTCAAATAAATAAATTCTTATTGTATTTAAGACCTTTGTTTAATTCAGTAATATAAACAAACCGTAACCACAGCACTAATGCAAGGCGGACTAGCTCAGCAACCCGGAACACCGTGGTCAACCCGCTGCTACGTTAGTAGTTTCTGATGCGCTGTTAATAACCGGATTTGCTTAACCGCTTCTGGGTCTGAAAGAACAGTGGGATAAAACGGAAATGCAGTGCAGCAGAATCTCGGAGGCCACCAGCTTCTCCGTTTTGACTGGCCAGAATGTGAAATGTGGCGGTCAGGGGCTCAGGGCAGTGGGCAGGCTTGACTCCTGCTCCTGTGCGCAGTGTTGGGGAGGTGGCGGAGCCTCCTCTCACCACTGCAAACGCATTCAAATCATTTAGGAAGTGGGTCAAATCACCGAAATATATCCTCCCTCTGAAATTTAGGCTGACAGCTCATTTGGTGTGCGAGATGTCGCCATTTTCCGCCTGCAGCGAGCAGTGCACTTGCACCAAAGGCAACTGCAGAAGTTTTGATGTGAAATGAAATAGCACCCGGCAGAAATTTGCAGCCTATAATTTCCTCTGTGAAGCGAGGAACTGCGTGCTGTCAGCGTTTTCCTGCAGCGCGCACTCGAAATTCCGCCCGTGTGTTCTAATGCGGTGCTTGAACGGGGGAAAATGGTGTATTTACCATTTTACGGACGAGCGTTTTGTGTTGATGGCTCGGCCCGTGTTTTCCCAGCAGTGTGCTTCAAAGCATGTGTATTACTAATGACTGGCTAATATAGAATTCCATGTGTTCACAGTCTGCAAAATGCTGAACCTTTTTATTTTATTTTATTTTATTTATTTATTTATTATTTTTGCGGGATGGGCGATCATCACAGGCGCCCTGATTTCAAAAATGGCGTCCCCAGGTTCTCCGACAGGCTCCATGCGGTTCCGTTCTTTCCTTTTCCTTTCCGGAGTTTTACGACTGACACCAAAACACCCACATGCGATTGGACGAAAGCCAGGTGTTTAGGAAACAGCGCACTTGAAACGCACCACCATTTTCTCCCCCCTCCTCCGCCATACACTTCAAGGGTGACCCGTCCTTGCTTTTGTGCGGGGGAAGTTGTCCACTTTCTCTGGTTATTCCACATTTATCACTTTCTAGAATTTTAAGTGGGATAAAAATAGAACGTCTTTGCCGGCCCTGGCTGGAGAGGCCAAGTCCTGCTTAGTCTGAAACTGATTATGTTTTTCAGCGCTGTGGATGAACTCGCATGCACTCAGTTCCCTTGAAAAGGACCGGCCACCAACTTTTCCAAGTTGTCCGTGTAATGTATTGATTGGGAGCCAATCAGAGTGGTTAGATGTGAACTGGTGCTCATGTTCCTTTACAGTGATGGTGATGGGAACCAGGGGTACCACAGCCACCCGAGCCAGCTAAATTGAATTGAGGCCAGTCGTTCTCTGAGTAGAGAGCTTTGAGCCATTTTACACACAGAGGAGTTTGTATTCCGCGTTTAGCCCATCCATGAAGTGAAACACCCACATACACACACTAGGGGGCAGTGAGCACACCTGCCCATAGCGGTGGGCAGCCCTATCCACAGCGCCTGGGGAGCTGTCTGGGTTAGGTGCCTTGCTCAAGGGCACCTCAGTCAATACTGGTGGCTCAGGGAATGGAACCGGCGACCCTCCGGTCACAAGGCTGGGTCCCTAACCTCTAGCCCACGACCGCCCCACATGGAATGGTGATGGCTGATGATATTTGGCCTCCCTCATGAATAGAATTATTGAATATCTAATTATGTCTCCGATTTTTGGCACCGTGTTTGTATCCATGGCACGTGGACGCCTGGTTCCCATCAACAGCAGTGTCTCAGGTTCAGAGCATCGCTCACCCCGCCACTCTGAATGACTTTATTTACATTATTCCCATTTAAGTACCCTGATGTGGAATTCCCCTTAACGGGAGACCTATAGGTGTCCTACATCA
>JAMWET010003477.1:145000-167500 GCA_024036415.1 Prochilodus magdalenae | reverse complement strand
TTAAACAGTGTGCTTCTTGACTGCAATACAGATCACGAGTTCTTTCAAAAACACACAACCTAAGCAGGTTTAAGGGCCACTGAGTTGATCTGAGCACATCATGGTGGTCATAGTGTTCATCATGGTGGTTCAGAACACAGTTTCTATCAGAGACACTAGTGACCTCTGTTCATCATTGTATCAGGAGGGGATATGACACCCAAGGCCTCTTATGCTACAGCTTTTACGCCTCGTGACATGACCTCTCGCTCGATTCGCGAAACGGAGCAAAACAGAAGCAGAAAGACCCTGTGAGACCACTGACCCCATCTGTATCCTCTGTTTCCTAAAGTATGTTTAGAAAACAATGTGTGGGACAGGTTGCCTTGAAGGAACGTCCTTCTTGTTGGGCACGTATTAAAAAGCCTACATGCTGAAATCATAGTAGTGCATTTATTTTACAGGAACGTTCCTTATTAGAAGTATTATCAACACTAAAACTCAAAATAAAACTAAACTAAAACTATTTTACCAAAACGTAGAACAGAAAAACAGGAGACACTGTTACTGCACTTGTAGAAAAAACTGGAAGTCAATGGAAGTCAATGGAAGTCAATGGAAGTCAATGGAAGTCAATGGAACCAGATTTTTTTTCCAAGCGGTTCTGGCTTATTTCTGTTGGTCCATTTATCATAAATTTTTTACACAGCGTAAACTGTGTAGCATACAAGTAAATATCAACAAAAATGGAGATGCATGTTTTTCTTTGGACAGCGACGATGTTACTAATTATTGAGTGGATTTTGGGCAATAGACCGTTTAGTGTTTTAGAGCGCTAAATTAAAACGACAGGAACAACAGAAACTAACGACCATTTCAGATCTGTAAACGCCTCTGTGAGACTCAGTAGTGGTGGTGCTGGGTTGTTGTTGTTGTTGTTGTTGTTGTTGTTTACCTGTCTCAGACAGACATCTTTTCAACCCTGATATCCGTGTTTTGTTTTCCCGCCCAGGCTCCTACATCTGCGGAATATGTGGAAAGAAGTACAAGTATTACAACTGCTTTCAGACTCACGTCCGCGCCCACCGAGGTACAGTCACAGCGAACTTCCACATAAAGCACTGTTCCAAGAAACGACACCGTCCCCTCGGGCTGCTTCCCTGAAACAGCAGAGAGTACCGCTTGGGTCCGGATCGCCTTTACTGCCTTTGTTATAGAGGCCACAAAGTCAGGGGCGTTATTGCTGCTGTGCGACTTAAGCAGTTTAAAAGGATCAGTCGGAACCACAGCAGAGAAACTGGACATGGCTAATTCAGGTGGGCGGGGGAGTGGGGGGAAGCCTGGCGCGTCCGGTAACTTCAAGGTCAACCAAGTTAAAGACCTGTAAGTAATAATGAAAAATGACCAGTAAAGATATACAGTATCTGAGCCCCCTCAACCTCCCGCATAACCCCCCACCCTCCAGAAACGTCCAGCTTGCGAAGCCGGTCTGCTGCGTCCAGGAAGGAGCAGGGCTAACGCGGAGTCAAGGCTGCGAGAAAAGCAGAAAGGAAATTGTGCCGATGAGCCGGAAAAGTTCTGAACCCGAGGTTTATGGGCTGATCACACAAAGATAAACCCTCCTCAAAGTGTCCTGTCATGACTTAAGCATGCCTGGCAGTATCTGGAACCGTTTCCCTTTCACTTTTATCTTTTGATTTTTATTCTGCCGTTAATCCAAACCGTCTGGCCAGGAATAACAGATGGCTTTCAGCCCTTTAGCTTCGAATCCCTCCATCTTTCTTCAGTACACACCAGTCTTTGTGCTAATGAAGACCGCAGTCTGTGACTGGTCCTTTATTAATGTAATCTGATATTTCACACACTGATGTGAAGAGTAAATCTGCTGTTTCTGTCCCGTGCAGAGACGGAGGGCACGCCGTCTGGAGAGGGTGCACCCCACATTCTAAACAGTAAGTCCATTTATCTTATTTATTTATTTATTTATTTATTTATTCAAATGTTTTTTTTTGACCAAATAATCCAAAATATTCCAAAATATTCCAAAATTTGGGAAAATATTCAAAAAATAGGGAAAAATATGTATCTAATATTTTGATGTGCTGTTTGTAATGCTTAAAGACTGTAATGTCTGAATAGTAATTTGAACCTTGATGTATATGGTGGAATATACAACACGTTGACGTAGATGAGCATCATAATGAAATAAAGCAATAAATAAAAATATGGTTGATGGTAGGTCATTTAAAAAAATAGATGAAATCATTTATTATTATTATTATTATATTATTTAGTTTTTGTAATGATCCATTTTATTTATTTATCTTTTTTTTAATTGTTTTTTTTTATATATAATCATTTTATAACCATTTATTTATTTATTTATTTATTTAAATGTTTTATTTGAAAAAAAAAAAAAAAAAATTGGGAATATTTTCAAAAAATATGTGTCTAGTATTTTTATATGCTGTTTGTAATGCTTAAAGACTAATGTCTTGATGAAAAGAACATGCGGAGTATATGGTGGAATATACAACACGTTGACGAACATGAGCATCATAATGAAATAAAGCAATAAATAAATATATGGTTGATGGTAGGTCATTTAAAAAAATGGATAAATAAATAAATGAAAGATATAATTTTATTATTATATTATTAAGTTTTTGTAATGATCCATTTTATTTATTTATCTTTTTTTATAATCTACCATTTATTTATTTATTTAAATGTTTTATTTGAAAAAATATTCAAAAATTTGGGAAAATATTCCAAAAATAGGGAAAAATATGTATCTAATATTTTTATATGCTGTTTGTAATGCTTAAAGACTGTAATGTCTTGATGAAAAGAACATGCGGAATATATGGTGGAATATACAACACGTTGACGTACATAAATGTTATAATGAAATAAAACAATAAATAAATATATGGTTGATGGTAGATCATTAAAAAAAAAAAATAGATAAATAAATAAATAGATATAATATATTGATATAATGTTGTTGTTGTTGTTGTTGTTGTTGTTGTTGTTGTTAATAATAATATTAATAATAATAATATATTTTTTTTTATGATCCATTTTATTTATTTATCTTTTTTTATGATCTACCATTTATTTATTTATTTATTTATTTATTTATTTATTTATATGACCACCATTTCTTTCAGACTGTCTTTCACTGGTGTTTTCCCATACAGCTGTTTGTCTGCAGTGCTGTTTTATCCAGGCAGTTCAGTAACGTGTGTCCTGTCTGGCTGTTGTTGGCTTTACGCTATTCTCGCATTCCTATTTTGGGATAAATTACATCGACCCCTTTCTGCAGGTGTTTCAGGGGCGATTCCTCTGACTGGGCTGAAAGGGAATCAGATATTATCATCAAAGTATAAAAGTATAGTATAGTATAAGTAAAAGTATAATAAAATGTACTTTATTTATTTATTTTTAAGTTTATTTAAATTCTGTGGCTCCTGCAAGAAAGGGAATAAACTACCTGAGTGTTTAAAACTCTAAGCTGGTCATTAGGAATTTTTATTCCCTGTTGGTTTTATTACTCATCGCTATGTTCCGGACGGTTTGGAGTTCAGCAGCTAGAATGCGGTGTCACACAAAGCCTCATGAGTACGCTCTGCACTGTCTCTGTTCGAATCCAGATTCTTTCCGCTACACATGTGACATATGTGGGAAGAAGTACAAGTACTACAGCTGCTTCCAAGAACACAGGGACCTGCACGCCGTGGACGGTGAGTTATGTGCTCGCATTTCTTTCTAATCTTCTATAGCATGAACTCTCAGACTGCTGGGTAAAATCCTACATATGCTTCACCCCCACCCCCATCTCACCCCCCCCCCTTTCCCCTTTTGAAAAGTAGCTGCAGCAGCCAACAAACGCTCGGTCTTACGCGGCCCTGCTGGGAAAGCTGCTCGAGAGAACGAGCGTGTAAAGCTACATCAAGGGGAAATGCACATAAGGTGCTGTGCACTAGTCAGAGACCACCCTTTATTTCATTTCCAGTCAAAACCACCATGAACATCATAGAGATTAGATGCAGGATAATCCATTTGTATAAAGGAAGAGGAAAAAGTCAAAGCAAGTGGGGAAAAAATTCAGTTGGCAGGTAAAGAAATAGGATGTGAAAGCTACGGAGAGAAAGGGACTCCTAAACAGCAACCTGGGGACATTTTATGTTTTTCTTTTCTTTTTTTTCTTTTTTTTTTTTAAACAAAGCTTTTTATTGGTATTTCTGTGATGCATCAAACAAACGCACCCCACCCCCCACCCTAAACCTCGCCTTCATGCACCAAACAAAATCGATTAAGTAATATGGATGTAAGATAGAAGGGCAAGAAAGGAGGAGAGAAAATAAATAAGTAAATTTTAAAAAAATGACACATAGGTACACGTAAACTGAATACAACCAATTCCTTATAGGGGTATTAGGTCACATTTAAGTCCACAGAGTTCAAATTCTCTATGTAAGTCAAGACAGGCTGCCAAATAGTATGGGATTTATCACAAGTGTACCATGTTTTTTTTTCCAGTGTCATAAACTGCACTTTTTTTTTTTTATTTTTTTTTTTTATTTTTTATAGATACATTTATGTTTAAAAATTTAAACACTGCGTTTCTCAGAATTTAAAACAGTTCAGTTTAAAATGTGAAATTTCTAATTATATGCCTTTCCACTGTGCGGTAACTAAACCTGTTGTTGTGTGTTTTATTTTATTTTATTTTTTTTATTTATTTATTTTTTCCCCCATACTGAAATGCTGGGATGACAGAAGCACATTGAAATGCAAAGCAAGCAGACGAGTGTCTCAAAGGAGACGTGTGTGACCAAATAAACAGTAGAAGATCCATTACACTGGTTTAATGTTGGTCTAGGTGCTGCATGGTCGAGTCGAGTTCATGTCTCAACTCTACCATGGCACTCAAGAGAATCTGTAATGAAGCCGAACTCTGCAGGTCAGTAGAGTGGGAGCGAGCCCTGGATTACATTGCTAGACTTAAATTACGTAACCCTTAAGACATAGTACAGTTGTTTACACTCACATTTCCTTATTTAGAATTCTTTACGGTGCCGGACTTGGTATTAACGAGCTCTGGTATGGATGCATCATTAGTAATTACTGGAAAACTAGTATTTAATTATTGTAATTTTCTGATCCTGTTTTGGTCATTTCTTCAGTTTTTACTCGTTTGGACGTGATTGTGTTTTAAACCGTGCTTTCTGACTTCTGCACTGAACCGCACGTTACTTCACTGATGTGTGGCACGGCCTCCTCCATGGCTGGGTGTGTCTAGACTTTGTACTCTGTCTGTGTGCATATGCATTTTACTAGGCTGTATGTTATTACACTTATGTACATTTGTACAGAACCATCCATACCATACTACAAAGCCGAGGCCGGCTCCTGCTCTCGTAAAGTAAATACAGTAGTGCTCGCTGTGCTTTAGGAGTAGAAGGCTTTAATAGTGTTGGGTCGTATTGAGCGGTAGAACCTTGAAGCTTTGAAGAGGCATGGCGTTTAATGTGTCGTCATGTAGGGTTGTACTCTGTAGTGCAGGGTTACGTCCCTCAGCTTCACCCGTGTATGTTCTCTCGCTGTAATACCCAGCATGCTTCATGCATGCCGTCGGGAATCCCCCTCACTGTGTTCAAGAAATGCACGGATGTCCAGGCTAATGAATAGAGATATCCAGACTTCTTGCTGTAACGCTGGCTGTCTGGCTTCTTTTCGGATTGGCCAGCTGATGGACATGATGTCGTTTTTCAGAAGGTCTTTTTCTTTCTTAATATAAACATCAGAAAGTGGTTTTCCCAGTCTTTAAACCGGAAAGTCCCACTCTTCAGACTATTGTGGTACCACTGTAACAGGCGAGTTGCATGTAGTGACAGATAAACATAGCAACAGATGGTTAAATATTTAGTTTTGGCTGAAGTATCGCTTTTAAGGGACAGCCTTTGGCTTGAAGTCCCGGAGAAGACAGTTTAAAATCCAAAAACTAAATATGAAGCTCAACTTGATTGTTATTTTAAACATCAGGGAAAAACCTGAATAATAAATATAGAAATAAAACCCAGCTGGAAAACTGCTGACCATACCTGAGAACCGGATACGGCTAATGTTCCGTAGAGCTAGCTGGATAGCTAAGTTATGTTTGCTAGGCAGCCTTTCGCTTGGTGGTTAGCGTTGTACTAGTGTCTGTTGTTCAGACTCTGGCACACCTCATACGGATGTGTGGGTGGGGCAGCCCCATCAGCTTGTGGGGGGGGGGTAAAGATGCTGTAAGTAAATAAACTTTATTTGGGAAGCACTCCTTACACAACCTGCGTTAACCAACGTGCTGTACATACAGAGCCCTAATGATTACACATGCATACATACAACCAAAACCCAGATAAAATAAATCAGGTAAATAACATGCATTAAAAACATACATAAATAAATAAAATAATTTTTTTAAAAACTCAGATAAAAAATCAGATAAATAACATTTATACATATACAAAATAGCATTAAAATAAGTAACACTAAAAAAAGTAAAATAATAAAAACACGAATAAAAGAAATCAGATAAATAACATGCATTAAAAACATACAAAAATAAATAAATAAGTAAAATAATAAAAACACGGATAAAAAAATCAGATAAATAAAATATAACATATAAGCATATACATATTCAAAATAGCATTAAAATAAGTAACACCAAAAAATTTAAATAAAAATACAATAAAAAGACTGATAAAAGAAATCAGATAAATAACATGCATCAAAATAATTAACAACAACAACAAAAGTAAAATAAGGGATATACAGTGGTGTGAAAAAGTGTTTGCCCCCTTTGATTTCTTATTTGTTTGCATGTTTGTCTCTTAAATGTTTCGGATCATCAAACAAATTTAATTATTAGTCAAAGACAACACAAGTAAACACAAAATGCAGTTTAGAAATGAAGGTTTTTATTATTAAGGGAGAAAAAAAAACCAAACCTCCTTGGCCCTGTGTGAAAGTGTTTGCCCCCCAGTTAAAACATAATTGTGGTTTATCACACCGGAGTTCAATTTCTCTAACCACACCCAGGCCTGATTACTGCCGCACCTGTTCTCAATCAGGAATTCACTTAAATAGCAGCCATTAAAACCCCATGTTACCAGTTTCTCACTGTTCAAAAACAAGTTTGTGTAAGAGTTTTTAGACCTGGTTTACTGGCAAACTGAGATGGAGGTTGACTTGCTGGTAGACTATTCCATAGTCTGGGGGCATACACCGAAAATACCCGATCACTGTATACAGACGTCCGACTGGTTAGTAATTCCTAGTTTACATTGAAATAGGAGGATTTCTGCAAAATACATCAGCCTTTTATTAATCTTTGGAAAGTTATTTACAGCGTATGTGTGTGTTGTGAGCCCACAAGACCAAGATTAACCTGTATGCTCCGAAAACTTATGGTTCTTTAGTAAAACCAGTAGTTCTGCGTAGAACCATGAACATGAACCATTTGCAGGGATACGGTGAAATGGTTCTTCAGGTTGTTGGAGAATGTGTTATGTATATGTGTTCTGTGTAACCTTTTGGGTTCGGTATGACTCCAAGTTAGGGGTTTTCAGTTGTTGACATAACAGAACTGTATAAATAGAAGAAACCTTTTATTATTGGTGTTCTAGAACCGTTTTTTTTTTTAATGGTTCTGCTGGACTGGGTGTTGTGTAAATGTTCCTTGTTGATACTAAAAACTTATTTTCCTTTGGCTGGAAAAGAGAGAGAGACAGGTTACAGTACTATTGGTTGGTGTAGCTCAGCACATAGCACCACGTGGGAGACTGGGGTTCGTATCCCGGTCTGGGTGACTATGCTACACCAATAAGAGTCCTTGGGCAAGACTCCTAACACTACACTGGCCCACCTGTAATATAAGCTGAATGCCGTAAATGCATTGGGTTTGACCAAAACCTACCTCGCTGTGATTTAGTAATGTAGACCTCACTACATCATTACTACACGAGGAACAGGAAGGAACTTTTTTTTTTTTTTTTTTTTTTTCCAGTTGACATTAAGGCCCAATCCCACTTAGCCCTACACCATCCGTTGGCGGGTTCACATCTAGGAATAGGGTTGTCCTGATTGTTGTTGAGATGGAGGGGTAGAGCGAAGTGTTGAGGCACACTCCAAATGGATTCTTATGAGAAGATTCCCAGAATGCCCTGCGAATCATCGGCTAGATGGCTGCACAAGTGACCAAAGAGATCCATATATATGAATACACTCTCTGTTACACTCTGGCCTTCATTACACACGCGTAGAAACCGCTAGTAATGTGCTAATGTCTCGGCGCTACCTAGCTAAACTTCCCGTTCCACCTTTAATGGTGCTGCACCATTTAAGGTGGAACAGGGAGACTCGATCATGAGGCTGGCGGGAAAAGAGCTCAGTGCAGCTTCATATCAGTGAAGAATTCTCTGTGGCGATGATAAATAATGGTCATCCGCATCTTTGAGGTCATACGATGCTCTATACGATGTATTTAAGCAGTGAGGAGCTGAACTTTACCCTCGTCTGGCACTGCAGACTGGAAGGGTTGCCTACAGAGCAGAGCTGGCGGTCTTGTAATGAAGTTATGTCCTTACCTGGTTTCACCACAAGGTGGTGCTATAGGTTATAGGGGGTTCAGCAACGGAATAGAGGGGGGGACAAGAGGAAATGGAAAAGAAGGCATTCTGTGAAAAGCCATGATCAGTAAACTTGCTTGTCATCAATGACCAGTGTGACAGATGGCACAGCAGAAGTCATGTAGTTTTTCATTGGGTGACTCGTTAGATTGATGTGTAAAACTGGAGTTGAGTGAAGTGAATGAACCACGAGAGCCCATGCCTTTCCTCCATTTACATAAAAGCCAGTGGCGACGATGACTGATGACGTATCTGGTCGTTGAAGTTTCAAGGACAGGGTTACACTCAAACAAGTGGTAGGGGTAAAAATAAGAAATGGGGTTGGGCCTAAGAGTTGAATTGCACTCTGATGTTTTAGTGTAGACAGTGCAAAAAGAATCGGGGTCCAAAAATCAAGAAGATCAATTTTATTTTTCATTCTCTATTTAATACAAAACTGTTCATCACAGATTTATACCAGCAGCGTAAGAATTTGAGGGAAAACTCAATATTGAAAATGAAAAATATTTTCATTTTGTATATGTATATGGCCATATGGCCTCCTTTTGCTTTAATGATGGTTCGTGTGAAAGCCATCTGAACCCAAACTTTAACGGACAGCTAAGACTATAACAGATCTGCCCTTTTCCTACTGTAACATGGTCAGGATCTCAGATCTGCATACATTTGAATAAATATCCAGTAACGGGTCATAATCTTGAGGAATCCTTTTTTTTTTTTTTTTTTTCCCCCAAAACTCCTAAACTTGCCCAGATTTTCGGTGTAGTCTCAGACTTTCAGACCCCACTGTATGTCTATTTAAGCCGTATTTTGGTTCTGGTTTTGCAGAAAGGCTATTATTATGTGGTCAGTAATAAAAAGGGAAATGGCCTTGATGAGGACAGGGCCTTTACGAAAAAGGCCTTGCAGTAGCACATGGCGGGACGCTGATTGAGATCTGACCTCTATTCATCACTTGTTTTTTGGTTTTCTGTCTTTTAGATCCGTACGATCATGTGATTCCTGTGGAGGAGCCTGTGAAGGAGGAGATTGAGCCGCTTCAGAAAATAGGACCAAGTAAGTAAAAGTGTGGGAAATGCTGCTGATGCTCAGATGTGCAGTAGAAGTGTGCGGTATATGGTGTTTAATGGACAGTGGCATACAGAAGTATTCGCACCGCTGGTCAGAATCTGTCTGCAAAAGTTTGGGCACCCTGCATGGTCAGTACCTCCTTTGGTAAGTGTCCCAGCTTGTAAACACTTTTCATAGCAGCTGAGAGTCTTGCGTTTCACATCTAGGGAATTGTCAGGTCTTTGTCCGACTTGCATGCCCTGCTCTTTTGAGATCTATCCGCAGGGTTTCGGTGAAGTTTGGGTCGGGGAATCTCGAGGACCATGGCAAAACCCTCAGCTTGCGCCTTTGAGGTAGATGAATGTGGATTTTGAGGTGTGTTTAGGATCATTATCCTGCTGTCGAAGCCATCCTCTTTACATCTTCAGCTTTTTTATAGATGGTTCAATGTTTGCTTCCAGAAGTTTCTGATATTAAATTTAATCCGTTCTTTCCTCTACCAGCGAAACGTTCCCCCTGCCCCTGGCTGCAACACAACCTCAAAGCATAATCGATGGAAAGTGGGAAAGGTGTTATTTTCATGAAACTCTGCACTTTTTTTCCCTTTTCTTTTTTTTCCCCCCCTCCCACCAAACATACCTTTTGCTCCTTGCAGCCAAAGAGTTCTATTTCAGCTTCATCACTTCACACAGTACAGTAGTGCACTTCCCCTGCAGAGTTTGCTGAATCATCCTGGAGGTCTTTTGAAGTCAAGTAGGTTTAGATTTGCCTTTCTAGCAATCTTACAAGCTGTTCTCTGAGCACGTTTCCCTGGTCTTCCAGACCTCAGCTTGACCTCCACTCTTCCTGTTAACTGCCATTTTTTTTATTTAGATTATGAATTGAGGAAACAGCTACCACCTTTTAGCCTCTTTCTGGACATCTGTTATTCTAGTGTTTAAGAGTACCGGCAACTTGCTTAGAGGAAGCCAAGGCTGACAAATTTTGGGATTTCAGGAGTCCGGGTATTCATGAAATGTGCATCACCTAGAGTTGCTAATATTGATTTTTGAATAAGCTACAGCCAAAACAAGATAATTAAGTTATTTAAAAGCTCAGAACAAAATAGATACACTCGTCATGCTTTTTGAAAATAATATTTCGTTCTTGTACCTTTAGGAAAGTAGATCTTTTACGCTCTCAGCTGTTTTGGGGTGCCCAAACTTTTGCATGCCACTGTATATTGTAATTATTGTAATGTATTTATATTGTGATATATTGTATTTAATGTAACATGTAAATGTATTGAACATGTTGGTGAATCTATGATTGATGATGATTGATGTTTGATGTATGTTTAATTGATTGATGATTGATTGATTGATGATGATTGATGTTGATGGATGATTGATGATGGATGATTGATTGATGTTTGATGCATGTTTAAGTGATTGATGATTGATGGATGCTGATGATTGATGTTTGATGTATGTTTGATTGATTGATGATGATGGATGATGATGATGACGATTGATGTTGAATGATGATGTTTGATGATGATTGATGTTGATGGATGATAATTGACGTTGATGGATGATGATGATTGATGATTGATTGATGTTTAATGCATGTTTGAGTGATTGATGATTAATTGATGCTGATGATTGATGTTTGATGTATGTTTGATTGGATGATGATGATGATGATGTTGATTGATGATGATGATGATGATGTTGATTGATGATGATGATGATGATGATGATTGATGTTGATGGATGGTGATTGATGATTGATTGATGTTTGAGTGATTGATGATTGTTTGATGCTGATGTTTGATGATTGATGTTGGATGATGATGATGGATAATGATTGGTGATGGATGATGATGATGATGATTGTTTGATGCTGATGTTTGATGATTGATGTTTGATGATGATGATGGATGTTGATGATGATGGATGATGATTGATTGATTGATGATTAAAGGGCCCATATCATGGTTAAACAGGTCACGTTGATTAAAGCACATGCCGTTTACTCTTTAAAGTACACTAAGCTGCCTGTTTGGAACGGACTGTTTATAACGATGTCAGGAACTCCGTTACCCATGTCCAGCGATTCAGCATGCAGCAGTGTAGCTCCACCCTTCCCAGCAATGTCACAAGGGCTGCAATCAAAACCCTGATAGTTACTGCTGTCTCCTACAGATCCTCATCTCCTCTCCTCCAAAATTAGAGATGGGTATGGGTTTTATTGATACCCTTTATCAGTACTGATTCGCTCCTCCGTACCGATACTCTAGTTGATGCTACTCTCCGTTATCTGGCACCATAACCTGAAAAGAAATGCTGGTTTCCTGTCTGCCAGCTCCGCCCTAAATTGGTGCAGCTTTAAACGAGTGGGCTTGTTTTTCTTGTGTCTTTGTCGTCTTTGTGTCATGTGTTATAAAATAAAGCTGAGTTATGGACCAGGACTGTGATTCCTTGAAGTTCCTGGGGCCTCCATAATCATTCAAGTTCGTATGTGAGCCCACACGTCATGACCGACGCGCACACAGAACGGCACTGTGCTTTAGAAATGGTTAAGGTAGTCAGAGACACTTGCTACACAAAGCCAACCAGCCGATGAGGTACGAGCAGTTTGGACGTGCCTCCTGTGTAGATTGAAATACCGCTGCGTCAATACTAATAGCAGCACCACTTGTCCAGGAGCTTATTGATATTCCGGTACTGACCGGTCCGGAACCGCTACCAGTTTAGTACCGGTTCTGAATGCACATTTCCAGCCCAGGTAATGTAAAACAAATCCAGAGTCGATAGACCACACAGGCGTTAATAAGGTAGCCCCTGTGCAGCATGCTTTCGACCAAACACTGATAGGCTCATTTCATCAATAGGCACTATCAGATTTAATGATATTGGAGAAATCAGCTGCACCGTTTTCCTGATCCCTGGACGTTTTCTCCGTTCCTCCTGGATTCCTCCGTGCTTTCCCTCATAGGAGAGTCGTAGTAGCAGGGGAGGGGGAGGATGGGAGCAGTAGCAAAAGTTTCTGGTTGCAGCCAAAATGTGTTTCAGCCCGGGCTAGCAGGACAGCCAGTCAGAAAGAGCTTGCCGAGGCACAGAAACAAAAGCAGCCAGTTTAAATCGGAAGGGTTAACGAGCGTTCGGGAAAAGGTCACATGCAAAACGGTTACGACATAAACGCACACGGATACTACAAGCGGAATCATAAGCGAAAATATGAAGGTATGGGCTCTTTAATGATCAACCTGCATTGTTTTAAAAAGAATCATTTGCATATGTTGGATCATGTGACTGCCTTGGCTGCTCATAAACCTCGTAGAAACACTCGTCTGCAGTGTCTGAGATTTGGCTGTTGTGGTTCTGACACAGAAAACAGTCGGGGCAGGTTTACTCACATCTCATGCTCTCGCAAACTGTGCTTTAGTGTTTACTGCACAGTGTGAATGGGACTCAACGCCCACATTGAGACCAAAGCGAAGGTTGCTTTTGTTTTTTTGTTTATTTGTTTTTTTGTTGTTGTTTTTTTTCCCTTTTGTTTTTTTTTCTGCACATTACTGCTGTCTAAATAAAACCTTGTAGCTGTTTTTTTGTTTTGTGGGGTTTTTTTTGTTTATTTGTTTAGTTTTTTTGGTTTATTTGTTTTGTTGGGGTTTTTTGTTTGTTTGTTTGTTTGTTTGTTTGGGTGGTTTATCAGTTTTTCATACAATTTCATATAGACTCTTAACACAAACATAGTTCCACAAACAGCTGCACCCAGAAGGAATGGGCTGATGGGAATTTGGTGGGTAGGTTTAACATTGTGAGACATGCAGAAGTTTCCCGCTCAGCTGTGCATGTGCCATGCAAGGAGGGGCCTTATTGCTGTTCCTGACTGACGCAACCGCCACGCTTGCAGATCCTTCACTGAGCAGTAAAGGCCTCGGTGAGTCGTCCTGTTGGCAGGCAGCTGCTAAAGCAGACCCGCATGCTCGCAGACGGTTACAACGACTACCCGTAACACCACGTCACCGTCACCAAACACTGCAGTGGTGTCGTGCCAGACTGTCATAGAGTGACTCAGAATGGCAGCGGGTCATCTTCAGTGACGAGTCCCGCTTTAGTCTTGGTGGAGACGCCCAACGAATCCGTGTGTGGAGGCACCGTGGTCAGCACAGAGATGAACGGTTGTGTGTCACACGTCCAGAAGGCCTGGTGTCCCTCCACCTCCACCCCTACCGCACCATCTGCAGGAACTGTGTGAGGATGTTCAAGCTGCATGGGATGGATTATCACAGGACTCCATTAGGAACCTCTACAGCTTCATACCGAGACGTCTGGTGTGTTGTGTTAGCTAACAGAGAGACAGACTTCTGT
This sequence comes from Prochilodus magdalenae, assembly GCA_024036415.1. Classification (NCBI taxonomy): domain Eukaryota; kingdom Metazoa; phylum Chordata; class Actinopteri; order Characiformes; family Prochilodontidae; genus Prochilodus; species Prochilodus magdalenae. The sequence continues at coordinate 153,432 of JAMWET010003477.1, read as the reverse complement.
ATGTGTAGCTCAAATATTAAACCCTTTAGTGTAAATTGATCATCAGTTATTGTCCCTGGTCACCTTTATCTTCCTTCCCAACAGCTCTGCAGTCCCACACCTTCTTCTGGGTGCAGCTATATTTGTGGGGATGAGTGTAATGTACATGGTTTTTAAATTTTATGATGAGTGGACCAAAAGAAGTGGCCCTGATTACTAGGAGAGAACTCTGGTTCCATTTTCGTGCTTTGGAATAAAGTATGTTATCATTTTGGGGATTCTAAATTCAGTGATATGCGGGTGCAATAATTTGGCATTTCCCTTTAAAGCCCAGAAATACCAGGAAATGAATATTATAATGAATCCTCTTCTCCTGTTTACCAAGTACATACTCAACGTGTTCTGTTTAAGGGCTGTGAACAGCTCATCTAATTGGTGTGGACATGCTGCCATTGTTGTTGCTCCGAGATGCCCGTCCACCAAGTGAAAAAAGGGGCGCCTGTTGTGTTTTATTTTTTTTCCTCAGTTTCTGGCAGCTGTAGGTGAACTTTCGTCTTCTGTATGACCTCATAAAGTGTTTCATTATGAAACAATGACTTATTCTTTTATATATTTTGACTTGTCGACATAATTAATTTCATAAATGAATGACTAAAATAATTATCAGAGTAGGAACTTGTTATTTTTGAGATATTAAATAGAAATGCCAAGACAATGAATCATCATTTCAGCACAAAGCCGGAATACCATAAACTCGTTATGCTAAAAATGCACACACGGCTGCCACAAACCATGACATGACCAGATCGGCTTCATATGTGTAAAGACAACAGTCATGTGATGAAGGTTGAGTCAGCTTAGGACTCATTGCTGATGAGGTAATCAGTGAAACCACAGGAGCTGGAAATGCTTTAAACAAGCGACTTTAAAAAACCAAACTCTAAGTCCAACTCTAGTAGAGCACGCTATAGACTTTCCAACATTGCACGTCTAGTCGTCAGGGAATTCCGGATATGGATCCCGACATCACCAGACTCATTACCTGTTGTCTTCTCTGTGGTGTCCATATTGATAGTGAACAACCATCTGATCAGTGACTAGTCCACATCAAGTTCAGAGCAGCAGCGTCATCATCACCACCATCAAGCTCAAGTTCACTAATCTGTTCAACTCCTAGCACTTGGTCCAGGATGCATTTGCAGGGCATTGCTCATCCCCATCGGCCCAAATGTCCGCCAGCCCCTGGCGAGTTATGCCAGGCTTGTTCGAAGCGCCCTGGGTTATCGGTATTACGAATGCTTTACAGGTGTGTGGATGCGGGTATTTTCATCTTTGGGCGGCCGGGTGCAGTCACGGGTGCAGAAGAGTGTTCACAGTGTTATGGTTGAAGTGCTGGAGATGTTTTTATTAAGTGTGTGTCACCTTCTTCTGTAGAAACGGGGAGCTACACGTGTGAATTCTGCGGAAAACAATACAAATATTTCAACCCCTATCAGGAGCATGTGGCGCTGCACACGCCAATGAGTAAGCTTCCACTTCTTTCATTTCAACTTAGACCTCAGTGCTAAATCTGGATTGAGCAGAGCACAGCAGCCTGAGCGTGGCACTTCTTAACAGCGTTGCCAGAAATCCTAGAAAATATTGGGCTTTTTATTTATTTATTTTTTTTTAGCTTTTCCTGGTAAATCCTGGAATTTCCTGGCTTCTTAATAAGCCGCCATCATTTCTAAATCTGTTATTTAGCTGGTTTATCTGGAAATGTCTTTGATTGGTTGCGAATATCCTCTTTGCTTACTGTCCTGCCTCCAGCATGTGAGATGGGGTTACTGGTTTGGGTACATTTATACCAATACATGATTTTCACAAGTCCAGTTATGAAATGCCTTTATCTGTGTTCTGTATTGACAGTTTGAAGTCTGACAAGTTACCACAGCTAGACTGATAACTCGGGGTCAACCCTCGGGTCACTTTCCAGGCCCTGTTCAAGCCCATCGCTAAAAAAGTAGTATCCAATAGTGATTAACCATTAGACACTGCAGTTCAGTCCAAGCCTGGGCGTAATCTATATCCTGTGAATCAAACCTCAGATCAGACGCACCCTGTAGTCTCTTTAGGGGTCTGGAAGGGTATCTTCATCACTTGATCTAAATGCACAATTGCGTAATTCATCAGGATGTAAAACGAAGTCGTTCAGAGTGGTTGGATGTGAGATGCATCCTTCTAGAGAAACTACAGACCTTAGCAGAATGTTAGAGCCTATACAGGAATATTGTGCTTTGGCTTTCAGGACCGATCATAAGCACAGATTTCATACAGTTTTGTTTGGTAATGTGTGCAGCATATTGAGGAAATTCAAATATATAACCATCAGCATTGTCTCAAGAGGACGTCCCTCACGCTGCCCTTGTAGACATGAGATACAGGCTCATATGAGATACAGGCTCATATGAGATACAGGCTCATATGAGATACAGGCTCATGTATACAGTAACTAGAGACCACTGGGGATACCACCGCGATGCCCTATCAACTCCACAGCCCTATCAACTCTGTACATTAACATTTAAGGCATGTAGCTGATGCTCTTATCCAGAGCGACTTACAAGGTTAACCATATTACAGGTGGGCCAGTGTAGTGTTAGGAGTCTTGCCCAAGGACTCTTATTGGTGTAGCACAACACAGTAACCCAGACCGGGATTCGAACCCCAGTCTCCCACATGTGGTGGTGGCTCCCTGGAGGGTAGTGGTGTTATTCGCTGAGCTAAACTCCTCCCTTTTTTTTTTTTTTTTTGGTCTCCTCCTCCGTCTCTCCCTCATTTATCTCCTCCTCCTTCAGCAGAAGATTTTAGCCAGGGAGTGTGACTTGGAGAGCTATTTAAAGTACGGCACGTCCATAGAAGTGGGTCAGAGAGATTGCATTGTTGCTGAAGGACTTTAATTCCAATAAGCTTTGAATTACTGATGTATATTTAAAGTTGTAACTGGAATCCGGTACATGCTGGCCACAGCTCAGTAAAACGAAGCACGGTGTGCCGGTAACGGATGCTGGGCCCGAGACAGAAAGCTTTTAGGGGGTGTGGTATGCGTTTGTGTTACCACATGCTTTGAAAGAGCGTTTTGAAAGACATCTCTGGTTAATCTGTAGCCAGTGAAACGCACAGTACTGTGCAGTATCGCTCCGCCCTTCGTTTACTTAACGCCCAGTTAACACAGCCGCCGAGTACAAGTTCTTCAGTATTTGCGAACAACTGTAATTCATTACCCAGGAGACTCAATTCCAGAACTCTGTTAAACCAAACCCAGAGTTCAGTCTCAGAAGCTGGTTGTACTTAACACTTTACACCATCCAAACAATCCCAGACGTATTCAGTGAGGTTGAGGTCCGGACGCTGGGGTGTTTAGTCCATTGTTTGAATAAATGCAGGAGCTTTGATGTGTCTCCTTTATTTACTAAGGGGTTCATTTCAGAGCTAAGGGTCCTTTCAGACCCATAGTGTTGGGCTGTGTTGGGTTCTTTATGAAGATGCTGCTTTTAACTAGTGTATCGTTGTTTTCACAGCATCATTCTGGTTTAAAAGTTCTTATTTGAACCAAATAAATTGAACTGTGAAGTCATGTGACCTTCAGATTTGGGTTCGTTGAACCTCTAATAGTTAATAGAAATATAATTATTTAAGTAATTTAATTTTAATAAAGTATCCTTTTAAACTGCTGTCTGTTAGTAAGGTTCTAAAAGTAAACACTAAAAACATATATATATATTATATTGTATTATATTATATTTGGGTTTTATTTCAAATATTAGTCAGAGCACACTGTATGTGTATAATCTAAATAAATATATATATTTTAGTTTTTGGCCAGAAATCCCTAGGATTGTCTTATAATTTGCTAGCAGTGTTTATATAATGCAGATTATTGTAAAATAAATAATAAATAAATAAATAATAAATAAAAATAACATTAAAATGTAAAAAATGTATTGAATTAGTTGTTTTGTGTCTCTTACATGCATCTTAAACACATTTTAGCAGGCTGTGTATTTATTATTATTATTATTATTATTATATTTTTCAACAGAATGTGCTGGGTTTAGCCCTTCTCTCCCTCCACAATAAAAAGAATAGACATGAAACAATCCAGAGACAATGCTAATCCATGCTGCTGTTCAGTGGTACCTATATGAGCTTGTTGTGACAACTGACATAACCCTACATAAATGTTAATAAATGCATATTCCAGTGACATCATTCACTATAAAGGTTGTGTGTGTGTGTATATATATATATATATATATATATATCGTCGCTGTCCAAAGAAAAACAAAATGCCTCCAAAACAAAGTATCTCCAAAATGGCAACTTTACAGGAGAGGCCAAAAACCTCATTCGATTTTAATGTAAGTCAATGGAACCAGACATCCTTCCGAGCACTTTTGGGCCATTTCAGTTGGTCCATTAATCATGCAATTCTCACAAAGTGTAAATGGCAGTGGCAGTTTTCAAATGATGCATAAAAGTCAAAATGGACAAAAATGGAGATGCATGTTTTTCACTGGACAGCGACGATATATATGCGCATGTGTATATTTCATATGTTGGGTAGCTGATGACAAATGAGGCCTATTGAAATAACCATTTATGAAGTATGTCAGATGTCAGTTTTAAAATGAACATCACTCCTTTTAAATCACACACTTGAAGTTGACATTGGAGTTGGAATGTATAATGCCGGGTGTTGAGAAGCTGTCTGTTTGGTTAAGCCTGGTGTCTTTGTTTCTGGGTTTTACAGAAAGCTCTTACGCTTTAAAACTGGAGGGCAAAATGTCAGGGAAGTCAAGCCTCAGAGATGGCAACAATTCCCAAAGCTCAAGCGGTAAGTGGCCTTGCTAGGAGTTGAGAAATGCTGAGAATTTGAGGAATTTCAGAAACGTTGTAACTTTGGTTATGTTGAAACCCCGGAGAGCCACCAGCAGACCCAGACGCTCTTCACTTTCAGATTTAATAAAGGAGAGGCTTAGATTTAGATTTTCTTTCGGTTTTTGTTCTTTTCTTGGTGGTCATGTTGTTGTTATCGCTGAACTGACCTTAGAGGTTAAAAGTCCAGCACAGTTCCGGGAATTATCTTGGCTCTCTGGACGGTATGGTGATGAAGTAGTTTGTCTTGGGCTGATTCTGATTGTGTGAAAGCCTGTTTCCACCAGAAGGAGACGAAAATAATCATTGTCGTAATAGTGACTTTATTTGTAGAGCACTTTTCATAGCAACTGCAGCCCAAAGTGCTGTACAGCGTTCCAGATGAAGTAATGAAGGTAACGGTAAAAGAAGAAATGAAAGTTCTCAGTGTTTGGTTTTCTCCTGTTAATGCTGCTGCTTGGTAACAGCAATATACAGAAACCATTAAATCACCATTAAGCAGAAAAGATCAATAGATCAAACAGAATCTGCTGTTTTCATTATGTCAAATTTTTTAAATAGCAAATTAATTACTTATTTTTTCATAATCTTGTTTTGGTGTCTAGAAATAAGGACTTTTCTCTCTGGTTATTTATTTATTTTTATTTTATTTAACTAAAATTTGACATCATCTCAACCTTTTCACCCAATACATCAACATCCTGAGACAAATTAAATTGTGTCAAGAAAATGAAGCTATTGTTTGCAATTTAGAGAAAAATTATGCTTATGGCATAATAAGACCGACATCTTTCCTCACAAGTGCATCGTTTTGGGAAAATAAGCCATTATTTTGTGCCATGTCTGAACAAGTGGAGAAAAAAATAGAATATTTTATTTTGATAAAACACAAAAATGTCCATCATTAGTTCAAATTTTAGTAAATAAGTCATTATTTTTAATAATAAAATAAATGCAATAAATCCAAGTCCATATTGTGAGACAATTTTCTTTTTTTTTTTACATAATAAGACCAGTATCTTGATTGAAAATGAGTAGTTTGGGGAAAATCAAACATTATTTTGACATAAGTGCCATGTCATGGCATGTTAATATTTTACAAAATGTTTCATTGTGACATAAGAGCAGTGTCTACTCCAGAAGATTTTTTTATAAAAAAAATATTAAGATGAGAGCAATATCTACTCCATAAGGTTGTTTTTTATAATTTATTTATTTTTATATATTTGTATGTTATATTGTGTTTTTTGTTGTTTTTCATTTTTTGTTTTTTTGGAAAATTAGCCATTAATTCCACCTGAGTCCAGTGTCTCAAAGTCCAAATGCTCAGAATATGGTTTTGCCATAATTAGACCTGTATCGAGATCACAATTAAATCCCTGTTATGAAAACAAAAGCGTTCTCCTCGACAGAAATGCGATATCATTAGATAATTACGTCAGATTTTGAGAAAACAGGCTGTTATTTTGATAATCCGCTGGCAGTGCTTCCTGGAGCGCTGGAGACATCCTGAGACAAGTGAAATTGTGTACAGAAAATTAAGCTATTGTTTGCAATTTAGGGAAAAATTATGCTTATGGCATAATGAGACTGACATCTTTCCTCACAAGTGCATAGTTTTGGGAAAGTAAGCCATTATTTTGATGTGAAGTGCCATGTCTGAACAAGTGGGAAAAAAATAGAAGGGTTTTATTTTAACAAAAACACAAAAATGTCCATCATTAGTTTAAATTTTAGTAAATAAGTCATTATTTTTAATAATAAAATAAATGCAATAAATCCAAGTCCATATTGTGAGACCAGTACCTTGATTGAAAATGAATAATTTGGGGATAATCAAACTTTATTTTGACATAAGTGCCATGTCACGGCATGTTAATATTTTAGAAAATGTTTCATTTGGACATGAGAGCAATATCTACTCCATAAGGTTTTTTATTTTTTATTTATTTAGATTTTTGTTTGGTATATTGTGTTTTTTGTTGTTTTTTGTTGTTTTTCATTTCTTGTTTTTTTGGAAAATTAGCCATTAATGCCACCTGAGTCCAGTGTCTCAAAGTCCAAATGCTCAGAATATGGTTTTGCCATAATTAGGCCTGTATCGAGATCACGATTAAATCCCTGTTATGAAAACAAAAGCATTCTCCTTGACAGAAATGCGATATCATTAGATAACGATTCAGATTTTGAGAAAACAGGCTGTTATTTTGATAATCCGCTGGCAGTGCTTCCTGGAGCACTGGAGACAGTGCCTCTCCTTTATAGCCTTGTATTAAGAGAAATGGTGCGGCCACTGTTGCAGTGATGAGAGTTTAACTGATAGTACGTGATTTGCTCGTTTCTGGGACGAGGGTTTCTGCTGTCTGGCTTTAGGATGACAGATGCAGCGTGCCGTATCATTTTAATAAAGCAGTGAGATGAGTTATTGCTCAGGGTGCTCATCTTGTCCACAGCCTGGCTAACTTGCTGCATTTAAAGCCAGTGTAGTGAAAAAGTAAAGGCACTGCTTGGAATGGACGAGACTTGGATCTGTGGAAATGAGGTACACATTCAAATCGGGAACATTATGGGACTGAATCAGGCCTGGGTGGAGTGGCCGGCTACAGTACGTTGTTTGTTTTTCTTCTTTTTCGTTCCACATCTTCTCAGATTTGCCTCCACCATTTTTGTTTTCTCGGTAATGAGTGTAAATTTCTTCGACAGGCTCTTTAAAAACTACAAGGGTCGGACAATGAAACTGAAACACCTGTCATTTTAGTGTGGGAGCTCTCATGGCTAAATTGGACCAGCCTGGTGGCCAATCTTCATTAACTGCACATTGCACCAGTAAGAGCAGAGTGTGAAGGTTCAGTTAGCAGGTAAGAGCACAGTTCTGCTCAAAATACTGCAATGCACACAGCATTATGGGACATACCAGAGTTCACAAGAGGACAAACTGTTGGTGCACGTCTTGCTGGCGCATCTGTGACCAAGACAGCAAGTCTTTGTGATGTATCAAGAGCCACGGTATCCAGGGTAATGTCAGCATACCACCAAGAAGGACGAACCTCCACCAGCATCACGTAGTGACCTGGCCACTATCCTGCAAGAAGAATGGCTTAAACTCCCTCTGACCACTGTGCAGGACGCAGTATATGTCATTCCCAAGACTAACTGACGCTGTACTGGCCGCAAAAGGAGGCCCTACACCATACTAATAAATGACTGTGGTCTAAAACCAGGTGTTTCAGTTTCATTGTCCAACCCCTGTAGCACCTTACTGATGTAAATGCTCCTGCGTAATAATAAATGGGCTTATTTACTTAGACGAAGGTCAGATCACATTTTAGGAGCAATCCAGATAATCCAGATCATTCAGAAATCCGCGTAATTCCGAAGGGTTTAGAAACATTTCCTCATAACTTTATCCCTATTTGACCTGCAGATACTACAAGCCCCATGATGCCCACCTCATTCCCCACATCACAAAGTAAGTATGCGCTTAGTCATTAAGTCCAGCCATCGTTATTATTCCACTCTTTCTCTTCGTCTTTCTC
>JAMWET010003477.1:42500-140000 GCA_024036415.1 Prochilodus magdalenae | reverse complement strand
AGTCAGTTTACCAGAAAAGTATATTTTCACGTAGCATCGTTATTTCCGATGTTCCAGTTCCAGCACAAAAGTACTTGTGTGAACGCTGACCAACTGCGGGTCTTATTAGAGAGCAAAATTAGCTCCGTGTTTGTGGATCTAGAGCCATACAGTACACTAAATACTGAATAAAGTACAGGGGTTGGACAATGAAACTGAAACACCTGGTTTTAGACCACAGTCATTTATTAGTATGGTGTAGGGCCTCCTTTTGCGGCCAATACAGCGTCAGTTCGTCTTGGGAATGACATATACTGCGTCCTGCACAGTGGTCAGAGGGAGTTTAAGCCATTCTTCTTGCAGGATAGTGGCCAGGTCACTACGTGATGCTGGTGGAGGTTCGTCCTTCTTGGTGGTATGCTGGCATTACCCTGGATACCGTGGCTCTTGATACATCACAAAGACTTGCTGTCTTGGTCACAGATGCGCCAGCAAGACGTGCACCAACAGTCTGTCCTCTTTTGAACTCTGGTATGTCCCATAATGTTGTGTGCATTGCAGTATTTTGAGCAGAACTGTGCTCTTACCTGCTAACTGAACCTTCACACTCTGCTCTTACTGGTGCAATGTGCAGGTAATGAAGATTGGCCACCAGGCTGGTCCAATTTAGCCATGAGACCTCCCACACTAAAATGACAGGTGTTTCAGTTTCATTGTCCAACCCCTGTACATTGTGTTTAGGGTTTGATGGTATTTTGAATGAGCTGATTATTGATAGGTGCGTCGTCACTGTTTCTGATCAGATGTCTGACAATAAAATATTGTAGTATATCATATATCCCAAACGTCTTCAAGTATCGTAACGTGTTTTTGCCATGCTGTCCACCAGTAAAACCTTTACCTGGTCCTCCCAGTTTAAGAGTGGTGGGCCATGTTGACAGATTCAGTTTTCCAGGGTACCTGATTGGATATTCAGATTTTGGAACAGATAAGGAATCACCTTTGAACTCTCTTTATTGACTGTTGGTTTAATCCGAGCCAGGAAACTCAATTCTGTTAGCTAATTTGATTAGATTTGCAGGTAAATACTGTCCAGCCTTGAATTTTAGTGGCCAGAGAGTTTTTTAGAGGACCATTGCAGAGATGGTAGTGGATAATGCTTGTTTTGCATTCTTTTCTAATTTGACACTAAACTTTCCTGTCAACATTTCTTTAAAAAATAAAGAATATTAATAATAACAATTATTATTATTATATATGTATATATTTTAATAATTATCCTTATTATTATATAGAATATTTTAAATTGTTTCTTAAATTTCAGTTACATTTTCTTCGTATTTGTCCCTCTTATGCTCTAATGACAACAAATCTCGACATGAGCTTCGTCTGACCTGTTTGGGTTTGACTTCCTTAATGACAAATTTTCTGAAATATTTACTTCTTTGGTTTTGTATTTCTGAAATAAACATGTTTTATTAATTTGTGATTTCCTAAGTGATCACGCCATTGTAAGTTGGGCTGCAGCTCAAAGTGGAACAAACTTAAACTCACCATGTGATGAGATTTTTTTTTTTTTTTATCAGATTCTGCTTGAAATATAGTCCTGTTTATTTCCTAGCCTGTTTGTTTTTCTAGATATCGGCTCCTAGCAGCTGTTTCCTAAACATTCTTTATCACTTACATCATAACCATTCTTTCAGATCTAAACCTGGAATACTGCAGGCCAGTTCTCCGGAATCAGGTCTGTGTGTTAAGGCATGCCACCGGTACGTGATCATTTGTTGAGATGGCAGTCATGGAAAAACGGAAAACAGTTTTCGTGTACTTTCAATATCCTTTCTTTTTTTGCGTTTTGCAGTTGAAACTTCCAGCGAAGGATGAAGGTTTGTCAACCCAACTGACTCTGGCCTCTCTCTTTGTTGTTCTTCCTTCTCAGAGAACAGATTGTTGCCAGAGAAGGAGCGGCAGCAGGTGGCTGAGCGCTTGCTGCGCATGATGTGTACAGACCTGGGTCTTCTTGGCGCTCTCAGCAGCAAGGACTTCCTCAAGCTGGCCCAGACTTTGGTGGACACGGGTTCCCGCCACGGAGCGTACTCAATTCGCGATGCCCTTGGGGACATGAGCTCCTTGGCCCTCAAGCAACTTCCTCGCATGTATAACCAGGTCAAAGTAAAAGTCACGTGTGCCCTGGGGTCAAACTCTTCTTTAGGCATTGCTGTGACTTGCCATTCTCAGACTATAGGGCCGGACTCCTGTTACGTGCTTACAGCATATCAGGTTGAAGGGGTCCGGCTTCGCCGCTACGTGCTGGGACTTAAGGAGTCCTCTTTAAGGGAGGGTCCTGAACATGTACACCACTGGGTCCAGAATGTCCTCTCAGAGTTTGTGATGTCCGAGATCCGCACAGTCTACGTCACAGAACCCCGTTTGTCACTGTTACCTTTTTGTGGCCGTTCCGGTCTTAGCTTGCGCTGCGCAGGGTGCTCACTTGCAGCCACGGTTCAGGCTGTTCTCGGCCGACGCAGTCTTCAGGCCAGGGGCCTCCATGAACTGGGAGAACTTTTAGCTACGTGCCGCGACATTGCCGGGACGACCAGCTTCAGTCGCGAGAGCAAAGCCGCAGACGAGGCTCCGCCACCGCCTTGCTGGGATTCAGCTGCCGAGGCGCTGCTCAAGGTCCATGAGAACTTTGAGGCAATATGCGAAGCGTATGGCCGGTGCAAGAGCACGGCGCCTCTCCTGCAGGGCCTCAACAAACACCTCCTTGGCACGCTGTCGTGCTTGCTAGCACCGTTGCGCCAGGCAGCACAGGAGCTGGGAGCCGACCGCTGGCCCACACTCCAGCAAGTGCTACCTGTCTACATTCGCCTGGAGAAGCTGTTCACTTCCAAGGCTGGAGAAGCAGGTGCGGGTAGCAAGCTCTGTCACTACTTTCTTGAGGCACTAAAGGAGAACTTCAAGGTGGAGCGAGTCCATCAAGTGGCTATGATCTTGGACCCACAGCTGAAGCTGAGACCCGTCCCCGGTTATCAGCACGAAGAGATAATCAGCAGGGCTTGTGACATGGCCGCCAGCATGAGGGAACCTGGAAGCGGGGGCTCGTCCGGGATCACCGGAGATGAGAGGGATGGGGACGGGCCAGCAGGTCCGAAGCGCGGCCGTATGGACTGCGGGGTAGACAGGCCGTCCTGTGCAGCCGAGGAGCCGCAGGTCCGTAAGGAGTTGTTCCAGTACCTGGGTGAACCTCTCTTCCACGCTACGGGTGATCTGTTCCAGTACTGGAGCTCCGTCATGGACAGATACCCCAAGCTGTCCCGACTGGCACTGTGGCTACTGGCGGTGCCTGCGGTGGGCGTCCACAGCGAATGCGTCAGCATCTGTGAGCAGACCTTAGCAATGAAGAAGAAGCGACAGGTCACTGCTGAGGAGATGAACAAACTTGTCTTCCTCAAGTGCAATTTTGCTTGAGGTGGTTGAAGACCACCAGCCAATGGCTCTATAGACTGTTCCGAGAAAAAAAAAAGACACTAGTGGATCCAGATGCTGCTCTAGGATCACTTTGTAGCTTTTTGTCATGTCGTAGTTAGAAGGCTTGTTCTGGAGCAAAAACCTGTTCCTGGATCCGTGTCCATGAACGAGGCACCGTTAAGGGAGGGTTCCTTTTCATGGACGTCTGCTACGGAGCAATACTTCGTCCAGCAGAGATATAGCCTACATACACCTCAAACCTCAACCTACCACTGGCCATGAGAAGAAAAAAAAAACAGAAAACAAAAAAGAAGCTATGCCCGAAAACATAAAGAAAAACATTGTCAATGCTTGAATCGTCTACTTCAAACCAAAACATGGACACACTGTATGTTTCATTGCTTTGTCTCCTTTTGTCCCCGCCCCCCGACTGCTAAACTGTTTTTAATGTCCAGTGCCCCAGCTCTCCTCTGACCTCTTAAACCTCCTACCTGAATTACATTACCTTTAGTTGGTTTGCCTTAGTTGAAAACGATCTCTTTCAGATTGCTGTCGACTGATTTTAGAAGCAGAAGATACCTCTTTTTACTTTAGTTCATTGTTCTCAACTCACCGTACCTGCTCCGGTGCTTTACTTCCATTTGTTTGACTGATTCAGTTTTCGGTGTATAACCTCTTCAAGCCGGTGATTTGACGGTCTGGATCAGCAGCGACGCTGAGCATCGTTTTGGTTCGTTTCCAGTTTTTCTTCTGTTGATTGTCTTGCATATGCATGAGGAATCAAATACCTAAATGTATTAATCCCTCACAATTACACGGTCACATCTCCACCCATGGAGTCAGCGCTTCACAGACGGCTCTGTAGATCACGTATCCTTGAAGGCGATACATTTTTTTCTTTATTTAATTATTTTGTTTTTTGATTTTTATTTATTTTTTGTAGTTTTGGGAGCAGATGTTCCATCAGGGTCAGTTTCCTGAAGGCTCTAAGGCTCGTTGTTTCACGATGGGGAGTATTTATATAGTACATTTTTTAATTATGGTTCAGTCTGATTGCCAGTGCTTTCATTATCACTGAACCGTGACTAGAATAACACTCAGTTTCCCATAATATTGACATTGTTGTGTTTGTGTATAATATTTTTTATCCTTCATTAACCTTACTAAGGAAGCGTTGATTACTGACAGTCCACAGGCAGCTTGTGGCCAACTTGAAGCTGTAGTGCTGAGCGAGTTAGGGAATTTTTTAATTGCGTTTTTCGGATCTGTACTGCAGTTTAAATGAAATTACCTTCTGTAATTTTTGGTCGTGCTTTACTGAACTGAGCTGTGTAAAATCTCTTTAATATTTAGGTAAAAAGTGACAAAAATCCAAAATTGTAAAATGAACTGTGGACACTAAGTGGAAGTCCTTGCTCTTTTTTAAATTTGCAAACTTAAATTTACCCTGTAAGCTTTTAACTTACATGCTTTCGTTTCAGATATTTGAAGTCAACAGAGCTTTTATTTTCTAACGAGATGAGGAGCGATTCTAATTTTTCGAGATTGAATGCTGAGTGTAGTGTGCTAGCTGCCAGTTCACAAGCTCCCGGGAAACTTTCCCAAAAGTTCGGGAAACTTTCCCGACTTAAAACTTTACAGCCTTATCAGGAACATTATCAGATCACTTAAGATATGACAGAAATGCAGCGTGTGCAGTTTGACCGTTGCAGTTCTTATCTAAAATTTGGAATTTTTGAGCGGTATGTCCATTTTGACTCGCACTGGATGTTGAAAGACATGATTTCTCTTTGGTGAGGAAGTGAAACTGCTTTGGAAGGTCGTTAGTTTGAGCAGGTTGTCGGTATTTTGTCGTACAAAGTTTAGACAAGTAGTTATTTTGTGATAATTCAAAAATGCAAAAGTCAAACCCAGGCCAAGACCTGTTAAAACAGGATCCCATTTTGTTCTATGAGGGCCCACCAATCGTCAAGTCAGTATTCACTATCAGCCTTGGTAAATCAGAGTCAGAATCGCCAATGTTCGGTCAAATATTACATATTATTCAAATACCAGATTAAATATCCTCTACAGAACACGTTTTCCTGCACCATGTTTACTGTATGTTTGCTGAATTTTGCATTAGGCGGAGCCTAACAGGAAAACGGAAAACGTTGCCTGTGCAGAGTTTACTGCATGTTATGCTAAAAGGCATGTTACCTGTAGAGGACATGGGTCTATCTTCACATCAGTCACGTCTCAATGCCAAAACCGGGGTCCTGACCGTCAAAAGTTAATCTGCCTCTTATGCCTCGTTCAGACCTCCAGCCCAGATTTAAATTTGAATGTATCCAGATTGGTTTTTGAAAGCCTGGAGAGCAAAAAACACACCGCAAATCCACACGGATCCAAGCCACATTTGGAAGTGGCTTTGAACACTCAACACAAACAACAATGTCAAATCCAGAGGGACGCGAGGGCTAGGACACTTCGCAGACAGTCTCGAAAGACCTGATGTGAACATGGCCTTAGTTACTAATCAGAATGATGGACTACGTTAGGGGCCTCACTGTGAGGACAGCTCGAGTCACGGCTGTGAATGACTATCGGTTCTCATGTTTAGCTGTGGCACCACGGCGTATCCGGTACACGCTTCCAGTTCAGCACTTACTCGTGGAAAGGAGTTCAAGGTCAAGGAATTGGAGGCTGTTTCAAGTTGTTTTAATTCCGAATCTGCAAATTCTGTTCAACTAGAAGGCAGCTACATTACTGTTTGGAAGTATCATACACATGTAACTATTCTGTAACTGATGCACTGGATTTCGTTAGTAGTCACTATCGGTTTAGTCTCTTTTTGCTGTTTGTTAATGAAGACAAAGGCCCCGGTTTGTAAGCAGGGCCTTCGTTTTTGTTTGTTTTTGTTTTGGGGGTTTTTGGGGGGGTTTCTTGGTTCAACTTTCATATTTACAAACCAAATGGACGGTTAGTTTTTCAGCACGACTCGTGTCCTGATGCATTGTGGGCTTTTTAGTGTTTTTAGGGTAGCAGAGAAAGACAAAAGTGAAGATCTTACTTGACTCATGAAATGGCCTTCAAGCAGGAAACCTTCCCGACTGCTTGCTGTGGAGAGACTTTTCTCGTTTCTGTTTGTGTCTTGTATGCCTTGTACACACTCCTGTCTCCAAGAGTAGAGCTTTTATAAAGATATGCATGCGGACAGTGTAAATTTGTTTGTTTGTTTGTTTTTGTTTTAATCTGTATTGCTTCTTTTGTTTTCGTGTTTCTTTTTCTTTTCCACGACCTGCAGACCTAGAGTTGACCCATGACGTCCATTCCGGTTGCTTATTTTTCTTGGTTTCTCTTTGGTTTCTTTTTAAACAACCACAAGAGGGCGCAGGTGTCTCAAAAATGTTCCTCTCCCGCTTTGGAGGGAGTTGCCAGTCATACCTCTTTTTCTACAGCAACTTTTGGACAGTTTGATAAAGTTCATCAGCAAATGGTACAATCTGAAGAGTTTTATTTTCTGGTTTCTGGTTTTACATACTGGAGAATACATGTTCGGATTCCTACGTTCCGCTGTTTAATAAAACGGGAGATGTTTGTTAAAGTAATACAACAGATGTTCTTGTACAGCCTAGTTTGAGTTTTCTTCAATATACTCACCTTTGCAATATTTAAAAACAAGACAACTATACTCGTTCCTATTTATGGACTCACCGTTATGCTCTTCTGTCTGCAGATAGCAGATTGCGTTTCATTTTAACTGGTATGTTTGTTTTTGCTCCCTCATGATTTTGTGTATAAGTTGTTCAAGCATTAGGTCTAATTTATACTTTTTTAGCAACACTATTTTTATATATATATAAATATATCTATATATATGGTTGATGATAGAACTTTAACTCATTACTGATTATCAGTAGTACACACAGTGCTGTGCAACGTCCTCAGAATCTATCTACTCGCTACAGTATGTACTGTGTGAATAAAGAGTACTGAAACAAGAGCGCTGCCTTGGCTCGTTCTGTGCTTGTCGATCCTTCCGACTCAGTATATTGACTTTTCTTTGGTGGTTTTAAGCTTCAGGAGAGATTCAGCCGTTTTCCCTCCAGGTTTTAAAAGGTTATGACGAGTAAAGAGTCGTTTAGAGAGGTTTAATGAGAAATCTGCTGCTGTAGAGAAACTGGGAGTCGGAGATGTTCACAGTGGCGGTGAGGGGGGATCAGGTGTCCACCTTTAAAAGCTCCCTTACAGGAAGTAAATATTATACTCTATAAATAATATACTCTCTGTATATAATCTCTGGACGTCTTTAAATCAGATTTAACCATGTAAATGAAAGCAGCTCAGTAAACTGATTATATATTTGTGTGTGTGTGTGTGTGTGTGTGTATGTATGTATGTTTGTGTGTGTATGTATGTGTGTGTGTGTGTGTGTGTGTATATATAGGTTTGTGTGTTTGTATGTATGCATGTGTGTGTATGTATGTATGTTTGTATGTATGTATGTGTGTGTGTGTTTATGTATGTATATAGGTGTGTGTGTGTGTATATAGGTTTGTGTGTGTGTATGTATGTATGTATGTTTGTATGTATGTATGTGTGTGTGTGTTTATGTATGTATATAGGTGTGTGTGTGTGTGTATATAGGTTTGTGTGTTTGTATGTATGCATGTGTGTGTATGTATGTATGTTTGTGTGTATGCATGTATATGTGCGTGTATCTTTGTATGTATATAGGTATGTAGTGTGTGTGTATGTGTGTGTTTGTATGTATGTATGTGTGTGTGTGTGTGTGTGTATAGGTGTGTGAGTTGTGTGTGTGTGTGTGTGTATATAGGTGTGTGAGTTGTGTGTGTGTGTATGTATATAGGTGTGTGTGTATGTATGTATATGTGCATGTGTGTGTGTGTGTTTCTGTGTGTGTGTGTGTTTGTGTGTGTGTATGTCTGTATGTATGCATGTGTTTTTGTGTGTTTGTATGTATGTATATAGATGTGTCTGTATGTTTGTATGTATGTATGCATGTGTGTGTGTTTGTACATATGTATGTATATAGGTGTGTGTATGTATATGTATGTTTGTGTATGTATGTGTGTGTATGTGTGTTTGTACGTATGTATGTATATAGGTGTGTGTGTATGTATGTATGTATATAGGTGTGTGTGTATGTATGTATGTATATAGGTGTGTGTGTATGTATGTATGTACAAATGTATGTATATAGGTGTGTGTGTGTATGTGTGTTTGTACGTATGTATGTATGTATGTAGGTGTGTGTGTGTGTGTGTGTGTGTGTGTGTGTATGTGTGTTTGTACGTATGTATGTATGTATATAGGTGTGTGTGTGTGTGTGTGTGTGTGTGTGTGTGTGTATGTATGTATGTATATAGGTGTGTGTGTGTATGTATGTATGTATGTATATAGGTGTGTGTGTGTGTGTGTGTGTGTATGTATGTATGTATGTATATAGGTGTGTGTGTGTATGTATGTATGTATATAGGTGTGTGTGTGTGTGTGTGTGTGTATGTGTGTATGTATGTATATAGGTGTGTGTGTATGTATGTATGTATGTGTGTATGTCTGTATGTATGTATGCATGTGTGTGTGTGTGTGTGTGTGTGTGTGTGTGTATGTATGTATGTATGTATGTGTGTGTGTGTGTGTGTGTGTGTATGTATGTATGTATGTCTGTGTGTGTGTGTATGTATATGTATGTATGTATGTATGTATGTATGTAGAACACTTATAGGCCAATGTAGGCCTTGTAACCCCGCCCCCCTTTCAATTTTTTAGGTAAGTACCATAAAGAACTGCTCTGCATTGTTTGTATCTCACTGTTCACATTCAGCATTGTTTGTACCGTTGAGGTTTTTATACAAAAGGCTCAGATTTATTCCTGTTCAGTGCTTTAAAGCTCATGTTCAAATGTCTCTGGTGGGTTTGATGTGCTCATCAGAGGCTTTTGTACAGACTCCTGTCTGTGGAGCTTGAGCGGCGTCATTAAGGCAGAACTTCAAACGTTCTACTTTTGACTCAGATAGTTGCGCTGATAGAGTCTGTAATGAAAATCTTTCTTTAGGGATAGAAAGGAATACACAATGGCAGCATTCACACGCAGCCTTTCTGTCGTGTCTATAAACCCATCAGGCATAATATTATGACCACCTCAGTGTATCTACACTATCCATCAGCTCCATTATCAGCTCCACCTATATAGGTGCACCTTGTCGTTCTACAATTACAGACTGTGGTTCTGTTTCTCTGTATGCCCCTTTATTGCCCCATCACGTTTTCTTTCCCCATGGAGCAGGTATTATGTTGTGGTGGATCGTTCCCAATGCTGCAGTGACGCTGACGTGGCGTGTTAGTGTTCGTTGTGCTAGTGTGAGTGGATCAGACTCACCGCTGGACTGAGAATACTCCACCAACCAGAACTATCCGGCTAACAGCATTCATGGGCAGAGTCCCGTGACCACCGAAGAAGGACTAGAGGATGACCAACACTGCATTGTGCAGCAGCAGGTGAGCTGTCGTCTCTGACTGTCCATCCTCAAGGTGGAGCAGCAAGGTAGGAGTATCTAATAGAGTGGACAGTGAGTGGACACAGTGTCTGAACACTCCAGCAGCACTGCTGTGTCTGATCCACTCACACCAGCACCACGTTTGTGCCACTGCAGTACCTGTCCTGTGGGGGTCCTGGGGGTGAGGGGGGATAATGTACGCAGAGATTCAGATGGACTACAGTGTGAAATTGTAGAACTACAAGGGGCACCTGTGTGGTAAGTTAAGCTGATCAAACGTACAGTGAGGGTAGATACGTTGAGGCAGAGATGAGAGGTTCTCTAAAGAAGCCATGGAGGACCCAGGAAGAGCTCAGTTTGCCGTTTCCCCTTGCCTTCTCGCGCCGAACATTTCTGAAGCAGCCCTGCTGCTAGAGATCTACTGCCAGCAGAGTGGAGTCCCAACCACAGTCTCCTTTTCACCTCAGCTTACCATCAGCTTGCACACCTCTTCAGAAGTTCTTGATTTGGCTGAATGAGGGCCTGCAGCTCCAGACTCTGACCACCAGAGGGCTCACAAGCCAAAGCAACCGGACAGCATGATTGTGTTGATGGAGATGGATGGGGTTGTTCTTCTGTATATCACTGTCAAATGGTCTCATGAAACGTTAGTCTACGAAAGGTCAAAGGGCACTACTCACTCCTTACACTTCCAACCAGAAAACCAGCCATTAGGCTCCTGACATTCATTTTCAGCAGATGTTTCGTGGATGTAAGACACAGGCGTATGGGAAAGATCTGATCAAAGGAAAACCAATGTGGATGGTCTACCTGGTCCGACACCAGAACTGCCCCATCAGATAAACAGAGCTTGAAAGCTTTCCAAGTGGAGAACATCGTGTTCCTCTGCTGCTTCAGATCTGAAAACATCCACGGTTGTTTCTGTTCATTGTTTTCACTGGGAGAAGATGGTGAAAGCTTGGCGTTGTGGGTCTGACAGGATGTGTAGCAGTTCGTTTATTTATTTATTTATTCATTAAGCTTCAAGAAGCCGCTACTGAGGCAAATATTAAATACACATAAATGAACAATGGACTGGCCAGCTCCACATCTCCGATGGGCCTGTGATGATTAGATTGACTGCAGACACCACAACCAACCAACCATTTTTTTATTTTTATTTTTATTATTTTATTTTTTTTAAATATCTGAACTACAGGTCTTCCCCATGATCTTGCTTTATCAGATATAAGGACTTCTAGGTCATTCTGTTATGTCTGAAGAAGCCTTGGTGTGACTTTGTGTACAACCCTCTGGCTCCCCTTGCAGTCCAACCCTGCTTTACCTGCCAGCCTTGAAGACAAGTGTCAAGACTGTCTTGGTGTCCAGGTGGTGGAACAAACTTCCACTGGCTGTCTGAACAACTATGACTATCTTCAAATGCCAAATGAAGACCACCTAATATCTGGAACGTATACCGGGTTCTAATTTTGTATATCATGTGGTTCGGCCTCAGGCCTACCTTCTGGTTTCTGACAGCACAAGGGAACGTTGGAGATAGGATGCATTCTGGGAATGGACTATCAGGCTCCTCCAAGTCCCTCTGGATCACAGTGTCTGCTAAACAGCGTAAACATAATTGAACGTGTTCTCAGTTCAGGTCTCCTGAAAATCCTCTCGCGTGGTGGACATGGTTGGGGCTGTTGATAGGGGCGCTGAAGGGGCCCCTCGGAAGCCTTCAGGCATCTCGGCCCCGCATAATAATTCCAGAGGTAGGCGCACCAGCCACCCCTGATACACAGCTTGTCCCTGACCTGGCCTCCCTTGCACCCGAGGTGAGTTTTTCCGCACGGTTAAGCGTCAGAAACCGGATGCGCAGTTTGTTTTCGTTCAGCATGTAAATGCCTGGAGCTGCTCTGCTTCATGCATGGGGGCCGGCAAGGATGTGAATAGCATTTCTGTCAGGCGAGCACCTCTGTTTTTCCTGGAACGGTGAAGAACTCCCGCTGGGGGAGAAGAAAAAAAAAAACAAGCCAAGCCAAGCACTCCAACCTTTAGAGTCGAGGGCACTGCCTCTGAAGTGTATGCACCGTCTCACCCCTGTCATGACTAACAGCGCAGTACTGCTCCCAAACAGCCATCGGGATTCATTAGTGGCATTAATTCTGTTCTAATGGGGTTGTGTTATGCCTGACATCACTGGCATTACCCGTTCAGAATGGCATGAACTCAAACCGTGGAGGCCTCGTGTTTGCCCCTAGGCCATTGCCTCCTGGCCCAGTCCAGTTGGTTTCTGTGAAAACACCATCAAGTCAAGTTATTGCTCCCTCTCAGAAGCAGCACCTAAATCAACCAGGCTTGGATCGTCTGCTTCGTGTGTCATAAGCTGCGTTCAAGTGTGGGCTTGTTTTTCTTCTGGTTCCTCTTGGCGTTGGCAATTGCTGCAACCGGACACTAGGTGGCAGCATATCCCGGACTTTGTGTTTTGCTGTCTGCTTGAAGCTCACACTGGCTGTTTGACTTTGGGGAACATGACTCAAGACAGGAGTTCTAGCAGCCACAGCAGGGTCCAGTCCAGTCCGTCTCACCTGTCTGGGACATCTCTGCATAATGCATCTATCAGGGAACGCTTGGTATGCGTTGACACGAGCTCACTGAGGAAAGGAGTCAGCACTATGGCATTGTTTCGGTCATGTGACCTTCATTAAGCGTTGAAACGGATATCTCACAGTCCCAGGTCGGACTGATAAACAATGCCGTAGTCCCGGTTCCTGTCCTCCGTACTGCCGAGATGAGATCCTGGCTTAATGATGTTGTTTTGGTCACTTGGACCCGGAAGGGTATTACAAATGACGGACCAGTAATAACTCTGCGGGCCTGATAGACTGGTAAACTTTAAAGTACACCCACCCTCGAAAGAGTAGCTGCACCCAGAAGGAGGTGTGGGAGTGCGGTGCTGTTGGGAAGGAAGATAAAGGTGACCAGGATCAATAACTGATAATAAATTTAGACTGATATGATCAATATTTATTGAGCTACACATACAGAAGTCTCTCAGTAGGGTGTGGGCCGCCATGTTTGCTAACCCAACATGCCAGACACCCAGTATGGGAGCTGTAGAGGTTCCTAATGGTGTCCTGTGATAATCCATCCCATGCATCTTGAATATTGTCACGCCGTCATGGGAAGTAATTCAATCTGGATTCATAACTTGTAGAAATGAACCAGGCAGACACCTGCCAGATAATCGTACCAGGTAGAACTGAGCCAGGGCAGCTGCTCAGCCATGGAAACCCATATCACCAAGCTCCAGCCGTACAGTTCTTGTGCTGATGTTGCTTCCGAAGCCAGTTTGAGGCTTTCTGGTGAGTGGTTCAACAAGGCCTAGGCAACATTTGAACACGACGCCACTTGGCTTTGCTCGATGAGCTGGCATGATTCACTGCATCATGTGGTCTTGCTGCTTCTAAATACTTCCATTTACATTTATGGCATTTAGCTGACGCTCTTATCCAGAGCGACTTACGAGGTCAATCATATTACAGGTAGGCCAGTGCAGTGTTAGGAGTCTTGCCCAAGGACTCTTATTGATGTAGCACAGCCTAGTCACCCAGACTGGGATTCGAACCCCAGTCTCCCACTTGTGGTGGTGGCTCCCTGGCAGGTAGTGGTGTTATCCACTGAGCGACACCACCCACCAACTGTACATGCTTTCATTCTGAAATGGAAGAATGAAAGCATGTACAGTTGGTGTAGCTCAGCGGGGAGCCCCAGGGGAGACTGGGGTTCGATTCCCGGTCTAGGTCACTATGCTGTGCTACACCAATAAGAGTCCTAGCACTACACTGGCCTACCTGTAATATGATTAGCCTTGTAAGTCGCTCTGGATAAGAGCGTCAGCTAAATGCCGTAAATGTAAAATGCGCAGGTGTTAAGACACCTGTAGTAGACAAAAGCCACACCATCCTTTATCTAGTGAAAGAGATACAAGCGGAAAGACTCGGGAGTCTAGTAAAGACTCTGGAGTCTCAGATTCTGACGGAATCTGTGTGGAGCTGTTTGTGGACCAAGCACTTACAATACAGTCCCACAACTGATACTGACGTGGTGGTGGTGGTGTGTTAGTGTGTGTTGGGCTGGTGTGCCCCCCACTGTCCCCTCACTGTCCACTCTATTAGACACCCCGACCTTGCTGGTCCACCTTGTCGATATAAAGCTCATCCAATGTCTGAAAGGTAAGTCTATAGACTGGGCCAAAATACACCCGGTTAATATCACAATATAACATGGATGTGGATGACTGTGTTGTTAGCCTAGCATTACAGCTGTCCTGCTCAAGCTCTGGTGACATGTCTGGCCTTTGATTGAAAAACGCATGCCGGTTTATTTTCTGCATACGGCGAGCGAGCGCGGCTTCCCTTTCTGATTCCTGCACAATTACGTCATGGCTGGATGCGGCGGCCAAACACTCAGCATGATCTCTTTAACATACCGGCGGAGGACAGAGCGCTCCAAGCACCTTCGGCCTGCGAAGGCAGCTTAAATCACAGCCACAAGCTCAAAAACAGGAGCGCTGCAAAAGTTATCTCAATTATTCTCCCATTGAAGGTCAGTTTGGGGAGAGGAAATGATTTTGTCAAAGATCGAATGGTTTATTACCTTAGACAGTAATGGTGGAATGCGATCCGCATCGCCGTGGCCTTGGTTTGGGCCGGCGGTGCAAGCGCAGGGGCAAGAGCGGCCTGCTCTGATGTTTATTGCCTTCACAGAGATGTTTATAGCAATTATCTTTCCACTATAGATCACCAGACCATCCCGGCAAAGCTGCTTCACAGTCATGTACCATCAAACCACAGCATGGCTGCGCTCTGACGGAATCTGTGTGGAGCTGTTTGTGGATCAAGCACTCACAGTACAGTCCCACAATTGATACTGACGTGGTGGTGTGTTAGTGTGTGTGGTGCTGGTGTGAGTGGATCAGACACAGCAGTGCTGCTGCAGTGTCTAAACACTGTGTCCACTCACTGTCCAGTCTATTAGACAGTCCCACCTTGCTGGTCCACCTTGTCGATATAAAGCTCGCTGGTGTTGGCTGGCTGTTGCTGGTTGGTCGACAATTATTCTCAGTCCAGCAGTGACACTGATGTTCAACGCTGAGAATGATCGACCAGCTCTGTGGTGGTCCTGTGGGGGTCCTGATCATGAAAGAACAGGGTAGCAAGGTATACAGAGAAACAGATGGCCTACAGTGCTCCTATATTGTAACTGAGGCAGGTAGAATGGACAAAGAGTGGTGGTTTCAATCTTATGGCTGATCAGTGTACAACTCTGCTTCCCAACCTCATCACCAAAAGAACAGCTGCACCAAGATGGAGGTGTCGGTTTGCGGTGCTGTTGGGAAGGAAGATAAAGGTGACCAGGATCAATAACTGATGATAAATTTAGACTGATATGATCAATATTTATTGAGCTACACATACAGAAGTAGTCTCTCGGTACGCCATCGCGCCACCATGTTTGCTAACGCATCGTGCAGTCAACCTCGGTATGGAGCTGTTGAGGTTCCTAATGGTGTCCTGTGATAATCCATCCCAGCCAGCTTGAATAGGCTCACACAGATCCTGTTGGTCAAGACTCAAGTGGGACATGAATCATTCGCAGGTCTCGCAATGCCAAACCTACGCACCAAGTTTCATTCCTGCCGGTTGACTCCTTCTGGGTGCAGCCATATTCGTGCAACTACACTTTTAGTATACTAGTCCCATGATCCCATGAATTTGGTGGTGGACCTGAGTTAACACGTGCTCTACTAGGAACACACAAGTATGTAGTGCATAGTTTTATGTCACTAGCTAAGTTTAATAAACCCAGTGTGCTATATAAACCATAACTGTGCACTATACCGTGTAGAAGTGTGTAAAGTTATTTCCATACTTGCAAAAAAAAAAAAAAAACATGCTCAGGGGTGCCAAAACTTTTGCATATGTACATATGTATGTAATGCTGAGACTGGGTTTTGGCTCCCCACTCTGTGCTGTGCATCCGCAACATGTTTGGCGGGCTCGTCGCGACGCCTTTGTGTGCTGATGGGTTAAACGTTAGGTGGTCCGCACTAAGGCTACAGTAGGACTCAAACCGCCGACTCCTCTTAAAGGCACACGGCGAATGTGGTGCCGTTTGACGTCTGTATCCTTTTGACTTGTTATTGGCCGAGGGCCGGCTGGCGTCATCGCGCAGCTACTGCGGATTCAAGGTAATCCGAGATCACGTTTATGATTTATAGTTGCTCGAGGGTCTTTTCATCTCCGATTTTGTTGTCTCATTTGGGTGATTTGTATCCACTGGCCTGTGGGAATATGGAGTGGGAGCTGGGGCTTGGGAATTGAACTGATTTCAGACAGAGCGAAGACAAAAAACATGCAGGGTTAGTGAAGGAAAGGGATATCTTCAACATCCAGCACCGCAGCTTCTGTCCTGGAGAAGAAGAAGAGCGTTTCAGTACATCAGAAGCAGGAGTTATAGAACATCATAGAATATTAATAATTCATGTATGGTATGAGCTGCACCCAGAAGGAATCAACCGACTGGAATGAAACTTGGTGGGATGGTTTGACATCATGAGGCATGTGAGTGATGGCCTTTGTCACACTTGGCCGTGCATGTGACGCAAGCCAGGATGGGCCTTAACGTCGTACCATGATGGTAACTGCCCTTAACACCACGTCAATGTCACCAAAGACTGCTATGGAGTCATGCCAGACCGTCATGGAGAGACTCAGAATCGTCCGTGGACGGGCCTCTACCTCCACCCCTACCGCAAAATCTGCAGGACCTGAGTGAGAGTACTCAAGCTGCATGGGATGGATTATCACAGGACACCATTAGGATCCAGCATGTTGCCTTAGCATCACCATACTGAGAAGAGAGTACTTGCCTGGAGCAGTGGGCAGTCCTAACCAGTTGGGGGTTAGGTGCCTTGCCCGAGGGCACCTCGGTCGTTACTGTCAGTTCAGTGAAACTAACCGGCAACCCTCCGGTCAAAAGGCTGGTTCCCAAACCTCCAGCCCACAACTGTTTAAATCTGTAGCTTACTCTGCTGTTCCAGGACCAGCACCCAGAAACACAGTAAATACACAATCCTTAATTAATTATGATTTTAATGCACTTACATTCCAAAATAACACATATATAAAATGTATTCATTCATTTTTCTTAAGTACTAATATTAAATACATTTTTTTTAAATGCACTTAAAGGGCCCATTTTATGGAAAACCAAATTTCTTGAGGTTTTATTTTCGAAATGCTGAAACCCTGTTAAACTATAAACACGTACTCCTCGTTCCTCACTCCATTCAGTCCATATATGGGAAATAAATGCCAGAACAACCCATTTTAATATTCAGTGTTTCTCTACTGTCACAAGAACCAACTCACTCACATATCTGGGACTGCATTATAGAAACGTTCTAACTCTGAAAGCTTATCTGTTCAGTTACCGCTGCAATGTTAGCTAGGACTGGATCCAGGACAGAAGCCATTATAGTTCCGCCCAGAGCGCTTAAAAAGGCCAAAGTGGTGGAACATGGGAAAATGTAATCCTCAATAAGGTGAACAAGTTCAACAATTCTTAAGGAATACAGAGTCTTTGGCGTAGGCCCCGTCCTAGGCCCAGGTCTCAAAGGCCCTTGCTGATTCTGCCGGATATGGACGACAGGGCCGAAGCCTACTCCCTGGATAACTGGTGGTGGAGGGGAGCGGGGACAGGAGAATGCTGACAAGCAGCAGAAAAGGAACCCACGCTGAATACTTTCTGAACGTTTGGCTTTTTATTATGAGGAATAACGTTAGCATGCGGCTAATGGGCTTTGGGTATATGGAAACTGAAACTGAGGAGCAGCGACACCAAATAATCAGCGGGGGTCGCTCTCACAATATTCATAACTTCCAGTTTATCATAACTGAGATTCATTTGTGATCCTTTTTACATCAGTAATAGGAAATATGTCTATCTGTCTGTCTGTCTCTGTCTCTGTCTCTGTCTGTCTCTGTCTGTCTCTGTCTCTGTCTGTCTCTGTCTGTCTCTGTCTGTCTGTCTCTGTCTGTCTCTGTCTCTGTCTGTCTCTGTCTGTCTCTGTCTGTCTGTCTCTGTCTGTCTGTCTCTGTCTCTGTCTCTGTCTGTCTCTGTCTGTCTGTCTGTCTCTGTCTGTCTGTCTGTCTGTCTCTGTCTCTGTCTGTCTGTCTCTGTCTGTCTGTCTCTGTCTCTGTCTGTCTGTCTGTCTGTCTCTGTCTCTGTCTGTCTCTGTCTGTCTGTCTGTCTCTGTCTGTCTGTGTCTGTCTGTCTCTGTCTCTGTCTGTCTCTGTCTCTGTCTCTGTCTGTCTGTCTGTCTCTGCCTGTCTGTCTGTCTCTGCCTGTCTCTGTCTGTCTCTGCCTGTCTGTCTGTCTCTGTCTGTCTGTCTGTCTCTGTCTGTCTGTCTGTCTCTGCCTGTCTCTGTCTGTCTCTTTCTGTCTGTCTCTGCCTGTCTGTCTGTCTCTGTCTGTCTGTCTACCTGCCTGCCTGCCTGCCTGCCTGCCTGCCTGTCTGTCTGTCTCTGTCTGTCTGTCTGTCTCTATATGTCTGCCTGTCAAGGTGGAGCAGCAAGGTAGGAGTGTCTAATAGAGTGGACAGTGAGTGGACACAGTGTTTAAACACTCCAGCAGAACTGCTACTAGTACCAGTGCATGTCCTTGTCCATGTTAGGGTCACCGCAGGCCTGAGGATGACCCGTCACCCAAATAATTTCCTGCTCTGTGGTGGTCCTGTGGGGGTCCTGACCTTTGAAGAACAGGGTGAAAGGGAATGAACACGTTTAACAGAGACTCGGATGGAGTCCAGTCTGTAACTATAGAAATACAACATGTGCCTATATGGTAAGTGGAGCTGGTTAAATGGACAGTGTGTGTAGATACAAGGAGGTGTACCTAAGGAAGCGGTCGGCACGGTAACCCAAACAGCTTGTTTAACGCTAAGGAAAAAGAGAGAGATTGGAAAGTCGGTGTAGTGATGAGCATTTTAGGCAGTCCTGCTACACAAAAGCTCAGCACGGTTTAAAAGTAGAACAGTAGAATAGGAGCCCTTCAGAACGCTGCCTGAAACCTCATTAGTCAAAAGCAAGTCACTCAACAGGCCGGGCTTGCGAAACCTTTCCCGCGGTGCACTGGGCTTGAAAGTAAGGATTAGGTGACACATGTAATCTGGAGCAATGACTCTGACGCTAACCAAACGGCCCAATGTGCCACAGACATATGTAACACTAGACAAAAGTAGATGTACAAGTGTAACCGCCAGCTTCGCTCCACGGGCCGAGGTCAGGGGAGGTGAGCGGAGGCCTTACGGGTCCTTTGGTGCAGTTGAGTTTTGTTCTCCTTGATCAGAACCCAATGGACCATGTGATCTGCTTGAAATAGCCCACGCAAATCTACTTTATAATGCGGTTATGAAACCACTCTTGGCCCGCCGTGACCAGTTCTCTCTTCGCTTTTTAAAGGGCTCATATCAGCCTTTTTAATAAAGCAGTCTGATGTCGTCTGGGAACACTGTTAAGTCTGGGCAATCCGTATACGGAAGCTAAACTCCATATGATGGCGTGTTTGTTGTCCATGCGCTCACACAAATCTCTCTCGTCAGCCTGGCGCTGCCCATTCAAGTTGAAGTTAGGAGTGTTTAAGGCTTGACAGCTTTTGGAAAGGCATTTCATCCATCCGGCGTTTCTCCACTCTAGTCCTAGAGGCACCCAGGCCGGCACCCAGCCCGGCACACTGTAACGGACTCCCTGCTTTGTCTCCGAAAGGGCTTATTAATGAGCTGCTAAGTTCAATCAGGTGTGTTGGGAGCAGGGCACCTCCAGGACCAGACTTCCGAAACACTGATCTAAACTATTCATCTTCCCGGGTCGCACGAGGTGGGCTGTTGGACCCTGGACAGGTCGCCTGTCAGTTACAGGACAGAAATGCAGGCATGCACATTCACAGATAGCCTCCAGCCCGCCGGACTGCATGTCTCTGGGAGGAAGCCCATGCAGACACAGGGCTCTCAGCCAGGGAATCTAACCCAGGCCTGCTAAGCCATCATGGCAGCCAGTATTGTGTTTTTCATTGTTCCCAAAATATTAATCTCATTAAATAAATAGAAATAGTGCACTAAGTCATTCAATTATTATTATTTTTTGCATATGAATATACAGGGGTTGGACAATGAAACTTAAACACCTGGTTTTAGACCACAGTCATTTATTAGTATGGTGTAGGGCCTCCTTTTGCGGCCAATACAGCGTCAGTTGGTCTTGGGAATGACCTATACTGCATCCTGCACAGTGGTCAGAGGGAGTTTAAGCCATTCTTCTTGCAGGATAGTGGCCAGGTCACTACGTGATGCTGGTGGAGGTTCGTCCTTCTTGGTGGTATGCTGGCATTACCCTGGATACCGTGGCTCTTGATACATCACAAAGACTTGCTGTCTTGGTCACAGATGCGCCAGCAAGACGTGCACCAACAGTGTGTCCTCTTTTGAACTCTGGTATGTCACCCATAATGCTGTGTGCATTGCAGTATTTTGAGCAGAACTGTGCTCTTACCTGCTAACTGAACCTTCACACTCTGCTCTTACTGGTGCAATGTGCAGTTAATGAAGATTGGCCACCAGGCTGGTCCAATTTAGCCATGAGACCTCCCACACTAAAATGACAGGTGTTTCAGTTTCATTGTCCAACCCCTGTCGCTATTCTAGCAATCCGCTACTCACCTGGGAGAGCTCCCACATTGGGGGCGGGGTTCTTGGGAAGATTTGCATGTGTGGTAGGAGAGGCATATTTTGCAAATACGTTGCTGTGGTTCATCTAAAGCAGAGAGTGGCTTGACTACGGCTTGCAGGTCATTTTGTTAAGAACGTTACATGTTGATGTTCCCGAGCTTCTGGACAGACACGGTGGCTCCAGAGAGACAAAAATAGACAGCAGAATATTGGTAGATGGTCTTATCCTTGTGTTGCGTGCCATACCAGTCATGCGGATATAACTGTAGCATGCTGTTGGTGGGAGGGGATAGAAGAAGGCATGCGCCAATGACACAAAGGTCTCTGGGAGACCTACATGAACCACGGAGAGAGAGAACCGACATGAGCAGAGTGACCCAACAGCCACAATGGCGGGCATTTAGGAAACAGTGGTGCCCTCTGTAACTCATCCTGTTAGGGCCAGCACCATTGGTAGACGACTGTGACGACTGCCCCAACATCAGCATCACCATAGACAGCAGTGGTGTCGTGCCAGACTGTCACAGACTGACTCAGAACGCCAGCGGCTCATCTTCAGTGACGAGTCCCGCTTTGGTCTTGGTGGAGACGCCCAACGAATCTGTGTGGAGACACCGTGGTCAGCACCGAGATGAATGGTTTGTTGTCACAGGTCACATGTTCACCTATATGTATCCTATATGTAGCTGAATAAATATTACCCATATCCGTCTAAATGAGGTGTATCATTTATTGTTCCTGGTATCCTTTATCTCCCTTCCCAACAGCATTGCAAACCCACACTTCCGTGGGAGTGTGGAGTGTATATTCT
The DNA here is from genome assembly GCA_024036415.1 of Prochilodus magdalenae. Lineage (NCBI taxonomy): Eukaryota > Metazoa > Chordata > Actinopteri > Characiformes > Prochilodontidae > Prochilodus > Prochilodus magdalenae. The sequence goes on along the minus strand of JAMWET010003477.1, from coordinate 118,468 downwards.
GATTTCTCTGCTACAAAAATGTATAAATGAAATCTAATATATCTCTGTCTCTGTCCAATGAAAAACATGTGTCTCCAATTTTGTCCATTTTTGCTTTTATACATCATTTGAACACAGCAGCTGCCGTTTACACTGTGTGAAAATCTCATGATGAATGGACCATCAGAAACAGCCCAAAAGTGTTTGGAAAGACGTCTGGTTCCATTGACTTGCATTAAAACTGAATGTGCTTTTTGGCTTCTCCTGTAAAGTTGCCATTGTGGACGGACTTGTTCTTCTCTGGACAGTGACGACATATGCAGGACATGGGCTGAAGTGCCCTTAAGTGCCATACACTGAGAAGTATTGTCTTTGCTTTTCAGAGCCCAGCGTTTGGATGGCTACAGGAGATCTGTGACCCTATCACCTAGCGTGGGTGTCGATGGTGGTGAGTCACCCAAAAAATTGCATATGCAGACTGAAAGTGCTGTAATTGGGTTTAATTGAGAGTTTTATTGCTTCAAACACGTGATGTCTGGGGATTTTATGGTCTCTCTCTGTCTCTCTCGCTCCCTCCCTCCCTCCCTCCCTCCCATACACATGCACAGTCCATATTCAGACTTCATTAGAATAAGAAATCTTCCTCACCCTTGAATGTGGGTTGCAGGGTAGTTTTCCAAACACGGTTTGAAAGCAGTCCCGTGGCTGAAAATTCCTCACTGTGGTATTATCTTAGCCCTTGTTCCGAAGACAGGCACGTTGAGCTCGGCACTGTAGCATGATCCTGTATCTACCCTGTGTCTTATCCAGTGTCTCGGCCTAACTTAGCGAAACCTCATGCTTTTTATGGAGGCACGTCATTGTGATAGCACTTAACACGCGTTAGCTAACGAGACCACTAATCACTTCCATGTGGACGGGCCAAGAATCAGGTAAACGCAGCACGGAAACGTGCCGGTTGTAGCTGTTTAGAGGGCCCATATCCTACATTGCTCTGCCCTGAGGTCTACTCACAACGGTTATGTGGTTTGATGTGTCACATGCAGCTGTTATTCATTTTTACATGACCTCACTTTATCAGCTAGAATTACACAGGCTGGTCAGAGTAAATGATTCCTGTGCTGATTGGTTGGACTGTATCGTGTCTCATTTACAAACAGGGGCCCAGGTTGAAACTCCTAATCTGCTTTCTGATGTGACCCCTTAACAGGACCATGTCAGTACTGCGCTGGTTGATGCTCTTGTAGTTATGAATAAACCCCAAGTCTAAAAACGACTCAAATGTCAGTCTAGCACGCTCCTTGTGATGAGAAAGAGATGATGTCAAAGCTAACCAGCGCATAACTACTGTAGGTGGAAATAAAGGCAGTGGTTTATGATGTTGGAAAAGTTCAAAAAATGATCAATAAAACAATATGACCCCTAACAACCCCACCTGGAAGACCTGGTAGACCACCCAAACTGTCCCGATCAGCGCTTTCAGAGAGGAGAACATCAAGCTCCACTCTTGCTTCAGATCTGAAAACATCCACAGCTGCTTCTGTCCATCCTTCCGACCTGAGAAGACATCTCAACCATGCTCAACCGTCTTCTAAGACTTTGGAGGTGCATGTGCAGAACCATGGTGTGGTTGGTGTGGCACAACAGATAGCACCACCATCTGCCAATAAACTACCACCACAAGTGAGAGACTGGGTTTAGGCTCCCGGTCTGGGTGACTACTGTGCTACATCAAGTCCTTGGATAAGTCTCCTAACACTACATTGGCCTAGCTGTAATACAGTTAACACTTGGGTGGCCTCCACCCACCCAAGCCACTGTCAGTTCTCACAGCTGCAGAGTGGAAGGAGATTCCGAAGCCAGTACCAGAAGTCCAGAACCAGCCGTCTCCGAGATTCTTCCCCGGAGTCATCAGGCTACTGAACAGTAGTGCTGAGGCATCGGTAAATGGACCTGGTTCAGCACATCTCACCAAAATCATCTATATGGTGATCTCCATGGACAATCATCACTCTGCACTTTACATTAGAATACTTCCATACCGTCGCTGTCCAATGAAAAACATGTATCTCCATTTTGGTCCATTTTTACTTTTATGCGTCATTTGAAAACAGCCGCTGCCATTTACACTTGGTGAGATTTGCATGATGAATGGACCAACTGAAATGACCCAGAAATGCTTGGAAGGACATCTGGTTCCATTGATTTACATTAAAATTGAATGAGGTTTTTGGCCTCTCCTGTAAAGCTGCCATTTTGGAGATACTTGTTTTTCTTTGGACAGCGACGATATATAGACTGACCTACTGTTATCCTCCATCCATACTGTATATCTGTAATATATATATATATATGTATATATATATATATATGTATATATATATATATATATATATATATATATATATATATATATATATATATATATATATATATATATACACATACATACAGTCGTGGGCTGGAGGTTAGGGCCTTGTGACCGGAGGGTCGCTGGTTCGATTCCCTGATCTGACAATAATGACTGAGGTGCCCTTGAGCAAGGCACCTAACCCCCAACTGCTCCCCCGGCGCCGTGGATAGGGCTGCCCACCGCTCCGGGTAAGTGTGCTCACTGCCCCCTAGTGTGTGTGTTCACTAGTGAGTGTGTATGTGGGTGTTTCACTTCACAGATGGGTTAAATGCGGAGAAAAATTTCCCCACTGTGGGATCAACAAGGGGTTAAACTATTAAATTATTAAAATTATTATATATAAATATGTATATATATCAATATTCTACCCTGCATCTCTCATCTACCACAGCCTTACCATAGGGCTATATGGAAATGTGTACATCTATATATATCATAGTTTTTAGTCATAACTTTATATTACTGTTATATAAACTGTATATTAGTATAAACAGAGATTTTAGTGGTTAGTATTGTATATATTTATTGTCTAATGTATATGTTTGTATTGAAGTACTGTAAGGGACTCTGCACCTATGTTTATCACTCACCTTCACACCTGTGAAAATGTGGTGTGACAATAAAAGTGATTTGATTGTATTTGTAAGTCGCTTTGGATAAGCGTGTCAGCTCAATGCCATTAGTGTAAACTGAAACTGAGTCCCCTATAAAGAATGGAAGCTGAAATAAAGGTAAAGAGTGGACACACATGTTTTTACGATTATGGTCAATTCAGCAGATACAGTACTTGGGTTCTCTGTAGAGGACGTGTTCATTTATCTCCATTTAGAAAACCAACAAAACGTCGCTTGACCGGCGCTCCCAAGTATGACTCTACCGCTGGAGGTTTCCTATTCAGTTCAGCTCTTCCTGAATTCCTAACCGTTTATTGTTATTTCCAGCCTTTAAAGGAACGAACGACTGTATGTGCACTTCATGTGCAATAAATAACTCTCTTTATTGACCCGCACCCCCCCAACCCCACCCCCCACACCCGTGTACACTGCTCATACACAGCTGTAAGGCTCTATACCGTGAGTAACCGCACTCGGTACACTGAGAGGAAATGACCTTCCATAAAGAAACAGCTCATCTTTTCATAATAAACATTTTTACTCCTCCTAAAGTGGCTTCCTCACAGATCAATAAACTGCGGAACCCCATCGTTTCACATGATTTCCTACAAGCGCCCCACCCATGCGTGTGTGAGTGCATTGGGGTTAAACAGACCAACGTTAATCAGCCTCTTTTTTTTTTGTACCTAAACGTAGACAGGGGTTTCACTGTGTGTCCTGGTCAGGATGTTTTGTTACACTGGCTGGAACTCTCCGAGGGCCTCACAGGGTTATCTGTACATGCTATAAGGAATTTATTCTCTAACCTCTTAAACGTTAAGGGTTTCAATGCGAGTTCGTACTTCTGCTACACATTCTCAAGACCACAGAACACAAGTGGTGGAATATGTTATAGTAATTACCGTGTAGTTACTTCTAGAGACCCTTCAAGTCGACTGACAACAGTGACCTTTTTTTTCCCCCTGTTAAACAGACTAAAGCTTACAAAAATGCACAAGAACTTTAAGAATGTAAAAAGACATTTTAATAATTATTAAAGGGGAATAATAAATATATATGTAAGTTCTAGCTGGGCTGTGACGTATCCTTGCTAAAAAATTTAATCCACGTGACGACGTGCGCTGGCGGTTCACCGCTAAGGAAGCCGTGAAGCTGAGAAACACGGGGGGAGCGATGTCTCAGAGAAAGTCTGGAGGAGGTTTTGAAGAAGAGAATCTGAACAAATTAAACTCAATTCTGCTTTTCATTTAGTCAGACACCCAACACTGCTCCAAACGAGGGAGCTGACTTTCGTTTTAGATATGATGGCTGTTTGCGGTGAAGGGGAAACGGAGCGAAGACGTTTGTTTTATTATAATTTTGTTATTTTAGACCCTAAATTCTTATCTTTATTTAAGGATAAGTACAGTCACTTTATACGCCTGCCGATAAACGAGAGATAAAGATTTCAGCTCGGGTAATATAATTAAACAGTTTCAGGTTTACCATTCTTCTTTTCATCTATAAATAATTTAAATATGGACTAATCTGGTTTTATTTAGCAGCTCATTATTTATGAGAGATGAAAGGTGAAGAGTCCTCCTACTGAAGAAGCTGTTAGAAGTGAGATTAAAAAGACTAGAAGCTATAAGTGCTAATGTTTAGCATAAGTACGAGCTGCTGCCTGACGCTGTATCCTGTAATTAAAGGCTCCAGTTCAGATCGATCATCATAAGCCCCGCCTCTTTTAGTTCAGAAGTGTATTTCTGTGACTCTGCTGACTTTCTAAATGAGGAGATCAGATCTGAACCGTGTGCAGACTGATTTACTGAGTACTAGATAATGTACATGGAGAAAAAAACGTGAAGGAATAGTGAAATCGTCGACCAGGACGGGCGAATCCGATTCGACTGACAAAATTCTGAGTCGGGTACAGCCGTAGTTGTTACTAATGCAGTAGGCTACGAGACGTCATGCATTACTGTGATTGTGTAACAGGGAAATATGGATATGGCTGGATCCCATATTTATTAGTTTATCTGTATTTCATCGTCACTGTCCTTAGAAAAACATGTATCTCCATTTTTGTTGATCTATACTTTAATGCATCATTTGAACACAGCAGATGCTGTTTACACTGTATGGGAATTTTGTGGTGAATGGACCAACAGAAATGACCCAAAACTGTTTGGAAAGACGTCTGGTTCCATTGACTTCCTTTAGAATTAGGTTTTTGCCCTCTCCTGTAAAGTTGGAATTTTGGAGATGCATGTTTTCCTTTGGACAGCGACAATATGCACATGGGCTGCTTGACCCAGTATTAAACTCCTGCCTAGTACACTACAGAGGTTGGACAATGAAACTGAAACACCTGGTTTTAGACCACAATCATTTATTAGTATGCTGTAGGGCCTCCTTTTGCGGCTAATACAGCGTCAGTTCGTCTTGGGAATGACATATACAAGTCCTGCACAGTGGTCAGAGGGAGTTTAAGCCATTTAAGCCACCAGGCTGGTCCAATTTAGCCATGAGACCTCTCACACTAAAATGACAGGTGTTTTAGTTTCATTGTCCAACCCCTGTATGTAGGGAGTAGGGAGCTGTTTGAGATTCAGCCTTAGCCTGGAAGAGGGGTGCCATTGGATGGGTGTTATATAAGTATCTTATATCGCTGTGGTGACCTTAAAGTTCTTATAAACTTGTTTTTGTATATGAGACAGGACTATATGATCATATGGTCACTATTATTCACTATGATTATCCAATTTTAGACACAAGCTATGTGGGAAGCGGGAAACCTGCTGGGCCAGGCCACCAAAACGACAGCAAGGTTGAGTGACGCCATCTTGGATTCAATTCAGTTTTTTTTTTTTATCTCATATAGTAATGTAGCTGTGTGACACATCAAACTGGCAGAGAATTTCACCAGGAAGACAGTGGTGAGTCTTATCCATTAATCCCTTTGGCTGTGCATTGATTTCCATATCAACTAAGCCAGTCCATTAAAGCTTAGTGCAAGTTCTGCCAGGAAGACTCCAATGCTGCATCACTCATTCACTCATTCATTACTCTGGCCAATCGCAGTGCGCCACCTGGCTTTAAAAGGAGTCAGCTTCTTTTCCTGTTCTGCTGCTTTCAGGTGCTGGTGTTTCAATGCTGCCACCACCATCACGTTTGTCTTTTGAGTCTTTCTGGCAGAGCTACTTGTCTTGATGGAATACAGGCGTATGTTGATTATTATTATCAATAATAATAAGGTACTATATTTCCTGGAAAGTGTATATATGTGTTTTTGATCTTGTTTTATGTTGAAGCTGCCATAAAAAAAAATGCAATCGCAACTCAAGTTTGCGCTTTGTGCGATTTTAACACGGGGAAGGACGGTTTACACCATTTTGGGTTGTGCTTATAGAAATTCCCTTCCCCATGATAAAATGTATCTGTCCATCATTAGATCCACATTTAACAGACATCTCTGGTAATGAATGACAGGCATTGCATCTTCTTCAGTCCTTCAGCCAAACCCTGAACGACTTTGTATGCCGTGGGTGATCTCTCCAAAATGGTAACTTTACAGGAGAGGCCCAAAACCTCCTTGATTTTAATGTAAGTCAATGGAACCAGACGTCCTTCCGAGCACTTCTGGGCCATTTCAGTTGGTCCGTTCGTCATGCAATTCTCACAAAGTGTAAACGGCAGCGGCTGTTTTCGAACGATGCATAAAAGTCAAAATGGAGATACATGTTTTTCATTGGACAGAGGCGGTATGTAGAAAGACTGTAGCTTGACTGCTGTTTCTCCATGAACAAGACTCCGCCCTTCTTTTGTTGTTATTTATTGACGTCTGCTCCGTTCTTCCGCCAAGCACTTTTCAAAACAAAGTGATGCCAGAGCGCTCATGGTCTCATGCATGTGCATTTGATCTACTCTAAAGTGACAGATTAACGTATGCATTAGTGGATTATACGGCCGTCCTGTTTTTATTTTTTTTATTCCTTTGACTCCAGGCAATCGAACATCATCCAAGTGATGCTGGGAGGATTAGCATGTGGTAGAGTTGTTTATGCATAACACTGTCTGACACAACTTTGTTTTTTAAATTCCAGAAGCCTTCCAGTTATGTTTCTTGCAGGAAGACTCATTTAGCTCTTTTCTAATGATAATAACAGGGACTGAGTACGCAGTGCCCAACTGTAGGTGGACGCTGGTCCCCAGATGGATGGCCTTTTTACACGAGTGACTGACAGATCCCTCCACTCGCTGGGAGAATTAAGCCCTAATCTTTCCAGCTAGCCGAATGTGTTCTTGCATGTGGTGCTAATCCGCACCGTGTCACGGAGCTGAGCGTTCCATGTTGTCTCCTGTAACTCTTACTATAGCCGTCAACAGTAGGACTCATTGTTGTAGAATTGAAGATGATTCTGATAGTATATCTTTGTGTTGATTTTTTCCATCCCTAAAATTACACACTGGAGTCACATTATTATGACCACTTCCACCTTCCCATTTTCTTCCTTGGGGTGGATGGAATCTTCCAGTAAGATAACGCATCATGGCTAGAAAGGTCCGAGATTGGTTGAATGGCCTAAGCAAGACCTCCAAGTACTACCCTGGCCCCCTAATTCCCCAGATCGGAACCCAAATGAGCATCTCCTCCATAGTCGTGTTCGCTCAGCCTCCAGTTACTATGGGATGCGCTGTAGTCAGAATGCCTCCAGACACCTGGGACATCTTACCTGAGTCACTCCCAGTCCATCTGGCTGCTGTCCGTGCTGCACACAGTGGTTCCCCTGGATGGTAGATGAGCCTCCATGTAAAAAAGACCTGTACTTACGCCAATGTCAGTATTAGGTTTATGTTTTGGTTTGAGGTTAAGGATAGGACTAAAGTGAGTGTTCAGTTTAGGATTAGATTCAGATTTACAGGTAAGGTCAGTGTTAGGGTGTGTGTTAAGTTTAGGCTGAGTTTGATCAGTGTCAGGCACTTCTTTGAAATCCGATGGATCTGAAACGGATCTGAACCTGGAGGAAACCTTCGTTCATGGTCTGAAGGAACCCTGCTGTGAGAAATGAAAGTCCAGCTGTGGCTCAGGAGCAGCTTTGTGCAGCATCGACAAACCGAACGTGAGACTCTTTGTTTAAAGCTCCGCGAGGAATGCTTCAGTCGAGGTCGTCCGCTGCCCTCTGCTCCTTTCCCATTCCCTGCTCTCCCCACACAAAGGGAAATATGCGGATTTGCCACTACAACGTGACAAAGCCAGGACAAATATTTAACATTGGTTTAGGGCAGTTTTATGGTAGCCAACGATTTTCTGCTGTCTTTGTTCGTTTGCACCCGACAAGCAGAAAAACAAAAGATGCTGTCGCATTCCACACTACGACCCTCCAGGCCGGGAGCATACAGTAGACGGACCAAATATGGAATACCACAAGGTGTAGAGGGACAGAATGTTTTAGGTCATGTTCATGGAAGTACAGCAGTGTCAGTTTTCATTAAATCCACTGTAATCCAGTGCATTAAATCCGTTACAGTAAAGACAGTCTAGTTAGATCCAAACTCTCCTCTAGACATCAATCATCCTGGAGACACCTCTTGAATAAGATAAGATAATCCTTTATTGATCCCACAGTGGGGAAATGTACAATGTTACAACAGCACAGAGGAAAGAACAGAAGTGTCAGGAAAATATACAAATAATAATTAAGATCTATATACAAAAATTACAGAAAAATATCAATAAGATACTAAAAATATAAATCCAGAAGACAGGATGATGCTATGCAGTTTTATTGCACATAGTAGAAACAGAAATAGACAAAATGTAGACTGATTGTGCAGCTTAAGCTTAATTGCGAGCTGCTGAAAGGCAGTTATTATGAACTTTACATGGATACTACTACATGGTCGTCAGGTCTTTAAAATCACATCCAAAAACATCCAATAGCGTTTGTCTACAGAGTGTATACTGACTGCGCTGTAATGATCATGATCTAAACGTGTCTGAAAACTTTAGCCTACAGAGTGTAAACAGACTGTGTTGTGATGAATGTGGTCTAAAAGTGTCCCATAACTTTTGGCCATATAGTGTTTACTTACTAAGGTCGTTTCTATGGGGATATACGTGCACACAGGGGTGGTGACGTATTTCCGCTAAAACCTCAGCCAGCTCAGCCACTTCCGCTATCCACACTGTTGTGTTGGGTTTAGGGAAATCGCGATAATGCCTCAAGCAAAGACGTTTAAGTTTCAGCGAACTGACAGCGCTACAGCTGAACATTGCTGTGTACCTTTATGTCAGGCCTCCAGTAAGTATAACACAGTACTTCGTTTTCATACGTCTCCCTCCGATGCGGAAAACCGGCATAAATGGGTTGTTGCTATCCGGAGGGAGAACTTCACAGTAGTTCGTTTCCTGATTATAAACATACAGTGCAACATCAAAAATGAGAATATGGTGAAAAGGTTTTTGTTAAAGGGTCATATTCTATATTAATCACAGAGTTTATCGTTTGAATTTAATTATTAAAAGTGAACTTTTTACATGATATTCGAATTTTTGCTGTGGTACTGTATGTACCACTACGTGAGCATTGGTTAGTAAACAAACAGTTTAGCCAAGGGCTAACATTACAAGACCGGATCTTAGCTTCATAATTATGGACGTAGCTTGAAATGTAGAGTTTGAAGCCCTTTTCTTTCAGACGTCTGACACGATGTCTGCATAATACGAGTGACGTCGTTGACCGTAATCCTGGGCAAATCCTGAAGCGAGCGAGTGAAAAACGCCATAGCTGCGCTGTTTACTAGCAAGGCAGGAAGTGATGAAGCTGGCTGACTCGGAATGCGGAAGACAGGGTGCATATAGGCTATTGTGTCACTCATGGTTCCTAGGTTGGTACGTTTCACATTATTTCCCACCTGATTTGTTCCTATGATGCACTAACTAAATGTAATTTAACATAAAAAGTAATTTAATGATTATTGTACAGAAACCATATGTTCAATCAAAAATCAGGCTGCATGCCAGCACACCATTCCCAATCAGATGTCGGAGACGTACTCTGAAGAAGGGTTAGTAAGAAGAAGAACACGGGTCATTGACTTATTATGCATTTTGTGAAGGCAAGTCATGTCCATTTCCCAAATAACTGTGTGATAAATACACATGTAAAATCCATATAAAATGTGCATCCATCTAAAATCATTTTTGTTTTCTTTTTGCCTCTAAAATTGAGTCCAAAATGTCAGGACGTGCCACCATCCAACCATATATGGTGATGAAGTAAACTGTCAAACAGTTCATTAAGTTCATAAGAGCCATTCTACCAAATTACATAATAGTATATTAAGATCTGTTCAAGCCAAGGACATTAAATAAGAATGCAGTGATGTGCAAATCATTTCAACCCCACAGTTCATTGCAAATATCTCAAAATATCGAATGTTGAATCTGAGATAAAAAAAGAAAAAAATTAAATGCTTATTTGAATATGAAGCCCGCAGCAACAAAACATGTGTAATGTTTATAAAATAAAACTGGTGGAGCCTCTTCAAATAAATTGGCTAAAATTGGTGAATTAATGTTTTTATTTTTTATTTTTATCCAAGCCACGTTCATTTACCAAACAGCTGTGTAATAAATATACATGTAAAATTGATATAAAATGTGCATCCATCTAAAAAGCTTTTTATTTTCTTTTTGCCTTTAAAATTGAGTCCAAAAATGTCAGGACGTGCCACCATTCCACCATATATGCTGAGGAAGTAAAATGTCAAACAGTTTATTAAGTTCATAAGAGCCATTCTACCAAATTACATAATAGTATATTATACTGAGATTTTTGTTTTAATGCTCATTTGAATATGATGCCCACAGCAACAAAACTTTTGTGATGATTATAAAATAAACCTTGTGGAGTATCTCTGAATAAATTGGCTAAAATTGGTAAATTAATATGCATTTTTATATGTGTAATAAATGTACATGTATACATGTAAAATGTGCAATTCGTCTAAAATTATTTATATGATCTATAATTATATATGCTGATGAAGTAAACTGTCAAAAAGTTCATTAAGTTTTATATATATATATATATATATATATATATATATATATATATATATATATATATATATATATATAACATTGGATAAATAAATCCAGAGTAAGAGGCCATAAGTAAATCAAGCTGGTGAAGGGGATTAGGGGTGGAGCTGAAGTCCAAAGTCTAAAAACCACTACTCTACAGCACAAATAAAAATCAAACGTACCGGTGAACCTACACGTCTTCCTTTATGTAATGCTGATGATGGTAGTACAGGGCTACATCTGAAGTCTCAGGGACTGTTTTGCCTTACAGTACCCTACATGTACCTCTTCACCACGAATGGGTTTTTAAAAATACGGTTTAGGTCAAAATGGTTCCTCAAAACTATCATAAAATAATGTCTCAGACATCAGGCAGGATATTCATAACCATTTCATGCAATAATGTTCTGTGAGGGAGCTTTTAGTGGCATTAAAAGGAAATTGTCTCAATATGGTGTGCGTGTCCAAAGCTATTAAAATATGTTGTATAGTCCAAGCAAAATACTTCGTTTATGATTAAAAGCAGACAAATCCCATTTTTGATGCAGCATCGACTGGCTGCCTTTTCGCTCGTCCACTGAGTGAGCGAGAGTGAGCTAAACCCTTTAACTTTAATAAATATGACTCAAACCTTTTTTGATCGTCTTGTCTTCCATACGACAAGTATGAGCAGTGCAACAGTCTGCTTCCCATATGTTTATCATAAACAAAACTTTTCCATTCGGTTTATGGATTATTCTGCTGAACTGGTTCAAAGTCGGGATTGAAAACACATTTTGGATTTGAACTTTAAACTCTTTAAAAAAAATATTTTGCTTTGAGTATTTTTATACCTTAATTATGCTAATTTGAATTAAACAAATGATTGAACATTCCAATTCGTTACCAACGATACAGTGGTGCCATATGTCTAATGTTTCAGTAGTCACTGTGAACTTTGAAAAGAACTCACAGTGCTGGCCAGTACGTGACTAGAAGACAAACAATTGCACATTTTATTTGGTCACTAGCATAGAAATCCTAAACCCACCAAATCTTTACCGGCTGTTTCAGTAGTTACTGTATATCCCGTACATCTGCACTCCTGGACACTTTACTGTACATCTGCACTCCTGGACACTTTACTGTACATCTGCACTCCTGGACACTTTACTGTATGCCCTGTACTCTGCACTCCTGGACATTTTACTGTATATACTGTACATCTAAACTCCTGGACACTTTACTGTTTATCCTATACATCTGAGCTCTTGGACACTCTAGACACTTTTCTGTATATCCTGTACATCTGCACTCCTGGACACTCTAGACACTTTACTGTATATCCTGTACTCTGCACTCCTGGACATTTTACTGTATATACTGTACTTCTAAACTCCTGGACACTTTACTGTTTATCCTATACATCTAAGCTCCTGGACACTCTAGATGCTTTACTGTATATCCTGAACATCTGCACTCCTGGACACTCTAGACACTTTACTGTATATCCTGTACAACTGCACTCCTGGACACTCTACTGTATATCCTGAACATCTGCACTCCTGGACACTTTACTGGATATCCTGTACATCTGCACCCCTGGACACTTTACTGTTTATCCTGTACATCTGCACTCCTGGACACTTTACTGTATATCCTGTACATCTGCACTCCTGGACACTCTACTGTATGTCCTGTACATCTGCACTCCTGGACACTCTAGACACTTTATTGTATATCCTGTACATCTGCACTTCTGGACACTCTACTGTATGTCCTGTACATCTGCATTCTTAGACATTTTACTGTATATACTGTACATCTAAACTCCTGGACACTTTACTGTTTATCCTATACATCTAAGCTCCTGGACATTTTACTGTATATACTGTACTTCTAAACTCCTGGACACTTTACTGTTTATCCTATACATCTAAGCTCCTGGACACTCTAGATGCTTTACTGTATATCCTGATTATCTGCACTCCTGGACACTTTACTGTATATCCTGTACATTTAAACTCCTGGACACTCTAGGCACTCTGTTGTATATCCTGTATATCTGCACTCCTGGACACTTTACTGGATATCCTGTACAACTGCACTCCTAGACACTTTACTGTTTATCCTGTACATCTGCACTCCTGGACACTTTACTGTATATCTTGTACTCTGCACTCCTGGACATTTTACTGTATATACTGTACTTCTAAACTCCTGGACACTTTACTGTTTATCCTATACATCTAAGCTCCTAGACACACTAGATGCTTTACTGTATATCCTAAACATCTGCACTCCTGGACACTCTAGACACTTTACTGTATATCCTGTACAACTGCACTCCTAGACACTTTACTGTTTATGCTGTACATCTGCACTCCTGGACACTCTAGACACTCTACTGTATATCCTGTATATCTGCACTCCTGGACACTTTACTGTATATCCTGTACATCTGCACTCCTGGACACTTTACTGTATATCCTGTACATCTGCACTCCTGGACACTTTACTGTATATCCTGTACATCTGCACTCCTGGATACTTTACTGTATATCCTGTACATCTGCACTCCTGGACACTCTAGACACTTTATTGTATATCCTGTACATCTGCATTCCTGGACACTCTACTGTATGTCCTGTACATCTGCATTCTTAGACATTTTACTGTATATACTGTACATCTAAACTCCTGGACACTTTACTGTTTATCCTATACATCTAAGCTCCTGGACACTCTAGACACTTTTCTGTATATCCTGTACATCTAAGCTCCTGGACGCTTTACTGGATATCCTGTACATCTGCACTCCTGGGTACTTTACTGTATATCCTGTACATCTAAACTCCTGGACACTTTACTGTTTATCCTATACATCTGCACTCCTGGACACTTTACTATATATCCTGAACATCTGCACTCCTGGACACTTTACTATATATCCTGAACATATGCACTCCTGGACACTTTACTTAAATACCAATATATGCACATGTTTATTATGTTTATGCAGTATATCTTTATCTGCCGATATCTGCGCCCCTTGCACATTTATTCATTATTATTGCACTGCCTTTTTATCTCATTGCCTTTATGTATTTCTTCCGGACTACAGTTATATCTGTATTTTTTGTGGATAGCCTTTTGTTGTTAATATTTTCTTGCCCTATTGTAAAATAAGATATATTTATCTATAGCGAACTGTACTATTTATAGTTTATAGTTTAATAGTTAATAATATTGCTGAGCTGGTACCTACCTACCCACCTAGGTTTCATACTGTACAACCCTTTCTGTTTTCATTTTGTTTTTCATTATCTTACCACATTTAAATGAGGGACAGGGATCAATCAAAATATTTCAACTTTACCGTTAAAAAAAAATAATAACTCAAAAACACGGAAACAAAAAAACCCTAAAACATATACACAAACCCTTATCCAAAGGAACTGGGACACGTGTCTTGGTGGAGACGACCAGCGACTCCGTTTGTGGAGAGGCACCATGGTCAGCACCAAGATGAGGAGTTTGTTGTCACACGTCACACGTCCAGAAGGCCTGGTGTCACTCCACCTTCACCCCTACCGCACCATCTGCAGGAACAGTGTGAGTATATTTAAGCTACATGGGATGGATTATCACAGGACACCATTAGGAACCTCTACAACTTAAACATGGTAGTCTGACGCCATACTGAGAGACAGCCTTCTGTATGTGTAGCTCAATAAATATTGATCATATCAGTCTAAATTATTCATCATTTATTGATCCTGGTCATCAGAACTGCAATTCGACACTTCCTATTGGCTGCAGCTGTTCTTTGGATAATTTGTGTGTATATTGTGTCTATATGTTTATGCAGTACAATTGTATTTTTTTTAAACTGGTTTCTGTGTTATTAATTCACATGTTATTATTTTACAGGCACACAGTATTTACTCTTGAGTATGAGTACCGTGTCCAGCCCTGTGGAGTTGTTTCACTCCCGCTGAAACACGGAGCAACCTGAAAACTAGAGGTGCGTTCGGCCAGTGGCCACTAGAGGGCGCCAAACCTACTGTCCATCGCCGGCACCAGCCAACAGTTGGAGAACAGTTCGAGCATGGGCGCCTGTCAGGGCTTACCTGTGCACTACACCCCCCACCCCACCTCCCCCAACCAACCTCTCCAAACACCACAGAGCGAGAGAGAGAGAGAGAGAGAGAGAGAGAGAGAGGGGGAGGGAGGCGGGGGGACACTCTCCACCGCTGAAGCCCGAGGGTCTGAGTGAGGCAGCCTGGTCGCGCGCTCCGCTCGTAAAGCCTCTTTTCTCTCCTCCTTTCTCTCCTCCCTCTCTCCTCCTACTTCTCCTCCTCTCCAAACTCAGCCAGGATCTCTGCGATGCTCTCGCGCGTTTCAACTTCTGCTCACCTGACACACAAGTTTGGCTGATTGCTCTCTCTCTCTCTCTCCCTCTCCCTCTCCCTCTCTCTCTCTCTCTCCCTCACACACACACTCTCTCTCTCTCACGCACACACACACCTTAACAGAAGAGGAGAAAACAGAAGGAGGCGTGGAGGGCGAGCAAGCTGGCTTTCTGCAAATAAATGGAGCTGGAATGAAGTGGAGGGTGGGGGAAATGAGGGGGGCATTCTGATTGATTACTTATTACTCATCCACCCCCCCACCACCACCACCACCACCTCCTCCTCCTCCTCCGCAACCCACCACGACCACCCCTCCACACACACACATCCACAGACACTCGCGCGCACCCCTCCCGCTTGGATCCATTCAGAAAGGCAACGTGGAGCTCATAAATGAATCAACTACTGCCGCTGTTGCTCCAAGCCGAGCACGAGAGCGACTCCGGAGCGGAGGAAGAGCGCGAGGAGAGCCGTCATGTTGTGAAAGGTGTGTAAAGGAGTTGGGAGGGGGGACGCAACAATGGAATAAGATCAGCACGGTAGCTTTCACATCCAACGTCGCGAGGGGCTTCAGCTCGAGTTTGCTGGAGCTGGCCAAGCTGGTTTAGGAGAGGGGACACCGCGCCGAGTTTGACTGGCTAAGGGAAGAGACGGAGGAGAGTGGACACCGAGCGCGGACTCGAGTCCCGCTGCTGATAAAACAGCGCACGTTCAAACCCATAGGAAAACAGAAGGAGAGTTTTGGAGAGGTGGAAGAGGAAGGAGCACCGTGGACACCCCCTCCGCGCGCGCGCTCGTGCCTCTGTCCCCCTTTACCCGAGTTTGGGGACCTGAATAAAAACAAACTAACGCAATAAAAGAAAGGAAGGAAGGAAGCAGCGATGAAAGTTTGGGCTGTGCTGCCGTGCCTGGCCGTGCTGGCGGTGTGCGTGTGCGCCCGGCACGGCCGGGTGAGCAGGGAACTGGCCCACGCGCGCCAGG
Source organism: Prochilodus magdalenae (assembly GCA_024036415.1). NCBI lineage: Eukaryota > Metazoa > Chordata > Actinopteri > Characiformes > Prochilodontidae > Prochilodus > Prochilodus magdalenae. Next base: position 102,016 of record JAMWET010003477.1, on the reverse strand, counting down.
CCGCCGTGGCCGCCGCAATCAGCTCGCAGCCCGGCGCCTGCGGCACGCGCCTGCCGCGCGGGAAGCGCTCCGCGCCCGGAGCCGAGAGGCGCGCGCCGGGCGGAGCGAGCAAGAGGAGAGGTGTGGAGCCCGGTCAGGAAGAGCGCGAGAGGAGCCGCGCGGTCAGGTTCGGTGGCCGTGGGGACCAGCTGCGCCTGCGTCCGGCGGTGGACGTCCCCAGGGGCAACTTCACCCTCAGCATGTGGCTGAAGCCCGAGGGGGGGCAACGGCCACGCGCGGTGATCGCAGGTAGGTGCGCCGAGTGTGATGAACCGACAGCTGTGCACTGGCTGCCAGTGCACTGAAGAACTACAGTGCTGAAGTGCTTTGGGTAGGAGTGCTGCGCAGATGAGTGTACCGGGTATGTGAGGCACTGGTACCAAACAGCTGTACTCCATTAGAAGTGTTAGGGCACCAGGTAAATAAAGGTGCACCTGATAAATAGGGGTGCACTGGATTCATAAGAGTGTGCTGGTGCATTTGGATGAATTGGATGAAAGCATGTTGGACAAATAAGACTATGTATTAAAGCTATAGTGCATTTGGGGGGGGTGGAAGGGCACTACAAACTACTGTGCACTGGATAAAAGTGCACTGGATAAAGAACAGTGCACCAAACCTGTAGTGCACTGAATTAAAGTGCACTGGATAAACAGCCATGCTCCAAAAACCTAGTGTATTGGTCAAGTCAGATCCAAGCATAGTGCCTTGGACACAGTGCACTTGCTAAGTAATAGTGTTCAGTCCATAGAGCACTGTCTAAATGCACACTGTGCACTGGAGTTCCTAGGAATTCCAGTCCATGGAAGAATTAACAGTGCACTGGCTCAAAGTACACTGGAAAAAAGTGCAGTGCATCGGTAAATAAGCGTGCACTGGAAAGGCACAGTGCGCTGGTCAGGCTGTGCCGTGCACCGAGCAAAACAGCACGTCTGAGTCCAACGTTCCCAGTGTTCCCATCAGTGTTGACGTTTCCCCCTGAATGAACTGTATTGCACCAGCCCGAGATTGTGTTTCAGTTTGTTTACTTTTCGCAACAACTGCTGTTTTGTTCGTGCAGACACTGGGATGGAGTTTTTGCATGCTGTCGAGAGCGGTTGTGTGCGGTGATTAAGTAAGCGGGAGCGCAGAAAGGCACTTTGGGTGAGCAAAACAAAAAATTTGGCTTTTGCGCATGAAGCGCCGCCGCAGATGTGATCCAGATGAGGAGCGTGTGGGATTGAGGCGTAATCCGGGACGTGGTGGAGGTGGGAGTGTGGAACCTCCAGCGCTGCTTGCCAGGCTCCGAGCCCCCCGTGGGAGGGTTTTACGCACGCAAGCGTGCGCACGTAGGGCAGGTTCGGTAGACTGAGCCAGTGTGCGGGCATGCAGAAGTGCGTGCTGGTTCTCAGGCACCGCTCGCTGAGGGAAAGCCAGAGTGTCGGAACATTAACGTAAAGGGTGTGCGGCTGTGCATGACCACAGTGTGCGTGTGGTGCTTGTGCATGAAGCGTAGCAGCTCTGGAAGACTGAATAAGACGCGGAATACCTAGCATACTGAGCATTCCGTCAGTTTGGTGGAATTCCCAGGCTTAGGTCTTCCGTAGCTGCGTGGTATACAATGCACGCTGGCTGCCTAAACCCGGGGCTGGATGTGCCTAAGGAGTTAATGCAGGGGATGTGCTACACTTGCCTCAGTGTTCCGCTGCAGACAGCTGACACTGACTGAACTGAGGGAGTCTGTAAGTCGAGCGAGACAGCGAGAGGGCGAGCGAGAGAGTGAGAGAGAGAGAGAGAGAGAGGGAGGCTGGACTTCCAGGGTTTTCCCGCCCCTGTTAAAAGCAGAAACTTTCACACTCAGCCACATGCGACCCCGGGAGCTTTCCGAGAGCGCGGCGGCAACAGCTTTGACCAGATGGAGAGGAGGAAAATGAGGAGAAAGTGCTGTTTGGACTAGCTCACCTCTTTGATCTGTCCAGAAGTATCTCTGGGAGTTGCGTTTGGTGTGCAACTGCGCATAATCTCCGCTTTCATCCTTTCCGAACGGGCAGTTAGACTCTTTACGCTAAGATCAAACGTCCTGCATGGAAACGTGAACTTGCTCTCAGCCCGATATCAGCAGGAAATGCTGGATCAGATGTTGGGAGGCAGTGAATCCCATCAAACCCTGCAACAAATGTAGCCCAACACGCTCACACCGTGCGATGCCGTGCATGCGTCGGGGCGGTTTTCGGCTTGTTTGAGTACATTAGCCTGCCCCTAGGTCGACCGAGGTGCTCCAGGTCCAACTAGCTTCGTGTTGGAAGCATACGGATCGGCGTCTGCGTCTGAACGATACTCCAGATTTCAATGTCTGCTGGTATCGGAAAGGAAGACGCGCATCTCTCGCCCCCTGTTCAGTCGGATGAGTGATTTACAAGCACACTAGTGTCCATGCTGTGGAGAGAATGTGGAGTTTCCTTTGGCTTCCATCATTCCCTGCTGCGCCGACAGAGGGCGCAGCCGTCTCAAAACACAAGCATAGCAGACAAGAGCCTGCTTTGGCTTTTATCGTCATAAAAAACAAAAAAATATATATTTATATACACATTCATATATATATATCCAGCTCAGATATGCAGATTAGTTCCACATTGGGAGCTTTGCTTCACGATGCTCTGATGATGAAGATACACAAACACCCGGGCAGTATTCCTCACCAGCCTGCTCTTTCCCAGGGATGATGTCATCTTTTCTGAAACTTGTAGCAGCGCAGGCATAGACGACAGAGCGTGGTTGAAGACAGTGGGAAAAAAAGAGCTGGGGACATTTCTCTCTCTCTCTGTCTCCGTATATTGACGGTTGCAGAACAGCCCAGGGCCATTTCGCAATTGAGTCACATGTTTGTCAAACAGTTTGTCCTATAAGAGAACAATCCGGACATGCTGTTCATCAGGCCTGTCGTGTAGCAGCATGCACTTAATCTATTGTTTGGCCTCCTGTCATCAAATATCTGCGGTGCTTTGAGAAGAAAAAATGAGAGAGAGAGAGAGAGAGAGGGAGAGAGAGAGAGCCTACGTAAGCCCACGGTGCTGTAGGGCCAAATGTGGTAATACCTAATCTTTTAAATCTAATTCGTGCCTGTAAGAAGCGAGGCATAAGGCCGTTTACATCCGCTTGTTTTGAGAGAATATCCAGTGCCGGCTGCGGCTGTTTGTCCACCCCACCCCCTTGCTTGTTGTTGCTGTTGTTGTGATTGTTTTGCATGGGTCGAGACTGCTGTTGTTTTTATATTATTATTATTATTATTATTCTTTTCCTCCTAAATTCTGAAGGATGGAGGTTGAGGGTTTACTATGGTTATCATGTTGTTGACAGCGCAGGTCGCCAAAACCAAAACGGCTAAGACAGAACAGAGTGCTTGCCCCGGGACCTGATATAGCGGCGTGTTTGATAAACACAAGTGCTTGTAGTCTGTCTGGATCAGATTGTATTCAGAACAGTCTAAACAAGTCTCTCGGATGAGTCTACGGAAAGGCTGCTGGAAACTCGAAACGGACTCATTACCATGCCGTACAATTAGTCCGTGCTGCACATTAGCAGCTCTTGTGCGGAAGCAGGGCTACTCCCGGACTACCCGATTGGCTTAATCCAGTTTATAAGTCCGTGAACCTGAGTACAAAGAAAGGACCGGCTTTTTTTTCTGTACGGGTCTGCTGTTCGAGGCAGGACGGGAGCAGCTTGTGGAGTGAATTCAGGACCTTGAACAGCGCTGGGGCAATGTTTGTGTGTCTGTAGGGGGAGAAACGATTTGGATAGCTTTTGCGGATTTCGGCTAATGAATGGCAACTTGTCAGCGACTACGAGTGGAATCTAGCATCACATAATTGTGCTGAGGTCATTAGCCCAACAACCAAACAGTGGCCGCTAATAACAGCCCGCAGCAGGTCAGCGGATGACCGGAAGTCTAAACGGTGAAATCTTCTAACTGCAGGGGTTTAAACTTCTTCAGGTTAGACGCGCTCAGTCCCCGGCCCTGGACTCCATCTCTCTTCCTGTTGACCCACAATGCAAGAACGTCCCGCATTAAAATTAGCGTGAGGGGAAAAAACGGGATTGCCTAAGCAGCACTTGGACGAGACCGTCCTTCAGTTCTAGGAACTCCAGATTTTTATCAAAGATGACTTTCCGTGAGCTGTTGAGTCATTTTAAGGCATTGTGGTGTTGCATGCAGCTTTGGGTGAAAGGTCATAGAGATGTTCTCATTTGGCTTTACTACCAAACCCGAGCCCCAGTCTATAGAAGGCTTAAACTGCTGTATTGCGTAGTTATAGCTCTGGGATACTCCTAAATGGGAATTCCACTGTTTTTCCAAATTCCAGAGAAGCCAGAGAAGGGTTGTTTACAATGCTGGTGATAGGAACCAGACTTCCAAAGAATTTACAGTACGTGTTTTGAGATTGAATGAAGGCCTAAAATGCATTTCTTGAAACCTGTTCAAGTTGAAGAGGCAACATAGTTGTGCTTGCTTTTCATTTCTTCACTGTGAAGCACTTTCAGGTCACTGAATTCATTTATACAGTGCTTCTTACAACTGATGTCTCTAAACAGCTTTACAGAAAGTCAGTAATGCTAATTCATTAAAGAGAGAATAGAAAGAAGCCCCCGGTGAGCAAGCCGAGGGCAACAAGGCGGTAGCAGGGAAACACTCCCGACATTTTGAAATTGTTCAAAGTAACATCAACAGAGTATCTGATTATGCTGATCTAGTCATAAAGGTGACTCGGAAAAATGAGTCAGCAGGAAAGCCTGGTTAGCCCTTCATCAGCGTTAGGCTAGTCAGGGGCAGGTACTAACGAAAACCCGGTCAATCTTCTATCAGCGTCTGGCTGGGCAGGAAGGCAGCTGGTTAGAGGCCGGTAGCAGGAAAGTCTCAGTACCGAGCCGGACCAGTGGGGGGCCATTATATCTTATCTATACCCACCTTTCACTGACACCACCAGGCAATTAGAGGGACCTTACCAACACGTAAACAGCCTTGCATGACAAGTAGCAGTAAAAATGCTCACGCCAGTACATCCTGGTGGAAACTCGCTAGCAGGGAGCTCCATACCTGAATGACTGAGCCAGGCTTCTTTTAGTAGTCACTCATCTGCTAGTGTGTAGACACTCACAGATGTTAGTCCAGCTTGGTCTCTTGGTCCTGGTCTAGCCTTTAGCATAGCAGCCCACTAGTCAGGCTAAGTTGCCTGCTTGCAGTGTGCCTCTGTCAGTCACCTCTATCACTCAGGAGATGCTGAAAGTTTGGTAACACTAGCAACATGAATGACCGTTATACAGAATTCACTCCAGAAGTGTCTGACGTTCAGACGTGTATCAGATAAGAGATGCGCATATAAGACGGATTACTTGAGAAATTCAGATATGAAGCAACTATGAAGATATTAAGCTCGGTTACTGCCAAATTTGAGAGGCTGCTGAGTGCTCACATTTACACACCACAGGTTTAGTGGTTGGTGTAGCTCAGTGGATAACACCACTCAGTGGATAACACCCCTACCTGGCAGGGAGCCACCACCACATGTGGGAGACTGGGGTTCGAATCCCGGTCTGGGTGACTATGCTGTGCTACACCAATAAGCGTCCTTGGGCAAGACTCCTAATACTACATTGGCCCACCTGTAGTATGATTAGCCTTGTAAGTCACTCTGGATAAGAGCGTTGGCTAAATGCCGTAAACGTTTATCTATATTTTATAAGCTCAATGGAAAAAAAATGAGTGTGTGAAACCTGAAGTGTACCTAATAGTGTGTAAGACCTCCAAAGCACAAATAACAGCTGTGATTAGAATTGGCATGGACTGGACAAGTTTCCAGATGTTCATCAATGTTCAGGCACTCTTGCATTAAAATAATTGGGGCCAGATTTGGCAAATCCCTTCCCTGGCGGGAGGAGAATTCCCTGTAGACTGGGATTTTAGCCACTGCTGGTAGACCTGTATGACCATACGCTTCCATACACCTGCAGATTCAGCTACTTCCTTCACACTATGGTCTTTGGCCACACCCACATGCTCAGTCACTCCTTTTAGCTAATCATTAACATCTGCTCTGGAGTGTTTACCACACATGGAACAAGACATTCCCTGCACTGTATCACCTCTTCCCAATCTATGGATCCCGTCACATACCCTGCAGGTATTTATAGCCCATTCGTCCTCATGCAAGGCCATCTGTTACTACAACTATAAGCACACAAGGTGACAAACTTTACATATCTCTAAACAAATCCAATTTAGCCAAATGAGATATTGTAGAGCTTTTGTTAAAATAAAGTTTAATGAACTTTTAAAAGGCTATTTATTTTGTATGTGCTCAAAAGTTCAGATCAGGTGTTTTGGCACATTCAGATTCACTTATGTTTACAACCTGCCGAGTTCGGATTAGCTAGAACCACACAGTCCAGATCGGCAGCGCAGCGTTCTGAACTGGAAACTCAGGTTCGTGAATCTGTTAGGTTGCACAAGATGTTTGCCCACACTCTGTAAAGACTGTAACAGTTTAGTTTCCCTGTCCAGTATTCACTCATTTCGCTTAGCCAGCTAGCCAGAGAGCCCGGTGCTAGCTTGCACAAGATCGCCATTCATTTTAAATTCTCTGCTGTTTTGGAATTAGTCAGTAAAGCCGGGTTATAGACCAGATTCTGCGTTCTTTGAAGAAAGCTCTGACACTATCCACTTGCTAAAGCTGGTGTAGGTCCATATGCCTTCTTCAGATCCTATAATCAAACAAAAGGGTTTGAAATAGGATCGAAATTCTGCTTGTGAAACGTTCGGGTCCAAGCCTGTACTGCGTTCGCTGTGGCCCTTGTTTTTTTAATAGGGCGGCGATGATTAATCGGCTTAGTTGACTAAAATCGAGGACCCAGTTGGTCGCCAAATAAGGTAAAAGTCGATTAATTGGTGACATCGTGTCTCCCCGTTGAAATAAAGACTACCATTCCAAATTTTCATCGTTTTCTGTCTATTGTGTATCATGTGTAGATGGCATATTGTACAGCGTCTGTATTTATTTTGTACATGCGGACTCATTGTGTATATTGTGGACTGTCAGTCAGTTAGGTGTATATGGGTACAGTACTAGAGTGACCCAAACTGCCCGAACCAAATTCAATGTATGTGTCAACACACCTGGCCAATAAACCTGATTCTGATTTACGATAAAAACCTGAAGTGCCAGTTTGGAATATTTTAGGGTGAAATGTTTCTCTAGATGGAAGTTAATGAAAATGACACTGCATGCATTCTAAAGTATTTCAATCAATCAATCAATGTTTATTTGTATAGAGCTTTTTACAACCAACGTTGTCTCAAAGCAGCTTCACAGAAAATCAGTTTGTTATATAAAAGAAAAGAAAAAAAAACACAAAGTTAATGTACAGACATTTGAGGGTGGGGGGGTGGGGGAAACCGGGTCCAAGCCCCCCTTGAGCAAGCCAGAGGCAACAGTGGTGAGGAAAAACTCCCGTGAGTAAGGAAGAAACCTTGAGAGGAACCGCGCTCAAGGGCGGAACCCAACCTCCTCAGGTCGAACCCGGCTGAGACGAAGAACTAACAGGAGAACAACATCTATTAGATCCAGTCTGATTAGATCCAGTCTGATTAGATCCAGTCTGATTAGATCCAGTCTGATTAGTCCAGGAGGGAGTAACTGCAAGATGGAGCCGACCCATAGATGGAGTTCATGATCAGAGCCAGACGTTGGTCAGTGTAAAGGTTATGGGCATGCCGGGTGATGAAACAGGGCAGGAGACCCACGGTGGTGCTGATGCTCTGGTGCCTGGGGGTTCTGATGTGATCACTCCGGAGAAATTCTAGTGCTTAACCAAGAAGAGGAGAGAAAGAAGGAAGGAGAGAAAGAAAGAGAGAAAGAAAGATAGACAGAGACAGAGAGTGATTAGGAGGATTGAGGATTTAGAGGTTGATATTTTGTTGGATTGAGTGTGTGTAGTCCTATTTCAGATCATTTCTATTGGTCCACTCATCAGTGTGTAAAGGATACATATATGTATATGGCTGTGTGTGTGTGTGTGTGTGTGTGTGTGTGTGTGTGTGTGTGTGTGTGTGTGTGCGTTGGTTAGACTGCGCTCCACAGTTCGTCTGGAAAAATGTAATGTGTTAGATTAATTGAGCGTGGCAGACTTCTGACATGTGTTTACATAATAGGCCCTACAGGCATTTTAGCACACCTTTTAGTTTGAGTGTGCATGCTGACAGATGGCAGACTTTTCTCGCGGTGTCGTGGCAAGCCTGTAATGTTTAACAGGGCTGACCCCCGGCTTTGGCCCCACATGCTCCAAGAGCACTGGCCCATTTGATGTTGACCTAGAGAGGGAACGTTCTCACACGTTCCAAACCCCCCCAAAAAGCGAGAGGAGACCTGAGGAGGTCAGCTCAGACACAAAGTTGTCTTTCCGCGACGCGGGACAGGGACTCTTGTTTCGTCTTGCTGTCTCTGGCTATTACACGGCAGTGAGTCATTACATCACGTCCACGTGCTAAAACATACATCGCCGCTTCGTTTACCTCCTTTAGGCAACAACTCTTGAAATACGTTTCGTCCGTGTTGGAGGCGATGCACACGAATTCAGGGCAGGCCAATACCTCTGTTGGGTCTCTTAGTGGGATAATGACTCTCCAGTGTTTGTGTATGTAACAAAGTCTAGTTGTAAGCATGTCTCTCGCTAGGATAATTAGCCAACACATGCATCTCCACATGCTAGACATGCCTCATTGCGCGCGCACAGGCCAGCGTAAACACCGTGCTGGATCGACCCAGCGAGAGAAGGAGAGAGAAGTTGGGAGGGGCCTTAATGTCCATAACACAAAGCCATCAGTGAACCTGCATGGGCATTCAGGGTAAAATAGTATGAAGCTGTCGTAAAACGTTTATGCCTGGCTTATGAAGTTCATTTTGATCCCAACTAACATGAAACAGTGCCTCGGGCATCGGGTATCATGTTCACAAACATCAAAATGTGATCACAGGGAGCTCTGAGAGGCATTAAACTCTTAGACGTCTGGTTACCATCACCACCACTGTGGTAAGCTTCTCTAGAAAGTTTCTCATTTCACAGTGAACCACTCAGAATGACTACGGTAACATCTTAGACGTTTAATTATCCAGACATTTAGGAAAATCAACGGAATTCCGCTGCACTGATATAAGTAAGAACACATCACCATGCTGAACCTGACATTCGCATTCCAGAGGAAACAGGAGAAAGGTGTCTTGGTGCCCCTAGCCTGGTGGAGCATTAGCAGCACTCTGGACTGACCACCACGATTTCTAGATGTAGCAGTTGGGTGAAATGCGGACTTGTGTAATATTCCATCTGCACTTTTTTTTTTTAACCCAGTTTCATATTGCATACCACCAAAGACTTCCTATCTGGCTCACTTAGCATACTTGCATAATTAGCATACTCCTTTACTGTCTCGCTACTTACCTAACATACTGCTTACCTAGCCAAACAGTTACCTACAAAACTCCTTACCTTGCTCACTCGTTACCTAACATACTTCTTTCTCTGATCACTAGATACCTTGTAAACGTCTTACCTAGTTCACTAGTTACTTTGCATGCTCCTTACCTAGCTTACTAGTTACCTAGCATACTTCTTACCTAGCACACTAGTTATCTTGCATGCTTCTTACCATGCTCACCATTTACCTAACATACTTCTTACTCTAATCATTAGACACCTAGTAAACTTCTTACCTAGCTAACTAGTTACTTAGCGTACCTCTTACCTAGCTCACTAGTTACCTAGCATACTTCTTACCTTGCTCACTATTTACCTGACATACTTCTTACATTGATCACTAGATACCTATTAAACTTCTTACCTAGCTCACTAGTTACCTAGCATTCCTCTTACCTAGCTGACTAGTTACCTAGCCATACTTCTTACCTAGCTCACTTGTTACCTAGCATACTTCTCACCTAGCTCACTAGTTATCTAACATACTTCTCACTTTGCTCACTAGTTACCTAGCCATACCTCTTACCTTGCTCACTAGTTACCTAGCCATACTTCTTACCTAGCTTACTAGTTATCTAACATACTTCCTACATTGATCACTAGGTACCCATCATACTCCTTCCCTAGATACTTCTTACCCAACTCACTACCTACCTAGCATACTAGTAATACATGCTAATAATTTGCTCATGTGAGCTAAGTTCCCACAAGAAGCTTGACCAGCCAAGCAGGTTTATTTGAGCTATGTGTACATGTGTTGAAAAAATAAAGTTTGATTAGTGCCTTACTGCTTGATCGACTTTGATTAACAGGAATGAGAATGAAACAGACCCACGTCTTTGAGGACTCTTTCCTTAAAAGGGCGGATGACAAAATGTGTTCTGTAACAGCTTCACTGGCTTCAAGGATCATTTTTCAGCCGTCTGAAATCTTTAAAGCGGTAGGGGCCTTTGCCAGGCCCTTCCATAACTACACCTGTGCTGTATAGACTGCATTGACTACCAGTGACATTCACACATCTGTCCTCTCTTTCACCCAGGCCTCTTCGATAAGTGCTTCTACGCTTCAAGTGATCGAGGCTGGATATTGGGCATAAAGTCAGTAAGCGACCACGGCAATCGTGACCCACGATTCTTCTTCTCTCTCAAGACTGACCGAGCACATAAGGTGACCTCCATCCACTCCAACGCCCGTTACCTGCCTGAACACTGGGCCCATGTGGCGATCACGTATGATGGCCTCTATATGAAGCTGTTTGTGAATGGTGCTCAGACTGCTGTTAGTCGAGAACAGTCTGGAGATGTCTTCTGCGCTCTCACTAAGAAGTGTAAGGTAGGTCTGTGGTTACTCTCTCTAGGCACTGACTGCATTTGAATCACCAAAAGAAATCTTAGTGCTGTGAGTGGTGATTAGGTTGAGGCAATTACTCCTGATCACATGAACGTAGGTAGGCTGATGTCCTGCGTACAGTAGTGCTTTCAAAAGCTACAGACTTTTCTCACGGCAAGACAGTACAGGGAAATGATGTTTTGGTCCAGGCAGTCTAAAACTGCAATGATGTTTAATTGTATTTTCCAAAGTTAGCAACATTTAAAGCCTTAATTCCACCACACATCATCTTATGGATCACTGAAAAGCTTGTTCCCTGTAGAATATGAACTAGAATATCTATGGTTTTGTGTGATCATGAAGACACGTTAACCAACATGTGGCTTACCTTACTGTAGCTATTTCAACCAGAGAGATAAATATTAAATTGCTATACATACCTCACAATTGCTGCCCTTGAATTTTCCTTTTACACCACTAGGTGTCGTCGTCTGTTGTGAATGGTTGAGGACTCCTGACCTTGCTGGCATACTCCTTTCCTAGCTTGCTAGTTACCTAGTATACTCCCTACATTGCATACTTCTTACCTAGTTTGCTAGTTACCTAGTATACTCCTTACCTAGCTCGCTAGTTATCTTGCATACGTCTTACTCTGATCACTAGATACCTTGTAAACTTCTTACCTAGCTCACTAGTTACCTAGCATACTTCTTACCTAGCTCACTAGTTACCTAGCATACTTCTTACCTAGCTCACTATTTACCTAGCATACTTCTTACCTTGTTCACTATTTACCTGATATATACTTCTTACTTTGATCACTAGATACCTAGTTAACTTCTTACCTAGCATACTTCTTACCTAGCTCACTAGTTACTTAGCATACCTCTTACCTAGCTCACTAGTTACCTAGCATACTTCTTACCTAGCTCACTAGTTACCTAGCATACTTCTTACCTAGCTCACTAGTTACCTAGCCATACTTCTTACCTAGCTCACTAGTTATCTAACATACTTCCTACATTGATCACTAGGTACCCATCATACTCCTTCCCTATATACTTCTTACCCAACTCGCTACCTACCTAGCATACTCTATGCCTATGCTTATGCTAATAATTCGCACATGGGAGCTAAGTTCCCATAAGAAGCTTGAACAGCCAAGCAGGTTTATTTGAGCTTACCTAGCTCGCTAGTTATCTTGCATACTCCTTATCTAGCTTGCAAGTTATCCTGCAAACTCCTTGCCTTGCTCACCAGTTATCTGTATTCTTCTTAACTAGCATACTCCTTACCTAGCCCGCTAGTTACCTAGCATACTCCTTACCTAGCATACTTCTTACTTAGCTCACTAGTTACCTAGCATACTTCTTACCTAGCTCACAAGTTATCCTGCAAACTCCTTACCTTGCTCACTAGTTATCCTGTATTCTCCTTAGCCAGCATACTCCTTACCTAGCTACCAAGTAACATAGGGTGGTTGGTGTGGCGCAGTGGATCTTACCCTTACCCACCAGGAAGCTAAAATCTACATGTGGGAGACTGGGGTTCGATTCCCAGTCTGGGTGACTATGCTGTGCTACACCAATAAGAGTCCTTGAGCAAGACTCCTAACACTACATTGGCCCATTAAGCTTGTAATTTGCTCTGGATAAGAGCGTCAGCTAACTGCCATAGGTGTATAGCACACTCCCTAGCTTGTGAGTTGCCTAGCTGACTACTGCCCTAGCTCACTTGCTACTAGTCATATTCTAGTCATATTCTTGTAATTATGGCATCATTCCTGCAAATTTCCACAGATGTTTTCTGGGAGCTAGTTAAAATCCTTTCACAATAAGAATAAACATCTTAATTCAGAAGCATATTTTTTGGAAAAGTTCAAATACTAAAAATCAGTAATTACTTTCCAGGGTTTTATTGTTATATCTGTAGCCTTACCCTGTTCAATTGTAGCGGCCTTGAGTCAGTGATGTTTACAGATTTAGCCTGAAGTTATCTGTGTAATGGAATAAATTGGAATATTATCTAATCTAAATCCCAAAGGTGCTGATGCTGGGCGGAAATGCCTTGAACAACAACTACCGCGGCTCAGTTGAGAGGGTCACTCTGTGGCGTCAAGCCTTATCCCAGCGTCAGATCATAAGGGACATGCACGGCCATGCGGACTTGGAACACCAAGCCGACTTGGTCATCCGGGAGAGTTTCGAGCACCCTGGGCGCAAGTGGCTTCCTGTGAAGGACGGCAGTTTTCCACAGCCCGATGAAGGCCCTCCGGCAGGGCTGGGCTTTCTGGACACGACCCTGGAGCCCCCGGCCTGTGGCCAGACCGTGTGCGATAATGTGGAGGTGGTCCACACCTACAACAACTTCTGGAGCTTCCGTCGGCCTAAGACGGTGCGCTACCGGGTGGTCAACATTTTTGATGATGAGCTTCGCCAGCCCACCGTCACTGATCAGCAAATTCATCTGCAGCATCAGCACCTGAACGAGGCCTTCGCCATGTACAACATCACTTGGGAGCTGACGGTTCACAATGTCAGCAACTCTTCGCTACGTTGCCGGCTAGTGCTAGCCAACTGCGATATCAGTAAGGTGGGCGATGACGACTGTGACCCAGAATGTAACCACACGCTGACAGGCTTTGATGCTGGCCACTGCAGGCCCAGGACCCGCTGTCCTAATCACAAGCTGAAAAACGGGGTGTGTGATCCCGAGTGCAACTTGGAAAACTACGATTACGACAACAACGACTGCTGCAACCCCAACGTTACCGATGTGACCAAGACCTGCATCAATCCGGCCTCACATTTAAGGTAAGCCCGGGGTGTTGATCTTGGGAACGCTTTACTTTTCCAGTGATATTTAATGGTACTTAATAATTCAAAGTGGAATTCAGCCCAGCTCAGGCTGTATTGATGTTGGATGTCCCAAGGGATGCACTGGCATTCAACACTTGCTCTTTACCAAATGGCAAAGAACTAGGGCATGATTGACGTCACTGTTTAGAAATGAACTCAACTATGGGAATTTAGCTTGTGGTTTAAAACGTAATAAGCTGCTATAATCTTTCAGTTTTGCCCTGAGTACCTTTTAGACATGTTGTGACAAGGCTGATGGAGCCAACTTGGCAAGCAAATTCCCTACACAAGAAAACCATTGCCACCCATGGCATTCCAAGTGGGGCATAGTTGTGCCCTCGTGTTTCCTGTAGAACAGCTTTTCGGAGCGCCATGAATCATCCCGCACTTCAGAGAGAAAGCCATATGCTTCTTTCAGCGACAGAAAGCAAAGCTAAACATTTCTATTCCCTTCGTTTTCCTGCCCGGCTCACCGTTCCCTAGTATTTAGAGTAAAGGGCAAGAAGTGACTGTGACCATTAGTCCCTGGGTCGCCCGTGTGCAATTACAGCTCAAAGCTAAGCCTCCGGCCTCTCGCTGCTCCTTGTATTCTGGGCTCTCTAGGAAAACTTCTAGCGTTTGTTTTCGTCCAAGGAGACATGCCTGGCCGCTGTTGTGCTAGCACTTTTAAATTTCAACAAGAGCATTTTCAGGTTCCAGAGAACCAAGAATATGTGAGGTCAGCGAGGAGCAACCACAGTTCCTCCATGCCTGGATGACGGTCTTGTTTAGCTTTGGCTAGATCTGCAGGGGATCCCTGTAGTGCGGCAGCTGTTGCTAATATTGAAAAAGCCAGCCATGTACAAAGCTACCGGGTCCGCATCGCTTAAAGCTGGAAGATTTATTGCATGGGAGCAGAAGTTGATGTCATTGTTTGTAGAGCATTACTTTAGACCACTTTCGGGATGCAAAGGAATAGCCGAGTAACCGGATACCACACGTCACCTAGTTGCTGAAACACGCTACGTCTACTTGTTGTGCATGCGCAGAGCCAGGTCAGTAGCTGCTGCGTTATACCGCTGTGCATAACTGCCTTTATTATATTTAATATTTACCTATACAGTGTCGATTCAAATGTCATGAGCTTGACACCAGCAAGGGGCTTTTATGGGCCCATGCCATAAACAACAGGATTGGCCTTTCTAACAGGTGGATGTGAGTTCGATGTAAAAATATAATATTGTGATACAGAAATATGTAATATAGTGATACGTTACAGTAGAAGGAGGAACATACTTTCCATTAATGTAAGTCAATGGAACCAGAGTTTCTTCACTTTTAGACATTGTGTATATACTGTCAGGGCAAATCAGGATGTTTGTGGAGAGGCTTAAAAGTTTTATTAGAAGAGGCCATAAACAAAAGAGTCAAAAACAGGCAGGAAGTCAGGAACCGGCAAACGATACTAACGAAAGGGGTAAGCCAGAGACAAAGTAAAAAAAACAGAGCAAGGGATCCGATAACCAAAACAGCAAATAGAGACAAAAAGGCTTGGGCTGCGTCCGAAACCGCCTACTACCGCACTACTCAGTAGGCGAGAATGTGTAGTGTGTCCGAATCCGCAGTAGTCATAAAGCAGTAGGCGAAAGTTCCCCGGATGGCGTCCTGCTTCCGGTGAGATTCTCAAGTAAGCGAGCACAGCACACTGTGCTATCCCATGATTCCCCTGGAGCTGTGGAGGCGTTCCGAGCTGAGAAAGGAAAAATGGCGGAAAGCGGGATGTCCGCTCTGTACGAGTGTAAGTAATCTACAACTGTTGCAACACCGAGTCACGTTATGACCCGCTGTGCGGAGGATGTAAAGCCCATGTCACATGTTTATATAAATGAATGGCGGGACTTCTACAGTGGTGGCGTGACGTCTTGTGTCAAATGACGTTGGCAAGATGGCGGACGTAGTACGTCCGAGGTTACTTGGATACTGCGTACTCGCCTAGTAAAAGAGCCTACTGCTTCACCGGTCGAGGAGTGTGCACTGGGTTGAATCTAGTACGTACTGACCACAGAGGCGATTTCGGACGCAGCCTTGGTAAGTTACTTTGCGAGGAGAAGCTAAACTGAACAGCTTCTAAAGAGCTAGCACCAGGAGACAATAATCAATACTCTGGCGTGGCCGCTCTGCGATTGGCTGCCGACTGTGAGCGAGAGGTCATGCGGTATATCCGAGGAGTTCTGGGAAGTGGGGGTCACCAGCGGTATAGCCGGTGCAGGGCTTGACGGGCACATGACATATCGTCGCTGTTCAAAGAAAAACAAGTATCTCCAAAATGACTTTACAGGAGAGGCCAAAAACCTCATTTAATCTGAATGTAAGTCAATGGAACCAGACGTCTTTCCAAGCACTTTTGGGCCATTTGAGTTGGTCCATTAATCATGCAATTCTCACAAAGTGTAAACGGCAGTGGCAGTTTTCAAATGATGCATAAAGGTCAAAATGGACAAAAATGGAGATACATGTTTTTCACTGGACAGCGACGATATACAATAAATAGTGCAACAGGTTATTTCAAATTATGCCAAAATACAAAACAACGGAAATACAAGGTTTGTTCTGTCAGCAGCAATAATATCAGATTTCGCAGCCCTGGTTTGGTGGTTATGGTGGGTTTAATGTAGTATGTAAAACCAGTAGTGGTCCATGCAATGTTTTGAAAAGCCCTATACTAGGCAGCCAATCAGACCAGAGCTCATTTGCATGTCTCAGTCATAAAGGCGAGGAAATAACAACAGTAAGAGCCTGTTTCATTCAATGGGATGTTGGAGGTTGGAAAAAGTGGTGCATGAATGAAAATGACAGTGATAAGTGATAGATCATATACTGTTATTTTATATTAATGTCAATTTCTTAATGAATGATTGAGATTTGCTTATCATGTTGATTTAACTGGAATTTCAATCTTGATATGCAGATTTCTCAGTCGTTATGGATTCATCTACCACTCTGGCCATCATTCTGGACACATCTTAACATTTTACAGCTTCCCATCAATGAACTGAAACCTGTTATTATTAGCATAGCATAGCATTATTAGCATCATCACAGAACATCGGTTGTATATGTGTATTGTTAGCTCGTTTTCTATTAATGCAGACATAGGACTTATATACAGTGGCTTGTTTATGACACTGGTGTCTTGTTAAGATGTCGAAAACAATGGACTGTGTTATATTTAATATTTACATCCAGAGAAGAAAGTCATCATCCATGTTGGCTTCCAGGCAGGGTGGCACTTTTCAAGGCGCAATTGGGAAAATTACTGGAAAGATTTTGGCTGGAATTTTGCAAAGATGAACACAGCAAGCAAAACACTCGTGTATTCCTGTGTCCAAGTCAGTGGGAACCATATTCCAGTAAATCCAGTAATATCCTTGCATTTCTTTGTTCTCCATAATTAAGTTTCTCAGGGGAACAGTGATGTTTTCTATTAGGCCTTCTTGAAACCCCTCCAGTCCACAGAGTTGTCTCCAATCGCATTCCGAAAGTACTTCAAATGACTCTGTGTGTGGGCTGCTAGGTGACATCAGACTCGGGGAGGGAAAAAAAAGCAGGTGGTTTTTCCCCGAACGTTATCCCATTCCAATCATCAAGAGGCCATTTATCATCAGACATCTGATCCAGTTACAGAAATCAGCGGCTGGCAAAGCCCGGGCTTTAGATTGAAATATTACGAGTGACGGATGAAAGATGGTTTCTTAGAAAGAGCGGCGGAGTGCGGGAGGAGAGGGGGCGGAGGAAAAATCGCGAGCGGGAGATGAGCTCCCCGAGTGGTTGCTTGTTTTTGTTTGATTATGGTACGTCCAGGGAGACTAACCGAAGGCAGCGCTGCAAACATTCATCGACATTCCTCCCTAATTGTGGAATTCTGGACGAACGTTTGCGCTACATGCATGGGGGAAACAATGGATGGTCTGGGGTTTATTTTTGCAGACCCAGAGCCTGTTACCAGTTTGCTTGTTTAGGAATCTGGCTAGGAGGAGAGCCGGGGCTAGGAGACTCCGGTCCAGCACAAAGTCAACAGTAGAGCATTGAAAAATACAAATGATGCCTGCCTTGTTTTTCAAAAGTTGGGTGTTTTGATCCGTTTTCTTCAAGTTAAGCGAGCATTTATGTGTCACGAGCGAACGGTTAGTTTACACCATATTGCCGAAAAGGTCCACTACGCTGTGGGAAATGTATGTTTTTGGGATAACTTGGAAACGGCAGCCGAGGTTTGGGTTGTATTGTAAGAGAGAGGTTTTAGAGGTGGGAGCATAAGATGAGGCCCACCTGAACATGGGCTAACACATCTTCTGGTCACCTTCTATGTTGTACCATAGCAGTGATATCTGCAAATGTCATTATAGCAAGTTGCAGCATGTTTCTACTGACATCCAGCCACATTGTTCAAAGGGTAGTTGTAATTGGTATAACACTTGGATGTGACTCGGATAAAAAGGACTGTACACTTGCTAAAGCGTGTTAGGAACCTCTCCCTCTTCTTTTCCACGACTCAATTACTGAATGGTGAAATGCTCCATTCTAAACGAACCTGCCGCCTTAGAATTGTTTACTGTAATGCAATGGACTTGGCCAGACGCTTGCGGTTAAAACTAGGTTAGACACTTTAATACAAAAAGGGGAGTCCAAAATCCGAGCCAAAAAACAGTCCGGGGTCGGAACCAGACAATAGCCAGGTGGAAAATCAGGAGAGCAGTCAAAAACAGAAAAGAGGTCAAAATACATGAAATATCAACAAGGAGAAAAACACGAAGGGCAAAATCCGAAAACTGAGAAGAGAAAAACAGGCAACAGTCATACACAAGGAAGGCAAACACAATGACAAGACACAAATCTGCAGAGATGTGTGGCAATGCCTCACCAAGTCAGCCAGGAAACGAAGAGGGTAGTACGGAGGAATCAGCAGGTGATAGGAATCAATAATCAGAAGAGCCGGAATGGAGAGGAGGTCGGCGATTGTTTGATAGTGAGGAAAGCACATGGTCCCCGGAGGGATTCCGGAAGCCTGGGTGATGTGAGCGGTGAGAGGAGGGTTGTAGACTACAGGGCCAAAAGGGCAGTTTGACATTTACAGTGGTGGCAATAGGAACCAGACATCGAAAGGGTGTGATGGCTGTTGAGTCACACGAAATGTGATTTGGTTACACATTCGCAAAGTAGAGTCTGACACACTGGCCTAAAGTCTACCTAAAGTCCCCAAAGGAAACCTGTTGTTTCAGATTTACTCTGGATGCTTTACACATACGCATACCTAAAAACTCAGACGGATGGTTTTAGATCAGCATAAACAATAGACGTTTTTGACAGGTGGAGTTTGTTTATTCATGATGTTATTAGCCTCTTGTACTAATGACATCATGAGACATCAAAGCCAGCTTTTTTTACATACAGGTATATATATTTTTGTAAGTTCGCTACGCTGTTCAACCCCTGATTTGCATCATAGACATCTTATCCACAACGACCTACACAGTTAATCATGTTACAGGTAGGCCCAATGTAGTGTTAGGAGTCTTGCCCAAGGACTCTTATTGGTGTAGCCCAGCATAGTCACCCAGACCAGGATTGGAACCCCAGTCTTCCACATGTGGTGGTGGCTCCCTGGCGGGTAGTGGTGGTATCCACTGAGCTACACCAACAACATCACCATGGAAAAAGTTGATCGAAAAATGATCCAAACCGTGTTGGGTCGTGCCCTGTGTTCCCACGCGCCGTTGGCGGTCTTGTTTACAGGTGGCGAGAAAAATGTCTGCTTCGACTTCGTTCCTGGTGATTAGTCATAGGTGAAGGGTGACAGCCCAGAGGTTCCCCCTGTCGTCGTGTCAACAGCTCTCTCTGCGTCACCGTGTCGCTTTAATGGATGCATGGGGTTTCCCAGGCAGAGAGAGGAGGTCTCCTGACACGGGCGCTCGCCATGGGTGCTTTACAGTCGGCTGAGGTCCTGAGCCCCACAGCCCGTAAAGCTAACGGACATTAATGGCTTTGCCTTAATGGAACGCTCGGGTGTAAAAACGGCCTCTTAGCACGTCACTTTAAAGGCACAGCACCCTCGTAAAAGCACCTGTCTCTGGAGCACATGCACAGAGGCCCCAGCCACACACATGCACACCTGCTTCCAGGGTCTGTGTTTGCCTGTTGGGTTGCTGTTGGTGATGGGAAGTTTAAAAATCAAGCACAGAAGGATGTTACGGTCAATTATATGACATTTTAAAAAAAATTTTGTTAATAATGTTAGTGGCCATATTAGCCAGTGAATTTAGTGCATGTAAATATTACGTTTTACCAACATGCCAACGGAAATAAGACCAAAACTACACATCCGGGTATTTCGCCCGTGTGTAATGCCTGCCCCTTTTTGGATAATTTGATCATTCAGTGGCAGCAAATAGGATGGAGATTCTTAGGAGGCCAAATCCTGTGGCTATCAGGCAAACAGCTATGTCATGGCATTGGTGATCGCCAATGGGCATCATTAGATAGATGAAACATGAGTCAATGCACTAAACAGAAAAGGCAGGTGATGCTATTTAACATGGTATCTATGTTTCCAGAGTAAAAGCCAGCTAGCTAAAGCCAGTGCTAGCATGCTAGCTGTTAGCTAACTTAAGCCTTTTGTTACAGGCTAACATTCAATTGGCATTTCCCCATGTTCTATGTACATCATTAGCTCAGCTGCTAAGTGCTTGTACATGTATTAACTGACTGGGTCCCACAGTTTACAATTTTCATTCTCTCTGCAGACGGCCTGAAGCCTCTGATCCGCTGGCCGCCGCCCTTTATGGGAAAAAAAAAATCATAAAAAATGTTTTTTTGTTTTTTAGTTGTAGTGATACAGCACTTTTTAGCCATGTTAGCAATAGTATTTCTAATTTATACAATTTTGCCTACATAAAAGAAAACAAGAAACCTATGGCAACATTTAGCCACACCCACCACACTTGCCAAAATAAGTGTACGGGGCAAATGGATCACCCTGGGTGTAAATAGAAGAATTTAAACTGGAGCTGTTATGCTTTCTTCCTTTCGTGTAGTGAGCTATTAAGCTTTTTGGACATGTAAACCGTCTGTTATGAAGCTCAAAGTCCAACACCTGTGGGAGAAACTGCTACTTCAAACGGCTTGCTGGAAGAAAAAAACCAAACTTTGTTACAAGGTGACATCATCGTGTAACATGATGCTTATTGCCCGCCCACCAGCACACTTGGCACACCCTCACACAGGATACAGAGAGCTACAGCAGTGAAAACTCACCACTCTGAAACATCCTGCTTGCTCTACCTGACTTTCAGGCTCACACCGATACAGCAGAACTAACATTGAAGGAACAGCCACAGAACTTGCAGCTGGATGCCACTCTGGCCGTCGACCAACCAGAGGAAAATGAGCTCGCTGACCAATCCGAGCACACTGGGCCTTAAAGACACAGGAGCTCTAACGGAGCAGGTGTACAGTATGAGTAAGACATTATGTTTTGGGAAGACATGGGCTTGTAAATCATTTCTAATAGACACCAAAGATAAAAAGATCAACACTGAGTATAATAGGTCCTCTTAAAAAAGCGTCAGCATTGCTCTTCAGGGTGTTTCGCACATTGGCCTGTTCCAAACAGCTGCTCGCTGATGTCGCCTGATGAAGTTTTTTTTATTCTCGCCCTTCTCTGTTTTCAGGGGTGATTTATAGTTTTGCTCTCACAAACCTCACATTAATCTGGGCTTGTGTCAAACCATGTGGGCCTGAGTGTGGAAAGCCCCCCCCCCACAATGGTTAGTCTCAAGGGAACCACTGGGGTTAATCCCTTAGCCCTGTATTCAGGTCACACTTCTGGTCAACCATACATGAGACATCTCAACTAGGGATGGGGAATGTGGGTGAGGTGGAGTTGTCAGAACAGCAACTGAACCGCGTGCAGTAAAGAGGCACTCCGATGAAGTTCATGTTCGAATTTTTTTCACCGTTTTAGCCTACTTTTGATTGAAATCGGTCAGAAAGGCCAGAGCCGTTGAACAGTGGGCACAGATTAGCCACAAACAGCCACTGCCTCTCATCTGGAGACACCCCAGTTTGAAAGCCATATGCTGTCATTTGTTTGTAGTGTGTTTGGCTTGTTTGCTATAGCAATTTCAAGGCATATGACCTAATAAATCTTAGATAAGATGGTGTTTGACCTCCAGGGGCTCTTCTCCATCGGATGAACGTACTTCTCCTTGTCAGTAAGCCCTTAAGCAACCTCCTTCCACACCCACAGAAGCCCCGCAGAAACATTTTCAAGGAAATCATGACATTCCTGACGTTATTACGATGAGAGAACTTATATCATCGCTTGGAGATGGGCCAAGGCCTCCTTGGACATGCCTCTGTTTTACTTCAGTCGGCCCGTTCAGTGTCTCCAATCTGCCCCAAACAGGCCCTGAGCTTCATTCTCTCTCCATAAGTACAGGGCGTCGTGAAAAACTGGACATACTTTATGGATGCACTTTAATATCAATCTTTACTATAAGTTATGAAACATATGAGCGATAGCTGTGATGAGTGGCAGGATAGATGGATTCGCGGTCATGGTCACAAAACAGATGGCTATGGCATGTGCATAGTGGAGACCAAATGCAGTAGTCCAGCTGAGGATATGCTGATGGGAGTCAATCTTGAAGCGATGGTTCAACAGAGCTAAGCTTATTTGGGAATATGTAGCCATGCCTTTTGATTGTCTAATGATTTAGGGCATGCAGAAAGCTAAAGCGGTGGCTATCAGCTATCAGTGCTAGCCTTTTAGCTCAACCGTCTCCTCAACATCAACCTCTAGCTATAGGTCGCTTCATTGCATGATGCTACCAAGTCGTTAGGGGGACGGCTAGCACACGATTCTTTCGAGACAGCGCCACCACGTTTCCTCAAGCTGCCCTTAACGAATGACACTGGACAGTGCAGCACACTTGTAGGCGGATGCTAACGGCCAGTTCCTTTACGTCAGCTAACAGATGCGGTGTTGGCTAGCATTGTGCTAAGCGACGGGGAGAAAAGGAAGGCCGTCCACCCCCAGAGATCGAGAACAGCAATGATCTCTTGGACCCTTGGCCACAGACAACCTTGATTATGGTCAGCACTCGCAAGGCCACACCGCTCAGGATCCCAACTCGAGCTCGAATCCAAAGGAGCTAACTCCGGGTGCCAAATGCGTCTTGCCTGCTTGACGACATTTGGGAAAATTAGACTTTTTGGGGGGAGCCAGCGCTTTAACAGTATAGCAGTTGATTTGCCAAGGCGCTGTCACGGCATAGCTTAGCCCCCTCAATGTATGAGCCCATACCTCAAAGCTAAATACCTCACATGGCCTTACTTAGAAAAGACGAATGGTAAATAAACT
Source organism: Prochilodus magdalenae (assembly GCA_024036415.1). Lineage (NCBI taxonomy): Eukaryota > Metazoa > Chordata > Actinopteri > Characiformes > Prochilodontidae > Prochilodus > Prochilodus magdalenae. Next base: position 78,892 of record JAMWET010003477.1, on the reverse strand, counting down.
TAGCGCAGTTTTAAAACCCACTTGAAGGTACCAGGTTGTGCCTTCTTTGGGTGCTTTTAGGGATCAGCTCTCATGTGTTGAAATCGTGGGTTAACAAATGTATCAGGAGGCGCTAGCACAATCAAACATGCCTCCTCCTAGTGTTTGCCCGCTTTTCCACAGCTGTAGTGTGTCATCCCAGTGTGTGGTCTCCATTTAGACTAGCTGTCTGGGAGCACTTGTTACTGTCAGCTTTTGCAAACATATCATCCGTTTTGATCGCTCGCGGTAAGCCGTCGGTCACAGGCGCCATGTGCGGTGTGCTCTCTTTGTTTCTTCGCTTTTCCTTAACGTGACACAGTTTGATCAGCTGCCGGTTGTCCGATGGCGGGAACCCTGCCAGGGCCTCCGACCACGTCACCCTTGTTTGTCCGCGCGACACTTGTGGGAAAGTTTTCATCTCATGCCGTTCCGCTCCCCCTGACATGACCACCTCAAAGGCAGCACCAGGTTTTCGTTTAAATGAGCGTGTTTAGGCTCAAAGCAAATGTTTAGCCATAACGTATGAGGTCAGGCAGAGGGATCCCAAACCCAGGGTGCACTGGGGAAAAGGAATGCTCGGCCTATGACTGGGATTCACGTGTTGCACTTGCGGATTCCCAGTTTGTGCTATTGTCTTCAAGGAAAGTGTTATGGTCTTCCAGATCACTGGAGAAACCTGCTGTGGTCAGAAGTTACAGACCATTGCTTGAAAATGGGATGCATTGTCATTCAGCAACAACAAAAAGAAGAGGTAATTTCGCTGGTTCCTGGCACTCGCGTCGTAACGTAATCTGTTTTGTTGTGCGAGAGGGTTTTTACGCAGTTAGAAAGCTCTGGTTTGGATCTGCCGTCCAGGCTGATCTTTTGATCTACAGACGCATGAACAACACAATTTCGTATAGTCTTTCAATAGAAAGCCTCTCCAAACACAGTTCCATTCCACGGCCAACGCTTCAGTGAGTGATCTGGTTTGGTGTGGTCTGGCAGTTGATATTATGCTCAGGTATTGGATACTGTAAAAAGAGGGAAACTGTCCAACTTTCAAATATGTCAAATACTAAATGGCCCAATACATGTTATGCAGATCTCTGGATACGGTTTGTCGGGTCGGTCGACTTCCTAAATCCTTGTTCACATTATAACGTGCTTTTGACTCGCAAGTCTGGAGGTTGAGGCAAAGACGTCATCAGCCGTTCTAGTAACTTGTCCTTGGAGCAGCAACCCTATCATAATTTCACCAGGAATTGGGTGTCGGCCAATAATCTGATTTTCACACGCCCCCGCTCCCTTTTTCTATTTTATCACCAATGTAGCTGATTTGTTAAGACATGTGTTGTACCAGAGGCAAGCTAAGGTAATGTAGCCACCAAGTAATGGAAGCTTCTTGCCACATGGTTGGCTCTGTGTGAACAGTATGCCTACCTCAGACCTAGCCTGGCCAGCATAATGGGGTAAGTCTTTACACACCAAACCAGATCTGTGTTTCAAGATCTATTGGTGTACATGTGCATCACTGATGGTATTAAAAATAGGTAGGTAGGTAGGTAGGTAGGTAGGTAGATCGGTAGGTAGGTAGGTAGGTAGGTAGGTAGATGGATGGATGAATAGATGGATGGATAGATGGATAGATAGATGGATAGATAGATAGACAGACAGAGACAGACAGATAGACAGATAGATGTATGCATGGATGGATGGATAGATAGATGGATAAATAGATAGACAGACAGATAGATAGAGATGGATGGATGGATGGATAGATGGATAAATAGATAGACAGACAGACAGACAGACAGACAGACAGACAGACAGATAGATAGAGATGGATGGATGGATAGATAGACAGACAGATAGATAGATGGATAGATGGATGGATGGGTGGATGGATGGATAGATAGATGGATAAATAGATAGACAGATAGATATGGATGGATGGACGGACGGACGGACGGACGGATGGACGGACGGACGGACAGATTTACGGACGGATGGACAGACAGACAGACAGACAGACAGATAGATAGATACATAGAGATGGATGGATGGATGGATGGATGGATGGATGGATGGATAGGTAGGTAGGTGGATGGATGGATGGACAGATAGATAGACAGACAGATAGATATGGATGGATGGACGGACGGACGGACGGACAGATTTACGGACGGATGGACAGACAGACAGACAGACAGATAGATAGATACATAGAGATGGATGGATGGATGGATGGATGGATAGATAGGTAGGTAGGTGGATGGATGGATGGACAGATAGATAGACAGACAGATAGATAGAGAGAGAGAGAGAGAGAGAGAGATGGATGGATAGATAGATAGACGTGGGTGCCCACCATCATCCACAATGGACAGTAGTTTGTGCAGGGTCCCTCTCTCAGCCACCTTCACCACAGATTCCAATTCCGCACCAACAACTGACCCTGCTCACCTGACCAGCTTGTCCAATCGCATCTCATGTCTCTTTTTATTGGCTCCCTGTCCCCGAATGAGGCTACGTGAACTGTACCAATCATGATAGTCCCTGGCACTGGCATGGTGACTGCTGAGATGACCGAACGGCTGCATCCCAGCACTCCAAAATTCATGATGACCTTCAGAAGGCCTTACTTGTCTTCTGATTCTTCGTTTGTGCTCTTCAAAATCAGCTTGAGCTCAGATTTACATACACCCAGCCTGTAAATGAAAAGGTGTGTAAATCACAGTGATTGGGAAAGCAAGCCTGGGCCTGTTCTGTCAGGAGCAAATCAAATCTTTGGGCACTTAAAGACATTCTACCTCTTCCATGAGCTTTTATGTGGTGTGAAATTCTACAAACCAAAACACGCCCGTCCGGTGTGTAGCTGTGGTGCAGAAAACTGCTAGTTTGGATATCCCGTGTTGTTTATTCATGCCGTGTTGGGTGTGCGTAAAAGCTTTGTGCATTTTGCACAGTGCTGACCTCATGCCTGGAAGCTTCCGTTACTTGTTAGCTACGCTAGCACCGTAGTCTGAAACAAACTTCAAACACCAAACTTGGCCGATCTGCTACACATGTGGTGCACGGAGAACATTATGTAAACTTTAGGCCTAGCTGTTGCTTGTAGCTGTGTAACGGCAGAGTCCACTGTACTTGTTTTATAGTGCATCGTCATGTATAGTTTAATATACATAGGGTCCTGGGGGCGGGGCAGGGGCGGGGTCATGGGCGAGGTATGCATTATGCTGTCCGTTAAGGAACAATAGAGGCTGAAATACAAATTTAGGGTCATTGTTTCTACTGCTTCACCTTCAAACCGGTAAGCTCCTGTCTTAGCTACACTTAACTAACTAGTGATGAAGCACTGGTCTGCCTCAGGGCAGTGCGGTTGGTGCTTCATGTTCTAGCACATGTGGAACAAGTATGCTCTTACTCATTTCATAAACCCAATTCAAAATAGATGAATAAGACCTCAGTTCACGTTTGGACGAGCTACCAAACTGTTTTAGTCACTGAAGCTAGCATTAGCGTGCCTATGGAAAGTGACTTAGCAACCACTCAACATTAGGGAAGCCAGGGAATATGGGACGACCCGAGAACCAGGAACCAAATCGGAAGAGAGCAATCAGAAACTTTGTGAGAATTCACCGTGGGCTGATATTGTATCGAGTCTTGGCTTACTGTAGGCTAATGAATGAACTTGACCCCAGCAGTGTTCAATGAATTACTACCTGGCCACCTTGTTCATCTTGGTGTAGCCATCAATAATAGAGAAGGTAATGCACAAAGCTTAGAGATAGATTTGCTGCATGAAGGAAATGCAGTGTGTTCGCATGTGTGGCAGTGGAAATCAAAAACCATATACTCTCATAATACCCCCTTATGAAACGATAATATATGTATTGGAAAATATAGTGCAATATATTAAATAATACAATGTCATATATGGGAAACAAGTGCATATATTTATATAGTGATAAATATATTACAATATATTGTATAATACATAAGGAATTGCCGCTTTTCATATATTGTATGTATGGTAGTATAATATATATTTTATTAATATATTTATATTGTAATATATTTCATTTTATATGTAATAGACATATGTATTTCTCCATATGTGTTTGCATATATGATAATATATATAGTTTTATATATGTGAGAATATATACATACTGTATATTGCCACATGTATGTATGAAAATATTCTCACATATATAAAACTATATATATTATCATATATGCAAACACATATGGAGAAATACATATGATGTCTATTACATATAAAATGAAATATTTTACAATATATAAGTTAATATATATTATACTACCATATATACAATATATGAAAAGCGGCAATTCCTTATGTATTATACAATATATTGTAATATATTTATCACTATATAAATATATGCAAAATATCTGCACTTGTTTCCCATATATGACATTGTATTATTTAATATATTGCACTATATTTTCCAATACATTGCCATATATTATCGTTTCATAAGGGCCAAGTAGTATGTCAAAGCTAGTGCCGCGCCATTAGAAGTCCATTCATTAGTTTGGTATGTATAGTACACTGCTATGCGGATTTGGAGGGAGCTTTGGAGATTAAGGTGGGCTGTTCTGCATCATTTAACTCTGGGTTTAGGTCCCACTCCGGCCATGACATTGTATTTGGTACACTCCATGTGACCGTAGCTCACACAAACACCTGGTTGTTCTGTTTTTCCACCCGCTGGTGTGCAGCGCAGTCTCTTTCCTCTTGCTCTGGCCTCCGTCACTAATGTGATCCAAACACCCCATGTGCATGTCTGGGTTTGTGTCTGTGCCTGCAGGGCCTACCTGGACGTGAAGGAATTGAAAGAGATCCTGCGCCTGGACGGCTCCACGCACCTTAACATCTTCTTCGCCAACTCCTCTGATGAGGACCTCGCTGGAGTAGCCACCTGGCCGTGGGACAAGGAGGCCCTGACACATCTAGGTACTAGTGCAATATGTTTAATGTTCCCGGGTCAAGAACAATAAGCTTGAACAGTCTGCTTTAGTCTTCCGTTGCTCGATTGCTTCTTGAACTCGTATCTGGCTGTATTCTTTGGTATGACTGCATCTCAGAGGTTCTGTTTCATTGCTAATGGACCCCCGTGTGTCCTCTGTTGAGAGTTTACTGTGTCGGTGGCTCAGTCGAGTCAATTCATCAACTGCTCCTGGAAGCATTGAGTAAATGAGTCGTAGGTGCCAGCACTTTGTTTCAACTTTGAATAGTGGGGAGCTTCCAAAAGGAATGAATTAGGCAATACTGTTTTAATTGATTCCAGCCCTCCTCCATGTTCCTTCCAGGGGGCATCGTCTTGAATCCCTCCTTCTATGGGACGTTTGGCCACACGCACACCATGATCCACGAGATCGGACACAGCCTGGGCCTGTACCATGTCTTCAGGGGCATCTCGGAGATCGAGTCCTGCAACGACGCGTGTCTGGAGACCGAGCCGTCGCTGGAAACCGGGGATCTGTGTCTGGACACGAACCCGACACCTAAATACAAGCACTGCAGAGACCCAGAGCCTGGAAATGAGACGTGTGGCTGCCGCAACTTTGTCAAGACACCTTTCAATAACTACATGAGCTATGCAGGTAAATCGCCATCCGCTTCCCTCAACCCATGTTGAGTTGGTAAGTACTCTGATCTATGCTTGGTGCTGTATGACATTTTCTCCTGTTCTAATTCCATATCCCTTCTTTTCTCCTCCCCCTCCCTGCAGACGATGACTGCACAGATTCGTTCACTCTAAACCAAGTGGCCCGCATGCACTGTTACTTGGACCTGGTCTACCAAACCTGGCAGCCCAACTACAAGCCCTCCATCGTGCCAATGGCACCCCATGTGGTGGACCAGGGTCAGGACAGCATCACGATCGAGTGGTTCCCTCCACTCACAGGACATTTCTATGACAGGTGAACTGAAATTGCAGAGAGCATGTAGTAGGTTCTTAAAGGCTCCTATACGTCCCACTAATGGCGTTTTACTATGTTGCTATATTTCATGCCTGTTATGATCGGGTGGTATGGTGGTACGCCGGATACAGTATATCGTCGCTGTCCAATGAAAAACATGTATCTCCATTTTTGTCAGTTTTTACTTTGATGCTTCATTGGATCACATGACCTGTTGTTTACATAGTGTGAAAATTTAATATTGAATGGACCAACAGAAATGGCCCCGAACTGCTCGGAAAGATGTCTGGTTCCATTGACTTCCATTAAAATCAGGTTAGGTTTTTGCCCTCTCCTGTAAAGTTACCATTTTGGAGATACTTGTTTTCTTTGGACAGCGACGATATAAAAATGATGATATGACGTGTCGGATTTCTGTTCCGGTTATACGGAATGAATATGCTGATTCCAGTTCATTCCAAGAGTCGGTTCCACACAGGACACAAGCTTGTTGTTACATGCACATTCAAGTGGGAACGGATGGTAATTGAATTGGAAGTGCTACAGTGTGAATCCAGAAATTGAATTCTGGATTGACATGGCATCTCTTGCTCCAGCTGTGCACAGATGTGGGAAAAGTTGAATGTCACTGGTGTGGACTTCCGAAATCCAGAGCTTCAGTTTTCACGAGATTAATAAATCTAAACAGAAAGTCTAAAATGCTCTGTGTACAGTAGTTTCGCTCAGAGAGGGTTAAAGAGTTCACTGAAAACGAGATTCATGATTGAGTGATCGTGTCAAGTTGCTGCATAAGCAAAACAGTGCTGATTCAGCACGATTGCTTGTCTGCAAGTTTGTTATGACTACTGACACAGTTTAATTATGCAAATTCACACTTAGTCCCTTTCCACCAACATGGAACAGGTTCTGTTCTGTTTCAGCACCAAGTGTTGGGCAGATTCCCACCCAAAATAAACAGGTTCGGAACCTGAAACGTTTGTTCCCAGCTGGAACCAAAGAATAGTAGATTCTTCAGCGCAAACCGCAACGGCATGCATGGGCGTGTCAGTTCTTGAGGAAAAAGAAATCAACAAAGGTGACTCCCAGTGGATTGCTGAGGCAACTCCTCTACAGCTTATCACCAGTAGTTGATCCGTGTTTGCTTTTTGGATGAAGAGAGTTCCCTGGAATAACAGCACAGTAGCTAGGGTGTGATCACAGTAGCTAGGGTGTGATCTATACGCCCCGCCGTCTTGTTACTGCTGTTTACTACCACTGTGCAACACTCTCTGTTGACATTGGTGACGTATCCTTTGACGTTTCTTCATTCCACTGAAAACTGGTGCACATGCAGACTAGTTCCGTGGACAGCACCAAGGTTCTATGAAACCTGAACGAAGCCAGTTCCAGAACCAGGGTTCTTGTAGAACTAAACAGGAATAGTTGTGGGTGATTCTGCCCCCTCTGGGCCACCCCAGCCTGGTTATACATATACAGCTCTGGACATACATAAGAGCCCACCCCAGTTTCTTCCTAAATCAGCATCTCCACATGTCCAGCAGGTTCTTAGTGAGGAACCGAAGGTTGGGTTCTAGCTTTACTGGCAGATACAGTGAGCGTCTGGGTCATAAGAACAAGGTCCAGCAGCAAACACACAGGACAACACAGCTACAGACTGGCAGAGGGCCAAACCCCCTCTCTACTGACCGTGATGAGCGCCACCTCATTCCAATGTCCCTTACCCACCGTAAGATGACCTCAGGTGACCTACAGAGAGACTGGCGAGCGGTGGCTGGGGTGAGACGCACAGCGAGCATGGTTCTAAAAACAGGCTTCTGGAGGTCATTAGTGATTTTCTAAATACACAGATCTAATACAATATCTGATCTGGAGTTTGGGAGACATGCTTCCAGTAGTGTAGAGAATCAAACAGAACCAACACAAACCCAGAACCTGTACACCTAGAGACACTGCTCACTTTCAGGTGGTCTCTTCAATTGTTCCAGAGCTGTATAATCATATACACTGTATTTTATGTAAAGCCATGATAAGCTACGAGTAGAGGTGGCGTGTTCTTGAGGATCGATTACATTGGCAGTGAGTATGTCTTCTGATCCGGGAGATGTGTCTTAACATGCTGTGTTCAGAGATTAACGAGAGGAGTGGATGTAAGAGCTTGTGATGAGTGAATTAATAAGGTAGCAAAGGACAAGCGCTCATCAAAGGGTAGCGAATGTTTCCCTATTCAGCCAGACAGCGCATTGTTCCTCAATTGCAAACACATGTTATAAATTAATAGGATTGTTTACAATCCCATGCACAATTTGCTGTGCCGTGGACATAGATAGAGTGGGAATTCTCCACAGAACCTTCCGAAAACATCTTACTGGCCCTGAGACTCTCTTTCATTAGATGATTCAGAGCTGTGGAACTCATTTAGTTGAGTCACTGCACTGTTGAACTGCTTTCTCTGGTATCACAGCGCAGATGTCGGACAGTAGTGTTTATTAGCAAGGCCGTCCGCACTTGTCTGTGCGTAAGTGGGACCGTTATGTAGTGCTGCTGGTTCAATGACAGGTGTAATTCAGTGACACAAGCAGTGGGGAAGCCCCTCGAGTACATGTCGGGGCATGCCTCAAGTTCATTGCTTGATCTGGGATCTGTCCGTCTGTGTGTGTGTGTGTGTGGGCCCACTCCTTGTATCACCTTGTACCATATAGCATATAGTTGTCTGTTTCTTTCCCCCCGATTTTCTCCTGTTCTTCAAAGGTCAGGACCCCCACAGGACCCCCACAGGACCACCACAGAGCAGGTATCGTGTGGCTGGTGGATGGTTCTCGTCACTGCAGTGACACTGACATGGTGGTGGTGTGTTAGAGTGTATTGTGAGTGGATCAGACACAGCAGTGCTGCTGGACACCTCAGTGTCACTGTTGGACTGACAGTGGTCCAACAAACCCAACATAGCCAGCCAGCTGCCTCCTGTGGGCAGCATCCTGTGACCACTGATGAGGGATTAGAGGATGGGCAACACAAACTGGGCAGCCGTAGATGAGCCACATGTACGAACACAGCACATACTAACACACCACCACCATGCCAGTGTCACTGCAGTGCTGAAAATGACCCACCACCCACATAATACCTGATCTGTAGTGGTCCTGTGGGGGTCCTGAGCATTGAAGGAGAGTTTAAAGGTGGGCTGACAGTGATATAGGGAATCGGATGGACATATGGCCTGCAGTCTGTAGTTGTAGAACTAAAATTGATCTTATATAGTCAATAAAATAGACAAAAATGTATTATTATTATTTATAATAATAATAATAATAATAACAATACCAATAATAATAATAATAATAATAATAATACCAATAATAATAATAATAATAATAATAATAATAATAATAATAATAATAATAATAATAATAATAATAATAACAAAACAACAACAATAATAATAATAATAATAATAACAATACTAATATTAATATTATATTAATTTATTATATATATATTTTATTATAGTAATATTATTATTTAATATAATATTAATATATTATTAGATACCACCATAAAATAGATGCCTACATACATGTTTAAGTGACAGTGATGTGACGGCATGTCCGTGTGTACGTGTGCTTGTGTTTGCATGTGCTTGTGTGAAATATGCCAGGCTGGCAAGCACCGATCAGATATGCCTCTGTCCGTGTTCAGGCAAAGGCCTTCTGTGACTCATAGAGGCCGAGAATTCCCACATCTGAAGACATCCATGCAGCAGCGTGTGACACGTTGTTTATAACTACATCAAATGAAAGTCCTGAAAGCTGTTTAGCTTGGGTTGCCATTCATTCAGATCGTACAAACAAAGGCCTCGAAAACAAGAGCTTGATCACTAGAATCAGAATCAGAATACTTTATTAGCCAAATATGTTTTCACGCTCCAGGAATTTGGTCTAGCGAGTGCTCGCACATAGGCAGACACGATAATGCAAAAGGGCATAAAGGAGTGTACAGCACAATGCATGCACAATGCAAACGCGTACAGTCCTGTGCACGCTTGGGCCGGATAGATGGGCAGGGATGGCTGAAGTAGCCGCCGTGCAAAGTACAGTATGTGTCTGACAATGAATAGTAAACAACATGTATGCAGTACTTGCTCACATTGTGCGTGCATATGGTCGTAATGGCTCCGCCCCCTCAATTAGGCCTTGTTTATGTCGCCTGTTAAAATCCAATTTTTGCTATTTAGAAAGTTTTTGAAAGATTGGACTGAAAAACTTAAAAAAAAAAAAAAAAAAGATCAATCAGATTTTGTAAAGGTGCAGTTCTAGTCGGAGACGTGTTTCAGTCCGGTTGCTTTGGACTCACTTGCAACACAATAAACGTCAACGTATACCGATGTCTGCACTCGCAAATCGGATCTGATCACTTGCAAGTAACAAGATGTGAGTTGCATGCACTGTTTTTTTTTTTTTTCATAAAATGTACATGTTTATAAGAAAATCACAAATTGATGGGCCTCCATCTTTAGCTATCTGTTAGCTAACAATGCTAGCTAAGCCTCTATGTCGTTCCTTAATTGGTGATGCTATTTCCACTGTAGCATAATGTAACACATTAGCACAAACGTCTGATCTCAGTAACTTCTGTATTTTGATCAAATATCTTTTGACTTTTATCAGCATTTTGCAAATCTTTTCCAGCTTCATGATAGTTTTGACAAAAGAGCCTATGTGTCAGAGAAACATGGGCAAACCGCCTTGAATTATTCCCCAGAAAGGGAGAAGGGTCAGCAGTGATTCACGGTGCTGAAGGTCAACAGTAATAAGTGTCTTTGGACTGTATCTAAGTTGTGTCCCCTCCGTGTCTGTTGGTTTCCTAGAGAAGTGGGATCAGTGTGTGATAAATGCGCAGAAGGCCGGGTCTTCCTCCAGTACGCCTCCAGCTCCTGGTCCCCGCGGCCCTGCTTACCTTCCGGCCACTGGAGCCCACGTGAGGCTGAGGGTAAGGATCACCTCACGTCACCCCACCCCACATACACTGCTTACCAGGCTTCCTGTCAGTTGTGTAACATCTAACAACATGCTTCTGGGGTGCAGATTGCTTCGACAAGAGGAATTAGTCTCTAGTCTCTAGACTAGCATTGTGCATAGCGAACTACCCCTAAGCGAACTACCCCTAAAAGGAAAAGTGATCAAATGTGAACTATTTAGCAAGTGGATAAATACTTAAAGGGCCAGGTTCTCATGCAGGGATTCCTGGACTGCGGTTTTCTGTCAGTGACGCTCTAATATCTGGACCACTACGGTCCAAAATTGGCCGGTAAGTGAAAGTAGAGCGTTGGTGTTTCTAGTAAAGTGGCCAGTGAGTAAAATAAGGTAGGTGTTTCCAATAAAGTGGCCAGTTACTGGCAGTAGAAGGTAGGTGTTTCTAATAAACTGGCCAGTGAGTGGAATTATAAAAGTAGGTGTTTCCAATAAATTGGCCAGTGAGTGGAGGTACAAAGTAGGTGTTTCTAATAAAGTGGCCAGTAAGTGGAAGTGCAAGGTAGGTGTTTCCAATAAAGTGGCCAGTTATTGGCAGTAGAAGGTAGATGTTTCTAATAAAGTGGCCAGTAAGTGGAAGTGCAAGGTAGGTGTTTCCAATAAATTGGCCAGTTATTGGCAGTAGAAGGTAGGTGTTTCTAATAAATTGGCCAGTGAGTGGAAGTACAACGTATGTGTTTCTAATAAAGTGGCCAATTATTGACAGTAGAAGGCAGGTGTTTCTAATAAAGTGGCCAGTGAGTGGAATTATAAGGTAGGTGTTTCTAATAAAGTGGCCAGTAAGTGGAAATACAACGTAGGTGTTTCTAATAAAGTGGCCAGTAAGTGGAAGTACAACGTAGGTGTTTCTAATAAAGTGGCCAGTTATTGGCAGTAGAAGGTAGGTGTTTCTTATAAAGTGGCCAGGGTGTAGAATTATAAGGTAGATGTCTCCAATAAAGTGGCCAGTTATTAGCAGCAGAAGGTAGGTGTTTCCAATAAAGTGGCCAGTTATTAGCAGCAGAAGGTAGGTGTTTCTAATAAATTGGCCAGTGAGTGGAAGTACAACGTAGGTGTTTCTAATAAAGTGGCCAGTTATAGGCAGCAGAAGGTAGGTGTTTCTAATAAAGTGGCCAGTTATTAGCAGCAGAAGGTAGGTGTTTCTAATAAAGTGGCCAGTTATTAGCAGCAGAAGGTAGGTGTTTCTAATAAAGTGGCCAGTTATTAGCAGCAGAAGGTAGGTGTTTCTAATAAAGTGGATGAGACTGAATGTATATGTTGTTCCATGCATATCATTCAAGCCCCAAAACCATGTATACATAACCTTAAATAAACCACGTGCAGGACTGATTGGATCCTCATCTGCACTTGCCTGATGAACAACTTTTTTTTCCAAATAGAAAGACGCTCCAGGAAACGGCGGAACACTCTCTGTAACTTAGATCTTTTCCCTGAGTGCTTCGTGCATTGTGGGCTTTATGAATATGTCATCAATGTGCTATGAAGCCAGACATCACTTAAAAACCATACCCATCGCCCTCCTGCTCGTCTTTTCAATACGTACTTGCCGTCTCTGCTCCTTCACTCCAGCTAGGCCAAGGACTCTATGAAAAGATGAAATCAGCAACATACCTAAAATAGGCTGCCTTCCCTAGCTGCTTTTTTTTTTTCCCTTGCTGTGTGTTCCTTCACTTGCTCTCTCCGAACAACTGTGGAGAGAGATCAGTTTGGGCAAGAGGTGGAATTTGGCTTTTATAAATAGTCTGCACAGCTGTGCTGCCGCAAAACTCTCCGACAGCTGCTTTATTAATTATTGTTTGCGAGCGTGGCCGGCATAAAACAGCGATGTGTCAGCTCGTCAGGATCGCATTCGCAAGGAATGCTCTTACTCTGCACATTGGTACGTTTTGGGGTGGCCTCAGGGCTCTGAAGAAAGTATTATACCCTGAGAGTCCAAACGCCTCGCTCAGATGTTTTTGTAGGCACATATAGGGGGTAGACTCTTAAAGCTTAAGGTTCCTTTAAAAAGTAGTACCATAGAGTCAGGGTTAGCTGTTATGCTAATATGCTAAAGTTGGCTAATGAGCGGCTCATTACAGGAAGCTGGTTGAACTTGGCAGGTTTACTTTCGCACAGTACAGTCAGAAACCTGACCGGGACTCACCCTGCAGAGACTCAAGACTTGGACTTGACTCACACCTGAGCAACTCAGACTTAAAACTTGACCTGACTCGCCTTTGCACCAAACCTTGGATCGCTATGACTTTACTGTGCGTGGGCAAGGCAAACAAGGAAGTGACGCGATACCTCGAAGCAGACACATTGCAAAATAACCAAGGGCATTGGTCATGGGTCTGGAAAAACTGAACCTGAAAACTCAAGACTAAACTCGGACTCACACCTTAGACACCTGAGACTCTGATTGACTCACACCTGAGACTCAACACTCACTTGACTTGCAGCCCACTTATTTGAGACTTGGCTTAGACTCACACCCCAAGGACTCAAGTCTAAACTGTCCTGAGATTTGAGACTCAAACTTGGACTCATACCCCAGAGTCTCAGACCCATATTAGAGACTGGAGACTTAACTTGGACTGGGATTGGACTTACACTCCACTGAATTGAGTCTTTACACAACACACAGCCTTAAGACTCAACTTGGATTCACAAGTCCAAGACTCAAGCCTATACTTGGACTCCCATGCCAGGGACATGTGATTTGAGACTTGTACCACAGAGACTCAAGTCTGGGACTCGACTTCACCTCACTGATTTGAGACTTGTCTTAGACTCGCACCCCAAAGACTCAAGTCTAAACTGTCCTGAGACTTGAGACTCAAACTTGGACTCATACCCCAGAGTCTCAAGACTTGAGACTAAACTCAGACCCATATTAGAGACTGGAGACTTAACTTGAACTGGGATTGGACTTACACTCCACTGAATTGAGACTTTACACAACACACAGCCTTGGGACTGGACTTGGATTCACAAGTCCAAGACTCAAGCCTATACTTGGACTCCCATGCCAGGGACATGTGATTTGAGACTTGCACCACAGAGACTCAAGTCTGGGACTCGACTTCACCTCACTGATTTGAGACTTGGCTTAGACTCGCACCCCAAAGACTCAAGTCTTAACTGTCCTGAGACTTGAGACTCAAACTTGGACTCATACCCCAGAGTCTCAAGCCTTGAGACTAAACTCAGACCCATATTAGAGACTGGAGCCCTAACTTGGACTGGGATTGGACTTCCACTGAATTGAGACTCAATACAGACTCACAAGTTTCAAGACTGAAGTCAGACTTCCACTCAAGCCTACACTCGGACTCCCATGCTAGGGACATGTGACTTAAGACTTGCACCCCAGAGACTCAAGTCTGGGACTCGAGTCCCACTGATTTGAGACTTGACTTAGACTCACACCCCAGAGACTCAAGACACAGGCTTGGCATGCGTCCCACTGATTTAAGAATCAGACTTGCACCTCAAATAGTCAAGACTAAACTTTGACACGTTCTGACGAGTTTAATACTAAAGTCTGACTCGCACCTCAAGGCCTTATGACTTGAATCTGAATTGCATCCCAGAGACTCAAGACTGGGACTCTGCTTGAACCCCATTGATTTGAGACTCGCCTCAGAGTCTTTTCCTGAGACTTGGGTTAAACTTGCATCCTGCTGATTTCAGACTCGACTTGATCTCACACCCCAGAGACTCGACACTTGGATTTGGCCTAATATCCCATAGACCTGATTTCCGACTCGACTCGGACTCTCATCCCAGAGATCAAACAACTAGACTCAGTTTTCTCAGCTTTGTCTTTTTGTGGGTTATGAACCGTTCCTTTTTTTTTCCTGCCGTCGCTTCGAATTCCACAATTGGTACAAATTGGTGCTGAGAGAATTGCTTTGGGTTTCTGATGTCTTATCTCTGTGAGGAAGAGAGCCCCAGATATCATTTAGGGGGTCCACACTTCAAAGAGTGACCCTTGATGACAATCGACTCTGTGTAATGGATGGATATGGGGCAGGACTTGGTTTTTAGCAGCCTCTTGTTAATGAGGCGTTTTCATACAGTTGTATAATTTCCTCAAGTGTTCTATAGATGGAGATAGACTGGAGTTCGTGACTCTTTTGGATCCTTGTTGATGCTTGCCGCCAACCTTTCCTCGCAACTCCAAGCAAAACACTCCCAAGCACGCACATAGGCTGCAAAAAATGTCCTGGCAAATGGAAGCTTCTTAAACGTAGGCAGTATATCTAATAATATTTCTCATGGTGAGACTCTTATTCTGCATGTTTCTAAACATTCTGTCTGTTATGAGTCATTTTATCCAGTGAGGTGATCTCACTGCATTGGCATCTTCCAGGAAATAAATCCTGGATGGTGTAAAAATGATCTAAAATAAACCGACCTAATAAATTCACTTTATAGCTTTAAAAAAATAGGTCCAATAAAACAATACTGTAATGAGATGTAGTGCATATACCTAAATGGGAATTCCAGTATTCAATTCAAGACCTGTTGACTGCAGTGCAACCTATAGCTACCTAGGGAGCGTGTGGGGGAGGATCCATAGAGCGAACACGGTGATCAAGGTGGTCCCACAGATGCTCATTTGGGTTCAAGTTTGGGGAATTAGGGGGCCAAGGTAGTACTTGGAAGTCATGGTCATGCTCTTCCAACAAATGTCAGACATTTAAGGTAAACAGGATCTAAAATAAACTGACCTGATAAATTCGCTTTATAGCTTTAAAAAAATAGGTCCAATAAAACAATACTGTAATGGGATGTAGTGCATGTACTTCAATGGGAATTCCAGTTTTCCAGATGCTGGCGTATATTTAACTCAACAGTTGTTGATATAAGATAAGGTTTAGGGGAAGCACTCGCGTTTGCTGGACATTCTGGGCAGTAAATAAAACCACTGTGTGCGTGCTGTTGACATCATGACCTCCGATTTCGTTTACCACCAGTGTAAAGAGAATTAGGTTTCTCCACAAGGAACCATTTCGCATCTAACTCCTCTGAATGACTTGTTTACATCTGGTTGTTTGAATTAAGCAGTCCGTGGAAGTCCCCTTTAAGAAGCTTTCACTTGCCAAGATATCGTTTTCTGCAGCGATACAAGCTCCCTGGCTGTCTTATGCACGTCTCGCTCTCTCTCCTCACTTGCAACAGAGTGTTGCAGAGGCATGTCCAGGCTTGCCGCTGTAAGCTGCGCATAAACCCTTCCCTGTTTTCCCTCTTGGAATGGTTTCCCGCGAGTGACGAGCGGCTCCCCTTCCTAGCGCCCCTCTAGTGTGTGTGTTTGTCCTGTTTTCCGAGCCCCCCAAGACCCTCTCACAGCTGTTTTGGCCCTGTGTTTTGTTTGTGCCTTGTAAGGATGTAAGAATGCATTGGTAAATTGTGATCGATCTGGAGGTTTTGGGAAGGTGAGCCATGACTATAACTGTTTATAATATATTCCATAAATGATGTACTCACATTTCCCTCTGAAATAGAACCCTTAGGGTATTATTTACATGTAGAAAAATGAGGAAACAAACATGTTTCTCTAATTTCTGTTCCTGTGTGAAGACAAATTTCATATATCGTCGCTGTCCAATGAAAAGCATCTCCAAAATGGCAACTTTACAGGAGTGGCCGAAAACCTAATGTAGTTTGAATGCAAGTCAATGGAACCAGACGTCTTATCCAGGCAGTTTTGAGCAATTTCTGTTATTCCATTCCTCATAAAATTTTCACACAACATAACTGGCAAGCGCTGTGTTCAAACGATGCATAAAAGTCAAAATCAACAAAAATGAAGATACATGTTTTTCATTGGACAGCGACAATGCAGTCGTGGGCTGGAGGTTAGGGAACCAGCCTTGTGACCGGAGGGTCGCCGGTTTGATTCCCTGAGCCTACAGTAACGACTGAGGTGCCCTTGAGCAAGGCACCTAACCCCTAACTGCTCCCCGGGCGCCGTGGATAGGGCTGTGTCACCACGCCGGGTAAGTGTGCTCACTGCCCCCTAGTGTGTTCACTGCCCCCTAGTGTGTGTGGGTGTTTCACTTCACGGATGGGTTAAATGCGGAGACTAAATTTCCCCACTGTGGGATTAACAAGGGATTTAAATCTTAAAAATCTAAATCTAAAAATATGTATCGCTGCTGTCCAACCTCATTTCTTCATTTTTGCCATTTTCCACTTTTTACATCATTTCAAAGTATCTACTTTTAAAGAAATTATCCAAAACGTCTTTTTTCACTCACATACGTTAAATGTAAAGTATGTTTTTCCTTCTCCGGTAAAGTTATCATTTCGGAGAAACTAATTCCGAAAGCAGCAATATATACTCAGTCGAATCACATTATTATGACTAGCAGCTAATATCCAGAGTAACTTCCATGTTCAGCATGGATGGCATTTGACTAATTCAGAGTGGCTCAATAAGGCCCTGGTAGGTTGCCACAGGTATCTGGAGCCATGTTAACTGCAGTGCAACCCACAGCTATCTAGGGAGTGTGTGGGGGAGGATGCATAGAGCGAACACGGTGATCAAGGTGATACCACAGACGCTCAATTGGGTTCAAGTCTGGGGGATTAGGGGGCCAGGGTAGTACTTGGAAGTCTTGGTCATGCTCTTCCAACCCATGTCAGACATTTAAAACTTAAAGACTCGAGACTAAGCTCGGACTCGCACACTAGAGACTCGAGACTTGACTTGGATTAGGAGTCCTGAGAACCGGCACTGAGACTGGCATTTGAGAATCATCTCAGACTCACATTCCAGATACTCAAGACTTGGATCAGACTCAAACCCCACTCATTTGGGACTTGACTAAGACTCATACCTCAGAAACTCAAGACTTAGTCTCGCAGGCTAGAGACTCAAGACAGGCCTTGGTGTTAGACCCCAGGGCCCTGACACTGGGACTTGCACCAAAATAATTAGGGTCTTGACTCAGACTCAGACTCCAGAGAACTGAGCTTCAATTCCGTCTTGTACCTCGAAGGCTCCAGACTAAACTAGGACTCCATTCCCATATACTCATGACATCAATCTCTTGACTTGACTTGGACTCGGAGATTCAAGTCTTGCACTTGTCACTGTTTTGTGTTTGAGCTCAGACTCAAAGATTTGGTACACGAATCTGACTCGGACTTGAACTCACCCAGTAAGAAAATCTAGATACAAGTCATTTAATAATATTCTAATGAATGTGTTATGGTATGGTAAATTCCCGATTTCTGTTTCTCTGCCAGTGGTGACTCCATGAGAGACCACTATCCAACAACAACCCAAGCACTCTCACTTTCCTCCTCTTTGCACCTGGTGCCCCTTCGCTCATTGGCTGAGGGGTTTTTAGAATGTTTGAGGCTCGTGTCCTTACACCACCGCCCCCCATCCCATCCCAAAGCCAGAAAGAAGCAGGAGCACCCCCTCTCGTAAATCTTTACAGGCGGGAGAGTTATGGCCGAGGAAAGGGGAGGGGGGAATAAGAAAGAGAGGGTTAGAGAGTGAGAGTGTGACTAGGAAAAAAAATGTAGATGGGGAAAACCATGTGGAAATGGACCGAGGTACTTAAGGCCACAGTGAAGTGCAATGCGGTTTTGTGACATCCAGGAGAGATGAAACCCTGGACTACTGCTGATTCAAACCAGGAGGCCGTAGGGGTTTGCTGAGGAGTCAGACCGGACTATAGGAGACTTCCAGGAAAAGCATATGGAAAGGGCTGTCTCAATAAGAGCCTAGGTAATGGAGTCAGCATCTGGACATTGTTTTAATCACCCAGACTGGCTTTGAACGGCGGCAAGAAGGGAGGCAGTAGTACCTTAGCCATGTTTGCATGTGGTTTTGTCTGAGGGGCTGCAGAGTGGAGCGGGTCCAACAAATTGAGGTCCCACAGCTGGGCACCATTCCCATGTTCTCGCCCAGCTTCCTCACTGTGTCACCTCCCTCAGATGAAATGTACTCTACAGTAACAATGCCTAAAGTGCTTCTATGGTTCTGTGCTCTTCTGGTTCCTGAAGAACCTTTTTTAAAAGATGAAAAACATTTTTAACTGATAAAAAAACTGATTTTTTTAACTAGTGGTTGAGTTCAGAGTTTGAAAGTTGACACTTGAGTGGTGCAAATTGAGCCAACGTCATATATGGACATAAGAGTAAGTCATAGGTAAGTCTTTACAGGATAGTAGGGTGTTCTGTTTCCTCGTAGCCACACTGTAGTCTTTGGGAAACCGGTGATGACCACATTCAAGATCGGATCTTTCAAGCACTCAACACAGCCGGACCTACCCTTTCCAATGAGTCCTGGATCACATTGCTAGCCTTCCCTAAGCAAGAGATATGGACCTTTTCTGAGGTGTTCACTTTGCCATTGTTGGCGACCAGTGGACATCAACCTTAAAGTGCCATCCCCCTGCAGTAAAGCCAAGCAGTGGACTAGTCGACTAGTCTGAGCGATCCCTGTTCTCGAATCCAGCTTGCAGACGTTCAGCACTTACCCTCAGAAAAACGTTGGTCTTTTAAATTCGTTAGACAAATAATTGAATTTGACTGCTCCGGGCATCAGGGTCAGGGAGAGACAGTGCCTCGATGGACCAACTGTTGCATCAGCACCAGGTTGGTCGACCGCTTCTAGGAAATGAGAGGCCACCAACTTTCACTAAAACCAGACTACGTGCCTTAGCATGCTTTTCGTCCCCTCATTATTTAGCCATCTATATCCCAGTCGGCCGCCGCTTCTCACAATCATTCTCTCAGCCCCATTCCCACATGATACTGGGAGGTCAGCGAGAACAGATGAACACTCAACCTTAAACTCACTGCAATTAAGCTGGACGCCATCCAACTCGGCTCCCCCCCCTCCCCCCCCCTCCTTTTTTTCCTAGAATAAGCGGTTTCCTAGACAAGCTAATGCCGCTATGGGATTAGCTAATCAAGTGAAAATGCGAGGCACTGATTCATGGAAGAATTCTCAGGTCACCTTGAAAATAAGCCTACCACTGCCGAAGCAACTGAACCCGGACTCAAAAGCGCCTGAAGGAGCAGAGCTATTAGTCCACCTTGGAGCAATTCGCATAATAAATGACAGTCATTCGTCTTATGAAATGACTACCTTGGTGATTATGGCCATTACATATTATGCACAGTTTGTAATTGCAATTGCTTAAATAAGGAAATACCCCTACCACTTAC
Organism: Prochilodus magdalenae; assembly: GCA_024036415.1. Lineage (NCBI taxonomy): Eukaryota > Metazoa > Chordata > Actinopteri > Characiformes > Prochilodontidae > Prochilodus > Prochilodus magdalenae. The sequence goes on along the minus strand of JAMWET010003477.1, from coordinate 58,727 downwards.
CCACCCACCCACACACCCACCCACACACCCACCCACCCATGCACACATTCTTGAGGTGTAGTTAAATAATGCTTAGTGAAAGATCCTTTGCACAATCGAGCCTGACCACTACGGCACAACACGAGCTGGCTGAAAAGCCTTCGGTAGTGTCCGTGGTCCTTGTTTTTCTTCGTCTTCTTCTCCTTCTGTTTGTTTTTCTTCTTCTTCTTCGTCTCAAAGTTTGCTCTACACTGGCCACACACATGCTTAGAATAATAAAAGTGTTGATGATGTGGCCTGGAAAGCCAATTCGGTGCTCAGTTGATTAAACACTGGAATTTTGCGCACTACCCAGAAATGAGGTTAGCAAATGGGTTTTGCCATTGCCAGCTTGGAATAGCACAAAGGGAAAGCAGAGGAACACGGCGTCTACCCTGCTCTGCCTTCTCGCCGTGTGTGATGAATACCGGTGTACGTCACTCCCAGTCAAATGAGCGGCTCTCGCCTCCAAATATGGCTGGACTGCTGCGTATGAGGTGTAGCTGCCTGGCTGGGAGTAGCGGGAGCCTTGCGGCGGCCCCATCCCTGGGCAGCTCTGCTCGCTGGCTTTCTGCTGATGGAAGCCCAGCGGACTGCTGCTTGCACAACGCAGCATGATGTGTAACCTTTTCCCCAACAACATGTCTGCCTACTTCTAGTTAGCACCTGTCCACTGCTGCATTCACATCTCCGGTTGTGTCCTCACCCGTTTCCCTCTGTCCTTTATTCGTTTTGAGACCGATTGAATATATGAGGCTGTAATTACTGATGATCACTCCTTCATTAACACATGGCTAGTGCAAAATAACCCCTATTTGTCTCACATGCTATTAGTAAATGACCATTTAGAGGTTCCTGGTCCCAACTTCACCCTCATTAGCTTAGGATTTTAACCTGGTAAGCCATAACAATTGATTTCACTAGCATGCACTGCTAAAAAACGAACATGTGGGGCTGTTGGTGCTTGGAGGACTTGCCAAAATTGAGTGATGTTTACCGCCGTGTTGGTGGAGCAGGGCTTTGCATGACTTCAGTTACGGTGAGTAGCCTTGAGCAAATTCACCAACATTGTCCTGGGTATACAGTACCATTGGTAGCCACCCAGGCGACAGAAGGCCAGAAGGCAGTACCCGAACCTTACACGCTGACACAAGCTGTCAGGGATGCCGAAAGGAGGCTATCAGCCCCGGGTGCTAGTGGCATGAGAACGGTGACTGTGCCACCGAACCCTCAGTGAGGCCAACGTAGTACCCCTTAGGTTTGATTCTGGGGGCCAAGCTGTGGAACAGGTTTTGTGGCATAGTCGACATCGTTGTCCACCGGCTTTCGTCGTCTTCCACCGTCTCTTGTGGCTGTTGATTTCCTCCCATCGTTTCTTGTGGCTGACATCAGCACACAGTCGAGCCTGACCACTACCGCACAATACAAGCTGGCTTAAAAGACTTTGTGGGACCGCCTTCTCGCTGCTGTCATCGGTGCCCGAGGGACAGGCGAGTCCATAAACACTTATGACCACCGACTGACACAAATTTCAGTCATTTGTTCACGTCTGCTGGGCTTCAGTTTCAGCTGCTTTGCGTCTGGACAGTTTCAAATACAGACAGGATGGTGATGAGCAAAGAGGTACAGAATGAAACTGTAGCGGGGGCTGTCCTCCATCAAAACCTTTTTATTCCATCTCCTCTATGGCCAACTATCTGTCCTGACTAGCTCAACACTACTACTTCAGTGAAAGACAGAATGTTTAATACGGCCACTGATTATTAAATTGAGTTCGATGAGCACGAACTACCGGTAACCAAACTACACCGTGCAGGCAGTCCACACGGCCAGCGAGCGCAAACAGCTGAAGTCAGATGGACAAAGTGAAGTCCTCATTATTGCATTATGCGACCTCATGCATAAAACAAGCCATTTAGCCACACTGAGGGCTGGTCCTCTGCCAAATCGAGGCAGGCGTTCATTCAGTGGAGCTTTCCATAGTCTGATTCCCGGAACTTTTCGAAGGCCTGTCTTCCCTGAGCACCACATAATGTTTCTGTTAGCGCGCTCGCTGGCCATGATATTCCCATATGCCGAACAGGTAAATACAGACGGGACCGGCTGCGGGGGGAGGGCTATCAATAGTAATGCCTCCGTGGTTATGTTCCATGGACGAAAATGGAATAACGAGATCCTTCATCATCTTCTCGTGCATGACCTTTTAATGAAATAACTCTATGTTAGAGGGATTGGATGCTTTGAGTGAAGCTGCTCTGGAGATTAAAAGGTTTGCGCTCCACATATTTCACCAGGAATAGAATCTGTTTGATAAGCAGAATGTTTTGAATAACAATGGCTTGGATCCTGCACTTGGAAGAGAGAGCTATTATTCTTTGCCTGAAATATGATTAGGTGAAATCTACTCCATATCCCTTGCTGAATAAGAGAAAATATTTGCTAGGCTGCTGGCAAGCTTCGGTACTAGTTCCACTCATGCAGGATCAAAGGAATTACATCATTTTTCCGGATCAGCAAAATACACATATGCCCTCACAGCTATGCTTTTAGGAACTGATATGAACACATTCATAGCCTTATGACTTCCATTTTACTCCGGGGATTCGGATTGCGCACATTTCCTTCCTTAGTTTCCACCACAACAGGTTATAAATCCAGTCTCGCTCTGCCGGTAAACGTTACCTATAATATCAGACGACCCATCGACTCAGTCAAAACATGTTTGGTGTCTATGCTTGCTCCTTTAGTTTTGTGTTGGATCCACAAGGCTAGTGTATGCAATGTAAAGCTAGTAAGCTTATCATTTACCACCTAGCATCATGGCAGCATTCGGAGGATAGCATGGCTCTAGTTTCAGCTGTTTGACTTGAGGGTGAAGATATAACATCACTTTCACTAAACAATCGCTTTCTGCATCTCCCAGGCCCACCTGATGTGGAGCAGGAGTGCGAGCCAAGCGTTCGTACCTGGAGTCCCCACAGCGGCGTGGATATGGGCCTGGTCCCCCCACCGTGCCCTCTGCAGGGTTGCATGCTTCAGCTCGAGTTTGCTTACCCAGTTGTCCCTGACTCCCTCACCGTCTGGGTTACCTTCTACTCCCCCGAGGAAACCGCGTTACCCGCCATCCACAACATCTTGCTGCTGACAGTAAGCGGTCACAACCTCTCTCTGGGTCCTAGCAATGTCTTCTGTGACACACCTTTGACCCTCAAGCTAGACGTGAAGGAGAAGGTGTACGGGGTGCAGTTCTTCACCATGGAGCAGCACCTGGAGATCGACGCCACCTTGCTTACGTCCAAGCCGGACTGTCCGCTGTGCCAGGGCTGCGAACAGCTGCATTACCGGCTGTTACGCCAACCTCCGTTCGTTTACAGCCTAAAGGGCATCGACCTCGGTGATGCTACCCGGAGATATGTGGACAGGTAAGTTGTCTGTCTTGAAATTCTTCCATAGAATGGATCCAGTTTATCGCTCTCATTGTTAGATAGCTTAGTTATTAGTTTCATAGCAGTCGCTTGAATGGTTCTTGAGTCTTACGATTAACCCCGAGGACCTGGGCCTGCTGGTGGGTCCAAACCGTTATTGCACATGTAGTTCATGTTACCGAATAATTAATTACGATGTAATAACGGAATATCACTGAGCCACAAGCCAGTCAAAACATAACTTATCCTCAAACGCACAGGCCAACAATTTAAGGTTCAAGTTCTCACCATTGCTGTGTTGACTCGAGAAGTATGAGAAGTATCATGAAATGCTTTACAATGACATTATTGAACGTTAACGAAGAAATTTGGAAAATTGAGGTTCCCTGCATCTTTCAGACCCTAATGCCTTGCAGTACTTCCCTTGCTCTTGCTACCTTTGCCTGGAGCTCTCTTTTCTTTTTGGGTTCATTTTTTCTCAGGAGTGTTAGATGTAAACTTTGGAGTTAGGTCTGCCGTGTTGACTGCTTCAAGATGTTTGTGGTAATTGGCTGTTACGAAAGCCTCTGTATTCAGACTCGCCTTTATGGCCAAAAAAATGGAATTCGCTGTGGAATTTTATTGACTTTGGAATGCTTCTTTCATCTGACCATTTTACAACTGAATGAAAACAGCATAACTCAATCACACTTAGTCAGGAAAAATCCGGCGAGGTGGGCACCGACATCCCATCACCCGACTGCTTCTTCTTCCTGTTCATGGTCAGCTTCCCAGTGGAAAAACAGCCCGTTGCTGGCCGTGATAACTCCTGAGCCTGGCATCCAAGGATGCAGTTAGCCAAGCTTGCCGTTTTAAGGATGTTCTGGTTTCAGCCAGATATCGTGGGTTTGGGCCGTCTTCTTAGCCTGAAAGCCTTCCCCACTTAAGGCCACGGCCTGGGTCTCCACTGGACCTTGTAGTTCTTGTTTTGATCTCATTCATGCAGAAAAGGCCTTGAGGATCGGATCCAGTAGAAATAAGACCTGGTTTAAACTTGAATCCTGATCCGTAGTAGAAACGAATGGGATTTCCACTATGGTCACGGCTTTAAGACCGGCCACTTGAGCACTAAAGGAGTTATTCAAATTAAAGGTTTAGCTTACCACCCACTGGCCTGAGCTTTAAAATATGGGTGTCCTAGATGGCCAATGCTGCACTTACCACACTCAAAATCTTAAAGTGAGGATCATGACCTACAGCATCGATTTTGTTGCGGTGTGTAACAAGAGAGAGTTATATTTGATGTGTGGTTATTATATCTAATTAATAGCTTTGCAGTACGTTTAGATGGCGAGTGGGTATCAGTTTTTAATGTAACCAGCCGGTTTGAATAATGTGCAGTCCTGTTCTGTTCGGATTTGGGAAATCACAGAAGGTTATGTGTGACCACAGATGTGAAAAACCTCAAAATCGAAACCGCTGACAATCAATATTTTGGTTCACACTGTGTGTCCTTCAGTAAGTCAAAGCAATGTGTCATCTCTGATTCCCGCCAACAAATTTATTCCTCGCTAAATTAACATATATGGTTCCACAATGCCCATAACCACGCATCTATCCACGACACCATTTGACCCCTTTTGTTGAGTGAACTATTTGCCATTTATTAAAATGTTGGTGTACTGACCTCCTAGGTACAGAACATTCAGCTCTGGTTAAAAATCCAAAGGTGATGCTTCAAGACAGGTGGGCAAATCAATGAGATAGAGCTTGACCCATGGGGTATATGAACCCCGGCCTTCAGAAACCTCCCACTAATCCTCTCCCTGACCTCCCCCTCTCTGCTGTCTTGCCTTCAAAGGCCGGCATTTCTTGAGCTGACAGGACCTCCAAGCCAGGCAGAGGCCAAGACAATTGGCAAACCCATGTGTCCATGCCTCATTGTTTCCAAAGAACCATGTCCCAAGTTGACTTATTGTGCCTCCTGGTATATGCCGTCTGAAATTTCAGGCTTTAATATCAATACACTCGTCCACTCGTCACAGCTTTTCTCCTGTTTTCTCTCTATCTTATGGAGGAGGGGTCCTAAGCCGGGGCAAGTAGGAATTGATAAATGAATGTAACACAATCACTTATATATTTGGTACGGTGGCCGAGAAAGCCCAACGCACTGCGAGTTAAGAATGCGCTGCAAAGTCTCAAAACACAAGTATCATTTACATTTATGGCATTTAGCTGACGCTCTTATCCAGAGCGACTTACAAGGTTAATGATTACAGGTGGGCCAGTGTAGTGTTAGGAGTCTTGCCCAAGGACTCTTATTGGTGTAGCTCAGCATAGTCACCCAGACTGGGATTCGAACCCCAGTCTCTCACAGTAGAGGTGGCACCCTGAGTAGTGGTGTAACCCACTGAGCTACACCAACCATCAAAATGACAGGACTTGCACAACGTTAGCCAAACGCACTGCAAGATCTGAAAACACAAGCATCAAAATGAGACCGCCTCCAAACCATTAAGATAAGATAAGATAACACTTTATTGATCCAGAAGGAAATTGCAGTGTCACAGTTCTGTATATATTGCACAAGTAAGACATACATTATTACAAATAAAAGGCAAAGGCCGAACGCCGAAACGCAAACACCGAAAACACATGCAGCTTCCAAACCACATGCAGAAAGCCTCAAAACACAACGGAAGTGTTTCCGAGGGACACTGAAAGTGGACGGACCCATTCGAGAGCGGGCTGCGTGGACCTGGACGTAGAGCCGAGACAGCCCCAGTTCCAGCAAAAGTTTATCTGTTTATTAATGAATATTCAGGCGGGTTATTGGCCGGGTTCTCGTGTTTACATTTCGTTCCACCTTACACAATGCACACTGGGAAGGGTTTATTGTTTATTAATAGATATTCTTTCTGTTTATCGCCCAGGTTCTCGTGTTTTACGCAGCCCGCTCTCGAATGGGTCCGTCCACTTCCAGTGTCCCCCGGAAACACTTCCGTTGTGTGTTGAGGCTTTTTCTGCGTGTGTGTTGGAAGCTGCATGTGTTTTCAGTGTTTGCTGCGTGTTTGAGACTTTGCAGCGCGTTCGGTTAATGGTTTGGAGGCGGTCTCATTTTGATGCTTGTGTTTTCAGATCTTGCAGCGCGTTTGGCTAACGTTGTGCAAGTCGTGTCATTTTGATGCTTGTGTTTTGAGACTTTGCAGTGCGTTTTTAACTTGCAGTGCGTTGGGCTTTCTCGGCCGCCATAGTTTGGAGAATAAGGAGACATGCGAAAGCCGTAGACAACCACCGAGCCATTGATGGATTTGTCCATCAGCTGTCCGGAGAATAACATAGTCAGTAACAAAGTGAATGCCAGACATGCAGCGGGGAAACTAAACCTCCATCCGCTCCTGCCTCTGTGGCCTTAAAGGGAAGAGGGTTAATCCACACTTGATGGTGAAACTGGACAGCTTTGATCTCAGATCTGGGACAGAGGATATTGAAGCAGACACTTGGTGCCCTTGGTGCTTTGCTTAGGGTCAACCTGGAAGACTTGTACATAACTGAGAAGAGAATGGAAGACCTCATCCCTGCTGGGCAGGTCAAAGACTGGCTTAGAGGCAGTGGCCTACAGATCACTATGTGCTATGGAAACAAGTTTCTTTCGTTTTTCTAATAGGTGATGTATTCTGATCTCGACTGTACCTATTATGGCTGTTTGGTGTGTGCGTAGCAGTGAAGGCCTCTGACCTGTGTGACTACAGCAACCTCCTTGACCTCTGTATGCTTTGGTACACCAGACCTTACAAAAGACCTTTATGAGTCTTCACCTTATTCTCTGAAGAGGCGGCCTGTAGGCCCCGGCCTTGCATAATCTCCCTAATACAAACCACATTTCCAGGGCGGCAGATGTGGATGGCCGCAGTGTCTGGGCTGTCTCGAGCTGCTGGGTTGCAGCATCAAGCTCTCCTCCTTCCTTTCTAGGAACTGTCAAGTGGATTTCCCTTGGACCTCCTTTTGGCTATGGGCAAATGGATCCAGTATAGCGAGGATGAGACGGGGGTTTGGGGTGGAGTGTATGGGAACGAATGGAGGGTACTTGGCGGGTGAAGCAAGATGATGTCCTCCACCCTGTCGGTGGGCCCTGACCCATGTCTCTGAGCTACGTTAGCCAGACGTCATAGCCGACCACAGTAATCCCTGTTTACCAAAGACCCGGCAGGATAGACTGTAGAGGCACTGGAGTTCCTCTCCTCTGTCACATTTCAGCCATAAGGCCGAGTTGATCCCCTTCACTGTCTTGTGCTTGGAGGATTGGGCAACTGATGTTACTGAGCAAACCTTTACCAGTGATTTATCGTCGGTACGCACACAACCCCTGCATAACGGTGAGTGCATCATGGATGCCTAAAGGAGGTAAATGCGAAAAATCTGTTCCTCTGCATTTGGGCCATATGATGAACAATTAAACCGTGACCCCTTAACATTCTTTGAAATCCAGACTGCTCCATCATTGATAAGATAAGATAAGATAATCCTTTATTGAACCCACAGTGGGGAAATTTGCAGTGTTAGAGCAGCACAGAGGAAAGAACAAAAGTGTCAGGAAATATACAAATAATAAATAAGATCTATATACAAAAAAACAGAGAAAAATATGAATAAAATGTTAAAAGTTTAAACCCAGAGGACAGTATTATGCTATGCAGTTTTATTGTACATAGCAGAAATAGAAATAGACTACTGAGTTTTATTGTACATAGCAGAAATAGAAATAGACTACTGAGTTGTATTGTACATAGTAGAAATAGACTACTGAGTTTTATTGTACATAGTAGAAACAGAAATAGACTACTGAGTTTTATTATACATAGTAGAAATAGACTACTGAGTTTTATTGTACATAGCAGAAATAGAAATAGACTACTGAGTTTTATTATACATAGTAGAAATAGAAATTGACTACTGAGTTTTATTATACATAGTAGAAATAGAAATTGACTACTGAGTTTTATTATACATAGTAGAAATAGACTACTGAGTTTTATTATACATAGTAGAAATAGACTACTGAGTTTTATTGTATGTAGTAGAAATAGACTACTGAGTTTTATTATACATAGTAGAAATAGACTACTGAGTTTTATCGTACATAGCAGAAGAAATGGACTACTGAGTTTTATTATACATAGTAGAAATAGACTACTGAGTTGTTTTATACATAGTAGAAATAGAAATAGACTACTGAGTTTTATTGTACATAGTAGAAATAGACTACTGAGTTTTATTATACATAGTAGAAATAGAAATAGACTACTGAGTTTTATTGTACATAGTAGAAATAGACTACTGAGTTTTATTATACATAGTAGAAATAGAAATAGACTACTGAGTTTTATTATACATAGTAGAAATAGAAATAGACTACTGAGTTTTATCGTACATAGCAGAAGAAATGGACTACTGAGTTTTATTGTACGTAGTAGAAATAAAAATAGACTACTGAGTTTTATTATACATAGTAGAAATAGAAATAGACTACTGAGTTTTATTATACATAGTAGAAATAGACTACTGAGTTTTATCGTACATAGCAGAAGAAATGGACTACTGAGTTTTATTATACATAGTAGAAATAGACTACTGAGTTGTTTTATACATAGTAGAAATAGAAATAGACTACTGAGTTTTATTGTACATAGTAGAAATAGACTACTGAGTTTTATTATACATAGTAGAAATAGAAATAGACTACTGAGTTTTATTATACATAGTAGAAATAGAAATAGACCTCTGAGTTTTATCATACATAGCAGAAGAAATGGACTACTGAGTTTTATTGTACATAGTAGAAATAGAAATAGACTACTGAGTTTTATTGTACATAGTAGAAATAGAAATAGACTACTGAGTTTTATTATACATAGTAGAAATAGACTACTGAGTTTTATTGTACATAGTAGAAACAGAAATAGACTACTGAGTTGTATTATACATAGTAGGAATAGACTACTGAGTTTTATCGTACATAGCAGAAGAAATGGACTACTGAGTTTTATTGTACATAGTAGAAATAGAAATAGACTACTGAGTTTTATTGTACATAGTAGAAATAGAAATAGACTACTGAGTTTTATTGCACATAGTAGAAATAGACTACTGAGTTTTATTGCACATAGTAGAAATAGACTACTGAGTTTTATTGCACATAGTAGAAATAGAAATAGACTACTGAGTTTTATTGCACATAGTAGAAATAGAAATAGACTACTGAGTTTTATTGTACATAGTAGAAATAGAAATAGACTACCGAGTTTTATTGCACATAGCAGAAATAGAAATAGACTACTGAGTTTATTATATAGTGAAATAGACTACTAGTTAGAGAAATAGACTACTGAGTTTTATCGTAGACTACTGAGTTTTTATTGCACATAGTAGAAATAGAAATAGACTAGTAGACTGAAATAGACTACTGAGTTTTATTTATACTTAGTAGAACTAGAAATAGACTAATTAGTTTTATTATACTTAGTAGTAATAGAAATAGACTACTGAGTTTTATTGTACATAGTAGAAATAGAAATAGACTACTGAGTTTTATTGTACATAGTAGAAATAGACTACTGAGTTTTATTATACATAGTAGCTACTGAATTGCACATAGCAGAAATAGAAATAGACTACTGAGTTTTATTGTACATAGTAGAAATAGACTACTGAGTTTTATTGTACATAGTAGAAATAGAAATAGACTACTGAGTTTTATCGTACATAGTAGAAATAGACTACTGAGTTTTATTATACATAGTAGAAATAGAAATAGACTACTGAGTTTTATTATACATAGTAGAAATAGAAATAGACTACTGAGTTTTATTGTACATAGTAGAAATAGAAATAGACTACTGAGTTTTATTGTACATAGTAGAAATAGACTACTGAGTTTTATTATACATAGTAGAAATAGAAATAGACTACTGAGTTTTATAGTACATAGTAGAAATAGAAATAGACTACTGAGTTTTATTATACATAGTAGAAATAGAAATAGACTACTGAGTTTTATTATACATAGTAGAAATAGAAATAGACTACTGAGTTTTATTATACATAGTAGAAATAGAAATAGACTACTGAGTTTTATTATACATAGTAGAAATAGACTACTGAGTTTTATTATACATAGCAAAAATAGAAATAGACTACTGAGTTTTATTGTACATAGTAGAAATAGACTACTGAGTTTTATTGTACATAGTAGAAATAGACTACTGAGTTTTATTGTACATAGTAGAAATAGACTACTGAGTTTTATTGTACATAGTACATCACTTGATTCCAATGGCATGCTTAAAGCCTCTCATGCAGGCGGAGCTGCTGGAGACAGCTGGAGATGGCCAACATTGGAATCTATCGTTTCAGAATAGTTGCTCCTAGAAGAGGAGGAACCCTTGCAGGCCAGGATTGATTTGAAGGGCCGATCTTTTGATTCGTCGCTCCTGATTAAGCACCTCTTCTGGACGGAACTCCGTATTAATACTGCAGTCTGTGGATGAACATGTGGTTATTTTCCATGTTCCATGTTTGATGTGATTCTCCGTCGAAGCTTCAGTTGTTCCGGAATCCAACAGGCAGTTATTGTGATCTGTCCAAGAAAGCCCTGAACCTTGGCCGCGATGTCACTAAAAACAGTTGCACTATTGTCTTCTTCCAAGAAGCCTCAGTGGACGGAGTTATTCAAACGGCTATCCTTTCTATTGTTGTCCTACTCCTAAGTGCTGATGTGCATCACTGTTATTTTTTCCAGAACAGTATCAAATCTCCAAAAGTGATGGCCTCAAAAGTATTTCAGTTTATCAAGCGCTATCAGATGAGCAGTCGAGCTCAAGTGTCTCAGGTTCCCTGCTTCAGGGAAAAAGACAACAGTACCCAGAAAGTTAGAAGCTCGAAGCTGGCACACACGTGACCAGACGGCATCATGCATCCACATACCAGGCGCGTTTACCTTTCTCCTATAGTCACCGACTTTCAAAGGATGTCGGGCATCCGTACGTCTCTCACTCTCTTCTCGCTCTCTCACCGGCTCTCTCTTTTTCTTCTCCCCTCCCTCCCTCAGCTCTTAAGCACCGTAAGTGCTCCACTTACCCATGAGTCATAGGTGCAAGCAGATTGTACCATCACACTTAGAGCACTGCCAGCTTTTGAACGATGGGCTGTAAGCTCAGTTCCGATGACATGTTACCTCATTTCATGCCGTGTCATCAACATATACTTATGCATTAAGTGCATTTGCGAGAGCCATTGACTTGTCGTTTAGAGCCTGTGAAATGGTTTCGCTGGAATGACATCATATGTCACATCATTCAGTCCTCCAGCTCGGAGCTGTTGAGTGCGCGATAGCACACCAGCGCTAATAGAATACAGATGAATCTGTATGGTGTGGACATTGATCACTTGATTCCAATGGCATGCTTAAAGCCTCTCATGCAGGCGGAGCTGCTGGAGACAGCTGGAGATGGCCAACGTTGGAATCTATCGTTTCAGAATAGTTGCTCCTAAAAGAGGAGGAACACTTGCAGGCCAGAATAATGCAACCTGTGGATGAACATGTGGTTATTTTCCAGAAAGAGCCGGAGAAGCAGTTCTCTAACTGGGAAACGTAAAGTGAGTGCCTTAAAGTTCTGGTTATTAACCCAAAAGAGCCCAGGCCCGGTTCCCCTTAAGGGAAAATAATGAAGGGTCAGTTATAAGATCGTAATAGATCAGTCTTATTGTGACAAAGAAGTCACATGGCGTCTTCTGTAAGTATTATAGAGTCATATGTAATATAAAATATGGGTATATGTAATATAGAAAATGGGTATATGTAATATAGAATATGGGTATGTGTAATATAGAATATGGGTATATGTAATATAGAATATGGGTAAGTAATATAGAATATGGGTGTGTGTAATATAGAATATGGGTGTGTGTAATATAGAATATGGGTATATGTAATATAGAATATGGGTGTGTGTAATATAGAATATGGGTAAGTAATATAGAATATGGGTATGTGTAATATAGAATATGGGTAGATGTGATATAGAATATGGGTATATGTAATATAGTATATGGGTATATGTGATATAGAATATGGGTATATGTAATATAGAATATGGGTATATGTGATATAGAATATGGGTATATGTGATATAGAATATGGGTATATGTAATATAGAATATGGGTATATGTGATATAGAATATGGGTATATGTAATATAGAATATGGGTATATGTAATATAGTATATGGGTATATGTGATATAGAATATGGGTATATGTAATATAGAATATGGGTATATGTGATATAGAATATGGGTATATGTGATATAGAATATGGGTATATGTAATATAGAATATGGGTATATGTGATATAGAATATGGGTACGTGTAATATAGAAAATGGGTATGTGTGATATAGAATATGGGTATATGTAATATAGAATATGGGTATATGTGATATAGAATATGGGTATATGTAATATAGAATATGGGTATATGTAATATAGAATATGGGTATATGTGATATAGAATATGGGTATATGTGATATAGAATATGGGTATGTGTGATATAGAATATGGGTATATGTAATATAGAATATGGGTATATGTGATATAGAATATGGGTATATGTAATATAGAATATGGGTATATGTGATATAGAATATGGGTATATATGATATAGAATATGGGTATGTGTGATATAGAATATGGGTATGTGTAATATAGAATATGGGTATGTGTAATATAGAATATGGGTATATGTGATATAGAATATGGGTATATGTGATATAGAATATGGGTATGTGTAATATAGAATATGGGTATATGTGATATAGAATATGGGTATATGTAATATAGAATATGGGTATATGTGATATAGAATATGGGTATGTGTAATATAGAATATGGGTATGTGTAATATAGAATATGGGTATGTGTAATATAGAATATGGGTATATGTAATATAAGATATGGGTATGTGTAATATAGATTATGGGTATATGTAATATAGATTATGGGTATATGAACATTAGAGCTCTTAAGTGGGTCGGAACCTTATAGGTATAAAACCCAGACTGTAAAATGAGCTGGTTTGGTCTCTAACTGCACTAACCAATCACATCACCATTTTCTAAATGAGGTCATATGTTCACCAACTGTCATGTGACTGCATCCAGGATGTTGGGTATAGGTCACTCAGGGTCTCCGTGTGTTCAGGTGGAGGATAAAGCTGTATAAAGAACTTTACAGACTTTTAAAAGGCTTGTGACACATACGCCACTGTGGGCTCTTATGGGTTAAGGAGCTACAACTGTAAAAGTTTGGTTCACTGGTCAGTATGTAACAAGCAGTTTGACGGTCACCACAAATTCCTACCTGCACACCGGGACTCATGAATGTTCAGTGTTTGCCCACAGGTCTGAAATAGGTACGTGTTGGTTCAAAAAAAACAAAAATACCACAAACAGCAAATCAGCATATACAATATTTGACTTTATTGATTATTTGTATTCAATTTACTTGATCTATTTAGCAGGTCTAGCTCCTCCCAACACTCCCACCGTTATTATGGGGCGTCCCATATGCTTGGTTTCTCCCTCTTTTATGGCAGGACTCTGTTTGAAACTCTTCACTCTAACGGAGAACAACAAGATGAGATTTTGAGGGAAGCCCTTGATCAGAGGGAGTCCCCCATAGAAATCATGTCCATCTGTTAGAGGAAGTGTTTGCGACAAGAAAAGGAAGTCAGAGTGATCTTATCTTCTGAGCTGACTCCTGGACTTCTACACTCCTATGCGATTGTCTCCTAGATTGCGAGGGATCTCCAGTGTCTGCAGAAGTACAGCTTTCACACTAAGGGGCTTTGGACAGTCAGCAGTCAGCTAGAAATCAGCAAACCCTTTGTAATGGTCACTTTAAGTGCCGGCATTGAGCGCATGCACACTGTATGGTTACGGGGGTTTTTGTAACCTGTATGTTCTGCTGCAGTGTTGTCTGGGATTGTAACCATGAGGTGTAGGGGCTCCCCTGCCCAATACATGGTCCAGTACTCCGAACGGCTATCTCTCCCCTGGATTTCTTTATGGAGTTCGGGGGAAGCAGCCAACCCCCTGTTGCATCTCCCTCCCCGGGAGCCTTCACCCAACTACTAAGTGCATTACACCTTAAACAGTGAACGAGTGTGACGTCTTCAATTTGATGTACTGCAGTATAAATACTGGTAGATGAAAAAAACTATGAAAGGCTTGGTCTGCTTCTTACTTTGAAGAGTCCAGGAGAGTGAATTAGATTTAAATTTTTATGGTGAAAATGACTTTTTGGGCTATATCTTTTACATCAGCTCTTATATATTATAAATGCATAGATATTGGAATGGTTTTACATTTGTGGCATTTAGCCGACACGTTTATCCAGAGTGACTTACAAGGTTAATCATATTACAGGTGGGCCAATGAAGTGTTGGGAGTTTTGCCCAAGGACTCTTATTGGTGTAGTGCAGCATAGCCACCCAGACCGGGAATCTAACCCCAGTCTCCCACATGGTATGGTAGCATGGTGGGGTGGTTCTTGCTTCTGATATTTGCTAGACCTCAATGAGGCGTCTATCCTGTTGACCCCTGTTTCCGTCATGAACCATTGGAGGCTCTTGAGTGAGATCTTCTGGCTGTAGTGCCAGGATCCCCGCGATGTTCAGCCTTCGTGCTGGTCTCAGGCTTTCCCTATTAAACGCTTGCACGACAAAGGTGCTCTTCATGCTCAGAGGCCTGGGGCCTATTTCATATGCCAGTTATTGTCCCTGGCGGCGCCTTCTCTGCAAAGTTTCTCCTCACACTATTTGAAAAATCTGTTTTCGTTCCCTTTCTGCCCCCACGTTTTTCTTTTCTTTCCTTTTCTTTTTTGGTTAACGACCATGTTCTTCCTTTTTCTTCTCTTTCGTCTGTCGAGCGCACTTTCTCATTTCTTTTTCCCCCTCCAATGCTGGGGAGCTTTCATGTTGTCGGGCCCGAGAGCGCTTGTTGTTCTTGGCAGGTGACGTGAAGGAAAGCCTCATGTGAACCTCTGCTCTGGTATGAGGCCCAGTGTGAAAATCAGAAGAGGTTTGTGACACGCCACACTCTGAGAGAGAGAGAAAGAGAGAGAGTGAGAGAGAGCCCGGGGTCTTGATACTTGGCCAGGCTAGTTTGGTTCCAGAAAGTGACCGTCTGGTAAAGTGCATGCAGAGCTGTCACCTCGGCTTTCCTTTCAGGACCTCACATTTGTGGCGGCACATGTGTGGGTCCCCAGATGGGTTGAGCGATATGAACCGAAGATTATTATATCATGCAATTTTCCACTAACCGGAGAATTACACCATGATATCACATGTCAGGAATGATTTTATTCCAAGTCATTTCGAAGCCTGCACTTGTGGCCTGAGTTACTGTTGGTTCGGTGGCACTTGCTGATCTGTAGTGAGGTGGCATGTACAACACCGTTAGAACTGGCCTGAGCAAAAAGCTCAGAACTCGAGCTCTTTATGCATAACACTTCACGCCACGCTTCTCTTTCTATGTCTTAAAGCTGGAGTAGGTGTTTTTGTAGAAGCCGGGAAGTTCAAGCTTGTTTAAAAAAAAAAAAACTCAACCCAAGAAATCCCTCACCCCACTTTCAGCCCTCCTTCCAAAGCCATTTCCCAAAAACGAATGAACACACAGGGCCTGACGAGTCCTGTCAGAGAGCGCTGAGAGCTAGCTACATCACCTCATTTGTAAAACGTCCTATTTAAG
>JAMWET010003477.1:32500-35000 GCA_024036415.1 Prochilodus magdalenae | reverse complement strand
GATTTACCTGTTCTGCAAGCCAGACGCCATTAACCAATGAGACGGTATCGAGCTTCACAGTACGTCATTGCAAAATGACATAAGATTACAAAATGAACCAATCACGCAACCCCATATGCAGCAACACGAATGAATAGCTTCCACATGACCACCCGTGAACAACAACTGAAAGCGAACCCCAGACCACCAATTTCAGGCAGACCAGCAGTACTCTGGAGTATACCAGGGGCTGATAACTTCAGCTTCTACACTTGATGGAGGCATCTCACCCAGCTTGATATGTTGGGTTGGCAATAATTGGCAGGCATCTCTACCGTTTGAGATGTCCAATGACCAGATAATGCTACCAAACGATGCTGGGCTATCTGGTGCATGCCTTCGTCCTTCAGTTTGGGAGCATGATGAGAGAGAACTCCTAGGTAGTGTGACTATCGGTCTCGAAAAAACAGGAACTGCAGTCAACGAATAACACAGGCCAAGAAGAAAACAAGATAAATGGCACCTTGTACCAAACGATGCTGCGCTCTGAGCTCACTTTTCAATAAAGCTCTTTTGACTATCAGTCTCCAGAACTGCTACCGAAGGTGACTGGGTTCGGGGTGCAGTGTCGCTCCCTGGTTTCAGTCTTAATTACTATTACTGTAGCACTGAATCGAAAGGGCCACAGTGCCTGCAGTATTAGGGCAGAGCATGGATCATTTCCCCACCCTCCCTCTGATGCATGCCGTTTTGTATCAGTGAGCATAACTGATTGCAGATAAGCTTCAAGAGGCCGAAGCTGAAATGCATATGCATGGCAAAGGCAATGACTCATTGTAGTCTGCAAAAGTTATGGCTAGCAAAAGGAGGTCTAAACAGGAAAAGGTGGAATCTGTTGCTAATCAGCCAGTTAATTGTCTAGGGTTGGTTCGAATTATGATGGTTTACTACAAAGCTAAGGACCTAAGATTAGAGAATTACAGGCTTGTCTAATTCAGACCTATAACAGGATTCTCAGCATCATGTTGTAGAAGGAGGAAGTGAAAAAGGTGCCCACCTGAAACCCAGCCAGAAATGTCAGTGCAAGGTCTTTAGCAAGGCTTTGTGAGGCTGAAATGTTCAAGTGTAGATTTGGAGTGTAGTTTCCAATAAGTCCTCATTCGTGGATCTTTCGAGTACATGGTTTTCCTCTAGGGACTGAACAACGCACCCTTCACCAAGACCTTCCCCAGACGTTTGAGGGAGTGTAACAGCGTTGTGTGTTTTTTGCATTGGTGTTTAGGGACGTGGAGCCAGGGGTAGTGTACACGTACCAGGTCCAAACGCTGTCCAGATGGGGCGAGAGTGAGCCGTCGCCTCCGCTTACTCACTGTCTCGGAGCGCCATACTGCGGAGATGGAGTCATCCAGAGGTGTGCTTTGAGGACAGATCCTCCTTTCTTCTGAATTTGCTAGTGGACGGACAGTAGCGACCATTTTATGTGTAGACCAAGGCAGTTATAGACCAGAAATACTGTATACCCTGCACAAGTAAACAAATGCAAACACTATGAAATTCATAAACCCTAGTTGCGTCCTGAGAACAGCAGCAAGGAGGCACATTTGGGGTTATATCTCACACGTGCTCTAAGGCAGCAGGGTCAACATGCTTATTGCTGTGTGGCTGTTGAAATAATTGTAGGTAATTGCCGAAACAGACT
Organism: Prochilodus magdalenae; assembly: GCA_024036415.1. Taxonomy (NCBI): domain Eukaryota; kingdom Metazoa; phylum Chordata; class Actinopteri; order Characiformes; family Prochilodontidae; genus Prochilodus; species Prochilodus magdalenae. The sequence continues at coordinate 33,322 of JAMWET010003477.1, read as the reverse complement.
GTACTGTCGCCCGTCTTGAGCATGAAACTTTCTAAGTGCCACAGAATGCACCCTAGGTATGTACAATTGGATGATAGTTGCTTTCTTGCAGGCCGGTATTTGAAGTTAGCATTACTTGTGTGGGGTACGTTGCTGGTCGTTGCTGGGCGCAAGACACCTTGACCAGTATGCATTGCTTTGTTCTTACGGGTGATGCTAGATGCTTTGTTCCCTTCAGGTCCCAAGGAGAGCAGTGCGATGATATGAACTCCATGAATGGTGATGGCTGCTCTAGTCGATGCAAGAAAGAGCCTTTCTTCAACTGCATAGGTGAGTCCTTAAAGAGCCGTCTGGCTTTAGCATCCCGCCGCCCCCTAGGTTATTTAACTGTCACTTCACAAGAGTTACATGGTGTCCTTCCTGGTTCAAAACCGTCTGCTGCATTTCTGCTCAATATCTTAGTAAAATCACAAACACGCCATGAAAATATTTCCCCAAGAAATGATCGCGAGGCCCGCCGTTTGTCGCAAGCACTGCGACATCCCCGTGAAGTCTGGAAGATATCTCATTCAAAAGAACAGGCCAACAAATTCAGAACGGATGCTTTGGCACCTAGTCCAGCTTTCTGCTTTATGCATAAACGAGGCCTTTCCGCTCTAGCTCCTCTTTTGTTTTGGCCCCAGGAAACTTATGTCACGTCAAGTCTGCGGTGCCCACATATGGAAAGGACCTCTCGCGAACATGATATTAACACGTTTCCAGCGCAAGCAGCACATGAAAAGAGTCGCGTTACGCGGGATCTGAGGCGGCGGCGTGTTTCAAGGTGTTTGCCTCCAGGATACT
>JAMWET010003477.1:0-27500 GCA_024036415.1 Prochilodus magdalenae | reverse complement strand
CCCTGTTCATCAATGGTCAGAACCCCGCCCACCTCCCTGAATGACCACAACAGAGCAGGTATTATGTGAGTGGTGGATCAGTCTCAGCACCGCAGTGACATTGATGTGGTGGTGGTGTTAGTGTGTATTGTGTTGGTCTGAGTGGATCAGACACAGAAGTGAATGTGGATAATGTTCCACTGACCAGTGAGTGGCCGATGAGTAATCGATGTGAACCGGGCGATCCTGATTTTGTGTACTTTGCTATATTCATTAACCAACCAATCACAACGCTGACGTCTCTTGCCCCGCCCACACAAACAGTCAGAGAAAGAAACAGTCAAAGTTACTGGGCTAATGCTAACCCAGCCTAGCTAATAGCTAGCTAGTTAGACCACCCCTCTGTAGCTGCCTGTCGCTCATTCATTCCAGTATCGGTACATGCGTTCACGGTCTACTTCATCCATCTTCGTCTTATCTGTGGCGACGTTGGTGTAGGATAATGACGTTGCTAGTCTATAAAGTCTGGAGCATGCTAGGGATTTTGGACAGAGAGCTGTCAATCAAACTGCTCATTAGCCACACCCACACAGCTCTTGTATACGTTTGAGCCATCTCTAGGTATTTCCCAACCTCCTCGAGCATCTTGTCCCACTCTAAACCGGTGTGTCTCTTCCAAATTCTTTTGATGGTGTGTGTTTGACATCCCCCTCTTTATCTCTTTCTCTCTTTCACTCACGTTCACACAGACGAGCCCAGCATGTGCTACTACTACGATGGCGATGGAGTGTGTGAGGACTTTGAGCGGGAGACCAGCGTGAGGGACTGTGGGCTGTACACGCCAAGCGGGTTTCTGGACCAGTGGGCCACTTCGGTGGAGGCATCTCAAGAGGAAAGGCTGTACTGCCCTGCTGAAGTGGCAGCAGGATATCCCGCCGTCACTAAGGTAGGGACCGCCTACCTACCACAGCTCCCCGAGCTCTTCCTCCACAAAGGGGGTCTTTAAAAGACCCTCCGTCACAATGCATTTGTGAAACTTGGCCTTATCAGATAAAGATAAAGTCCACAGGACATAGCTGAATATCCTTCGTCCTGTTATGTTTGTTCATGCTCCTTAAAGTCATGTTAGAGATTATTGGTAGGTCATTAAGAGGGCTATAGGTGATGCCATTGCAGAGGTCACCGGATGCTTGTTTCTTGAAGGGGACAATGAGAAATGCAGCCATTGCTAGATCTGTTGCTAACATGCTCACCTACATCATACAGTGTTGGTCCGGTTGTCTATATCGTGATGGTGTGAGGAACTATTGAAAAATTACAACTGTCTTCATTAGCTGATAAATGCAAAAGGAAATCTGAGAGCTTACTCTACAGCTCGAACACCAAATATCTCATTGTAGCCGTATCATCACTACGTATCATCACTACGTATCATCACTACAACATAGGACAAAATGGATTACTGAATGACAGAAATGATTTATCATTTAAGCTAAATGCTAAAATTAGCAGGGTGGGCTGACTATCAGTCTAGGTAGCTTGGAGTTTGGATCTTGGATCAAATACCACATGGTATTTGCAGGGGCAGGGGGTCCCATGTTGGCTGGCTGCTCAGTATTAATCATGATGCTTCAATGGCAACACAATGTTGGGCTTAGCAGTTGCTCTTTTCTAGTTTGGTAGGTTTTCCCAAGAGACCCTACACAGCTCTTGTATCTTGAGTTTGAGAGATGAGTAACAGTTCACTCTTTTCACCAAACTCTAAAATATTGGGCATCCTGTTCATAGATACAGACATTAAGCTATGGAGCACCAGCTGAGTTAACCAGTTTGCTATAGCACCATCCTAAAGCAGATAGCGATGCAAATTCTCCAGTTACTCAAGAATGCCAAAGACAGAAACCAGCCAACTGGGCAGCTATTGACACCATAACGTCCTCATACATTTAGGAGAACCTCAAAATTTTGATTTTAAGTTCAGGAGGTCCAAGGGGTCCTGGATCCCCCAGTATTTTGCACCTTGACTGAAAAGTTATAAAGACTCTGAAGCCCATGCTGAACTGAAAGGGAACACACTTGCTGCTGTCATTGGACAATGAAAGCAAGAGTGACCCTAATGATGTCTTGGTTGTATTCGACAGCCTTTAGTATAGGATTGATTGACACCCCTAGCAGGTATTGTAGTGATAAACAAAAAACACTAACCCCAACCAAAAAAAATCAGACCAGTGATATGGAATACTAACAAACCAGATGGAATTCCCAGTGATGTGATTTCCATTTTCATATGGGAGCCTTCTTACACGGTAGGACCAACAGCAGACGGGAGGCTCAGGCGTTAGGGACCGCCAGACTGAAAGAATCTGGTGATGAGTTCTCAGCAAGTGTCTCGAGGAGCGTTTTCCCCCCATGAGAAAGCACAGCATGGAGAGGATGCATTCCTAAAAGATTTCCCTCTGTGAAGAGCACATAGTCCAGTAGATCAAGTGGACAGATCTTAACTCTGTCTGACCTCCAGATTCAAGGGCACACGCACAAATACCCTCATATGCCGGTGTACACATGCTATGCTGAATAAGACAGGACAGGGGAAAAAGGGATACGGTTACGGTCTGTTGTTGGAGCCGCACCACGTCGTTGGCATTAAGAGCGTGGGATTACATATGACGGAGACGAACATTCCCACTTCCTGGTCCTGAGATTGTTTAACGTGCATCAAGTTCAGTCACCGTCACAGTCGTTTTCCGTTTCTGTTAGCTGGGGCTTCATTCAGTTTATGCTTTCCCCCCCCTCCACCATCCCTTATCTATTACATAACTGCTTCCGCATTTACAACCGAGTTTCTAAACTCGCAGTCCTATAGTTCGTAACACTCTCCTCGTGGCAGACAGGTGCTTTTGCCACTGTGCGAGGACGGATGACCGAGCGTTCTTTTTTGGGAAGCTTGAGGCTTGGCACGAAGATGTGCTTTGTTCGCTGCTTGTAAGGCTGATGATAACATCTCCAGAGTGCGGAGGACACTAAAGCTGTCTCTCACTCGAAATTACACACTGACCCTGGTGTCAGACGGCCCTTGTGCACGATGTCCTGGCCCCGTTCCCACCCAGGCCAATTTCGGCCGCGTTGGGACTGGAGCTCGGTTCAGCCGGGGGAAGATCAAAGCCACCGAGGAAAGAGTCGGATGAGGCCATTTCAAGCTAAATGATACACGAGATACAGCGCGCATCTGCCTTGTAAGCACTCGTATGGATGAAATGGCTACAGTTGGTGTTTGATTTATGTTTGCTTCTGGACTACCAAGCTCCCACCTTTTGGCATACCTCATATGCTGAGTAGGTTGATGGTATTCGGGAGTATATGCAGTGTAGATAAGTTAGATGTGGTTTTTAATTAGGTCTACTGTGTGCTGCATACAACATATGCAGGCCGAGAGGGACAAGGTTGATTCGCAGGCAAGCCAGTGTGTTCTGGCTCTGGTTCCTTAGACACGTATGGCTGTACAAGTCCAATAAAGCTGCTGGAGGGAAGCTGCGCCTTTCCTGTGATTGAACGTGGTTCCACATGGGTGTATCACAAGTATCGGGACTGCCTCAGATTAGACATTACCACCGCCGCACAGAAATGGATGCCTGCCCTGCCAAGTCCCAGACTTCTGAGCACCCTATCCACGTGATCATTCCGTCAAGTGGCTTTGAGATTCCATATCTACAGCATATCATATCAGCCCCAATCAGAAACTGCGTGTGAGGCCTAGAGGCCTTCATAAGTAGCCGTATGGTAAACACAGCCCTGCCCTGCTCCGTCTGGGCCTTTTGATGAAGTCCCAGCTGCCGTCAAAGGTACCTGCACGTCTCTTCCGCACCAAGACACACGCTTGCTTGCTGTTGTTTTCATTTTTTTCCAGCTTTCCTCTTTTTTGTTGCGTCCCCCCACCTTCTGAAGGTCTCGGACTGGGTCCTGCTCCCTTCAAAGGCTGTGTTGAGCCAGTTCCCCCCGTGGGGAACAAGGTTAGTCGATAGGGATCAGCCCGGATGCATGAAAGGAGCCCGTGGAAGAGAGGATGGGGGGAGGGGGGTGGAGGGGAAGGAGAGAGGATTGTGTCTGTGTGGAAGATGCCAACGGGCCTGCAGCCATGGCTGCTAGCTATCTGCCGTGAAGAACACACAGCCTTTTAGGTCAAAGGAGCAGATTTTCATCAATGTGAAAGCCACATGCAAGAACACACACACACACACACACACACACGCTCGTGAGTAGAAAAGCTTCACCGTCGGATGGTTTAAAGACTGTGTGTGTATCTCATAAGGAGAAAGAACAGGATGTCTTTCTTGCGCTCTGTGTGGGCTGGGCAGAAATGTTCTTGGCCTGGGCGAGCAACGACAACCCACCAGGACTTTGCCGATTTTTACATGCTCATGGTCTTGACCCGCACCATTCAAGATCCTTAACTCGTCCCAACGTCAGCGTTACAGTACGCCGGGCCTCTGCAGAGAGTGTGTGGAGCGTGGCTTTCTTGGAAGACGTTTCTCGAAAAATCTGCAAGGCTGCTGGTCTGGTGTGTTGGAGAAGTCTGGTCAGCCAGTCCAATTCCCAGGCCATGTAGCGAGCGTTATGTACTTGGGTATGAAAATATACAGACAGCCACCCTGCAGAACTTCCCGAATCGATGCTGTCCATTGCCAAGGCTGATATCCTGTTCCCTGACCACTTCAGTTCTCCAGCAACAACGATGGAGAAGCCTGGCCATTCGAGTACAGTGACTATATAATATACGGCGTGGCGCTATGTGGTCAAGAAGCTACACCCAGTGTGTCTTGGTTTCTACGCCACTTTGCATCAAAAGGGATTGTTGACTTATAGATTTTATCTTCTGGATCTCCTGCTCTTTCCCGTATCTTGCGGCGAGCCCGCTCCCAGATCGATTCGTATGCTAGCTGCACACTATCAAGTGATGATTTGATGGTGATGTAAGCTGGTGTTTCTGAATTTCCTTACACACAGCAGTTAAACAAAGGCCTTCAACAGACATTCAATACACTCTTTCAATTTTTCCCCCTCTTGGCACAGTTAAAGTGCCACTGATGAGTATTGTGTCTGTCAGAGCGATTACCAAGTAACTCGCCCGCATCCTTATTAAAAAGGCTTTATTGAGGACCTCTCATCTGGGCGAATGGCGGGGGATGTCAAAGGGACAAAAAAGGCTCTATGCTGGATTCAAAGTCACCATTTGCTCGAGTAATTTGGCACCACATTCCATTGGTTTAGAGGGCGCCATAAAAAAAGAGAGGGATCGCAGATTTCCAGTAGGCTGAGGTGTCAAAGGCCATCTTTCATGGTTATTGATCATTTCCTTTTCGAATTCCAACCAGGCTTTGAAACGAGGCCATGGCTTGAGGTTGAGGCTAAGGCGGATGATGTCCAGGCGGTGTCAAACTTTGAGAGCAGCCTTTGCCAAATAAAGAAACGCTGACATCCTGATTTATGATTCATATAAACTTGATGTCATGAGGATGGTTTTGTTTATACTTGGGTTACGCAGTTCTGATTATTATCAGTATTGTGGAGACATGAGATCATGCCTTGATCTTTTTGAGAGGACGTGGTGAATTCACTCTCTCGCCTTTGAGGCCATTATCGGGCAGTTCTTGCAGGAAACCCGAATTTAAAATGTCTAAATATGACATGTAGCTAGCCACAAGTTGCAGAGGTTAAAGGTCATTTCATATTATAATTACATTTTAGCATTTTTCGCCGCTTGGATGCTGCACCGGTAACGTGAAGGACATTGTGTGAAACACGCCTAACAGCGCTAATGATATTTGTATGCAACGCACCTCGAGTAATTATGAGCCAAAATTACCAGTGACACCAAATAATTGAGATGATTTATCTCTCGCCTAAACAGCTCTGTCTCTTGCGTTCACCGGTCCTTGCAACGCAAGGTTAATCGAGGTAGCCCCACATCCTACACCTGGCAGAGCAGGAGTAGGACGCGCAGTCCTACCATGTAATATGTCTTGGGCACTTGAACAGAACATCTTGTTCACAGAGCCGCACCGCTGGGACGATGCTTTTAGCTGACGTCGGTCTGAGGGGAATTTGCCAGCACCTTGTTCAGCGCTCAGGTTAACAACAAGCATGTGTTAGCATAGTAGAGTGCTGGGGCTCAGGCAGGTGATCTCTCTGGAGCCCTTGCACCACAGCGAGCGCTGACGCAAGCCCCGTTGGCCCGGAGGCGCGTGAGGGGCGATGACGGCAGAGTGGAGATCGCTGCATGCTAACGCTAACGGAGCTCTTTCTGCAAGTGCCGAGCGGCCGCAAGGTCACATTAGTAACACCCCATTTCACTGCAGGGTCACTTTCGGATAATGGTTTTCAGCAAAGCTTTTCGCATGCGTGTTTGTGTGGAACAGTGTTGTGGCCAGGCCTCTGTGTTCTTGCAGGCTCTGTTCTGTTTTGTGTTTGTTCGGAAGCCTGCCGTATTTTCCCAAGCGTTTTGAGGGCTGCACATGAGATTGTTTAGCTGAAGCAAAGAGAGGGGGAGGGCTCTAAACCAGCAGACGCTTTTCACATTTACCCTTCGTTGGTCATGCCACTTCGCTGGGAATGCGCAAAGATATCTGCTACATGTGCTGGTCAGACATGATGAAAAGAGTAGTTCCTGCCATCTACCTGTATAGCAGGTATGGCCAATTAGCTATTCCACTTTGCTCATGGTATCGTCAAGGACAAAGGGCATGTAGGGCATGACTTACATGATCGTGCTTTCTTAAATTTTTTCGATTGTTAATTTTTTGTTGTGGCCGTTTCCCACCCTAGCTAGTAAGAAGGCTACCACTTGCTTCCTCCATGTCATATAAAGTCAGCCACCACGTGCCTGTAAAACTGCTGGAGGCTGCAGCGAAATGCACTTCTGTCACACCAGCTAACAGATGCCCATGTTGAGTGACATTAAGTGATTCTGAGAGTTTCCGAGTTTTTTCACACAGAGGAATTTGTCTTCCGCATTTAACCCATCCGTGAAGTGAAACACCCACATACACACTCACTAGTGAACACACACACTAGGGGGCAGTGAGCACACTTACCCAGAGCGGTGGGCAGCCCTATCCACGGTGCCCGGGGAGCAGTTGGGGGGTTGGGTGCCTTGCTCAAGGGCACCTCAGTCGTTACTGTCAGTTCAGGGAATTGAACCGGCAACCCTTCGGTCACAAGGCTGGTTCCCTACCCTCCAGCCCACGACTGTCACCCTCCAGCCCATGACTGCCCCCTGATGGCAGTCTGCAAGGGCATAGGTTAGGTTGGTAGGGACACAACAACCCAGCCCTCAACCCCCAATCCAACAAAGTCACCCCCATCCCCCAACAATACCCCTCAGCTCAATTTGCTGGACATCTCAAGACTAGCTTTACCGCGAATGCCTGCCTATAATTCCAAACTAACGTTCAGGATTATTTTACCCAGTGGCAAGACTGGTAATGCTAAGTAGGTAGCAGTTTTTGCACAGGGCTACTGGCTTGTTGATTTACTACCTATTACTTACACTCTAGGTAGTGAAAAAGCTCCTGATGCCCTTCTTTCCTTTAGTTGCATGATGGATATGCCAACACAGAGTGCAAAATTGTGTTGGAACTTTCAGATTACCCCCTCCCCTTCAAGCAGTCAAATGCTAGCCTGCCTAAACCTCAGCCTGGTTAGCACATCGAGACTCTCTAAAGCGTGGTATATATCGTCACTGTCCAAAGAAAAAGAAGTATCTCCAAAATGACAGCTTTCCAGGGGAGATGAAAGACCTCATTCAATTGTAATGTAAGTCAATGGAACCAGACGTCTTTCCAAGCACTTCTGGGCCATTTCTGTTGGTCCACTCATCATGCAGTTCTCACAGATGGCAGCTGCTGTTTTCAAATGATGCATAAAAGTTAAAATGGCCAAAAATGAGGATACATGTTTTTCATTGGACACCGTCAATATGATGCATTGTGGTGATGCAGTGATGCCGTCAAGACACTTCCACGCCCATCTTAATATTTAGAATTAGTCAATTTGAAGGTAGATATGCTGAGCAGGTTCGTCTCCACAGGCCCGTGAATAAAAACGTGATCTTATCGCTCCGTAGAGAAACTGCAGCAATGCAAGAGCTACCTGAAAACACAGGTGTGTTCACTTCCAGTCCATGTGTCCATGTGACGCTACTTAAATGGCTTCAGTCCAAAGATAATGGGAATTCATTTCTATAAATATTGGCAGGGACTATTCTCCTCCAAAAACATCGTCCCTACTGTCCATATCTTAAGCAAAGCCATTTATGTCCTCTACAAGATCTACAGTTCAACCTCATTGCTGTGGCATTTGAGGATTGAACCCACAGTGGTAGACTTCCAGTTGTGCCACTTGGGAGCCACTTCTATTGCTTTTTGTACATTCTCTACACTACATATTTCCCTCTCCTCCTTTAGAGGGCTTAGTAACAGGGAAAAGTAGAATGGTGCCTTACCACCGAGGCTTTTCTTGTTTCAATTATCATTAAAAGGACCATCTGGTTTTCCCATAAGAGACCAGGCTCTAAAAGGCAACCTCCATTTACACGGTTGGCTGTTAACACATTGGGATTTTGGGGAAGCGTGGCCAGTGGCTCTGGAAGGACGAAACACTCTGAGGAAGCCATTGGCCCAACCGCACATTTCACTCGTGTGCCCGCAATGGCGTGCGAGCCAGGTTTGCACTCTGCCCCGTCAGACGAGGGGAAGCCACATGTGGCGTGCTTGTCCCGTCGAAGACATCAGTCTCATCTCCCCTTTGCCACTGAACTTCACCTTCCCTTCTACTCAGCTTATGCGAGGACACGGACAGGTCGGGGGAAAGCGGTATGGCAGAGGCTGCACGTAGAAGAGCTTCTGGTTATGTTACGTATCCTCCGATTTTCATATGGTCTTTCGATCTTCAGTGGTGAACCGACAAAGCCGAGGGGAAGCCAGAGGTTCGTGAGTTAGTCTGCTTGGCTATGAGGTTGAGGCTTTGAAAGGACATTACCTCACGTGGCAAGCTCTAAGCAGGGTTTCTTATGTGTTGTGATGGCGAATCCAACTTAACACAGGTCTCCCCACAAATGTCTCACAGATGTTGGGGCTAGCTGGCAAGCACTTTTCCTGTTTGTCCCAGCTTTCGCAGGAAAAACAAATCACAGTTTATCCAAAGTGTTTAGGGAAAATAAACAAATTTGCAAGTATATGTCAAACCAAGATCGTCCGCTCCCTGGGAGATGTCTATTTGTGCGGAGAAAGTGCAACCAAAGCAGTGAAAGCTCCGTGGCCCATAAGGTAAAAGGGAAGAAGCCTGGGTGAGATGATGCTTCAAGCTGCCTTTGGACGTGCACCCAGAACATTAGGCAGGCAGCCACATTTCAAAAAGGCTTATGAGGTTGTTTATCAAAATTTGAAAGGGAAAAAAATGGCACCAACAATTTTATTATTGTCAGCTTTTCAAATACTCTCTTGGTTACTTTGGTTTCAGATCGTAGCAGAGTAAACATCAGCCTCGCACGGTACAGAGTTCTAATAGGTTTCAAATCTCCCGGGACCGACATGGATCTTCAGCAGACAACCCCAATACCCTTGATACCTGTTGAGGATTTGTTTAGCTAGTGTGGAAGCAAGTGCTAGGGCTTTTTGCTCGGATCCAAGGCTTGCCTCAGTGCCAGCTATTGCAGCTGTTCCTGAATCAGCAGTTCAGGGCAGAAAACCAGGCCCATTTGATTCCTCTGTGAGGGTCTCGAGCTGTGTGTTCGCAGTGGCTGACCTAGCGCAACCTCCAGCTGCTGTGTTTCTCCGCGGGAGACACTATACCAAGGCTTATTAAAAAATTAAGTCATTTGTTATTTATCTGGCTGCCTTACTTCTTCTTCTCCTCAGATTTTAGTTTCGCCCGCAAAGTTTTTTTGAGGATGGATGTGAAGAAAACTGCTCCTAACTGGCCGATTTGCAGAGGCATAGCAGAACCTGCTAGATGCACTTTAGAAGACCCGGTCAATTGGCTCAATTGAGACAACACCGGAGTGTCCAACTGGAGGCTTCTCGTGGTTGGTTGAAAGAGAGCTGGTAGGAAGCAAGGAAGGGGGGTGGTCAGACAGTTGAGGAAAAGCTATGCAGGGGGGCCGGCCCCTATGGCTTGAAGAGTACCCTGCTTTGGCTTGCTTTTATCTTAAGTGGTGATTTACAAACAAAATCTGTGAGTGCACAGACAAGGGGGTTTGGCGGTGTTTGTATGTATGTTAGTCTGCATTGGGCGGGCGGCGTGTCGGGAGGGACCGGAGGGGTCTGCGAGGAACCCCTCCCACCCATACCGCACAGCTGGTCTGAATTACATCTTGGAAGCAATTGTCAAGCCATCCCAGGCTGACTTTGTTTTCAGGAGTGAACGCTGGGGGATATTTGCTTATAATTAACTTCAAAACATCCAGTTACGCTGAGGCGGACCATAGGGGCCGCGGCGGGCACACACAGAGTTCGCCCCGTGTTCACGCATAGCTAGGAGAGGGTTCCTGCCTTTGCCGGCTCTGTGACGGAGGTCTGATGGGTAGAAAAATAACCGGTGACATTGCGAAACAAAAAACATGCCATCGTATTGGTGGGCCCGGTATGCAAGCCCGAGACAAGATCAACATACCATGAGGAACTGTCTTTGCCTGTGTTTGTGATCATGCCGTGATTTATTGCATAATGGCTTCAGGTCCACAAACTGCTCTCATGCCACCATGTCGTAATCAAGCAATGTAGCATGATTGTTTTTGTTCTCAGTAGCTTTTTTTTTTTCTCGCTAACCGAACAAGTCTCAACAAGCTCGGAACATTTAGCGTGCTGTTTCTTCCACCTCCTCTTTTTTTTTTTTTTGGTACTTTACTACCTCCCCTTCGCATTCTTGCAACTTGTGGTTTCTGACGATTTATTGTACATCATTTGTTTTATTGGTTTATTTTCCCCCGTGCATTGCTTATGTTAGACCTTGCTTTGGCTGCTGTGTTGTGGTTTAGCAGTGATGTCACGGGGCTGAAATGCTGTCCACAGGGAGACTTCCTCTCCCCGCCTCTGGGCAGCCTTCCCTCCAGACCGAGGGGGTCTCCTGGTGTCTGGATTTATTTACTCTCCCTAACAACCAAATCAAAATAATGACAACTCCATTTTGGGGGTGGGGGGGAGTCTGTACAGTGGGAGCAATTATATAACAACACCTCCCGAACTGTTGTTGCTGCTGGTGGTGGTGGTGGTGGTGGTGGTTGTAGTATAAAGGCATTTAATGAGTTTACGAGTTCAGCGTGAAGCTGTTTGGAATATGACATGCTCCGCTTAGAAATAGTGCCGCCTAGGTGGGAATGGTAGGGGTTGGTGTTGTCGCGTTGGGTAGACCTTTGGCTGCCACCTTGCCCCGACCTTCAACCTGCCTATGGAGCATCTCCACACATCAGCCACATCAACAGATCTTTGAGGCAGATACCGTCGGCTTTATCTGGGAAGTTTCCACAGGAGCTCGGATTACTCGTATCCAGTTTCATTGAAACAGTGGAAACAGCAAAAACCAGGTGCCCCTGTGTCAAGTCATGGACCATGGGTTCATGTGTCCTTTGCGTTCTTAGAAGAACCGTAAAAAAAAACTACATTGTTAATCTGATTTTGATGTGGTGGCTTAGAGACTTTCTGTAGGGTAGCGAACCCATCTCACCTTCTTCTTTTATTTCCTGTTCCACCTCTTCCAAACACAGATTCTTGCTATGATAGCACCAGCTCGGCCCTTATCTAAACCACAAACTCATCACACCTGTGCACTTTAAAGCCCCAATCATAGGAAACAGCACTAGGGTCGAGTTTACTTTGCTCAGTTTTAACGTGGGTGACCTCGTCCCGTACATGTGGTTAAGCTGTCCACTTCCAAATTGCTGTGGTTTTTCGATCAGGGTCCTAGCACACAACTGCAAGCTAATTTGATGGAATGAGAATTCCAAAAAACACCAAAGTCAAAAGGGGAGTGTTGAAGCATTTATTGCCTGTGAGCCTTCATCTGATTCATTTGGTCCCAAGGTCTACATTTATCAATGGAGAGAGAGAGAGAGAGAGAGAGAGAGAGGGAGAGGCAGCCAGGGGAGGTGGGAGAGAAGAGAAGGAAAAGAATGAATTCAGGAACTCTGATTCTGGTTTTGGGAGACGGATCAAAAGCTTTCAGGACCATGCACTGCCAGATGCTAACTTGCTTTGCATTCCCTGCATAACTGACCAAAAAGACGTGATGCGTTCTTGTGCGACATCTTGGTGGCAATTCATACTGGGAGGAACTAACCACTGGCTGCCCTTTTTGTAGAGTCTGGGGATTTGAGGTTTCCCTGTCAGAACAGAATTGCTCATTTACTCGACCTCTAGCTGGTTAGAACTTCTATTAAAGGGTTAGTTCTTAATTCTTTACATTCTTATTATTATTAATCAGCTTTAACCTCTTAAATATTACACCTATGGTATACCAAGGCTTATTTTTAAGTACTTTAACAGAAAACAAGGTGAACCTGTTGTTAAGAGGTAGAGGGGTATAGACGTTCAGTCTACAGTGGTTGGTATAGCTCAGCGGATAACACCACTACCCGCCAAGTAGCCACCACCACATGTGGGAGACTGGGGTTCGAATCCCGGTCTGGGTGACTATGCTGTGCTACACCAATAAGAGTCCTTGGGCAAGACTCCTAACACTACACTGGCCTACCTGTAATGTGATTAACCTTGTAAGTCGCTCTGGATAGGAGCGTCAGCTAAATGCCAGAAATGTAAATGTAAATGATATGCCAATTAGTTTTTTCACAAAGGAAAAAAAAAAAGAGTGGCTGATAAGGTGCTTTGCGTTAATGTATTCATCTTTCCTTTGCTTCCGTTTGCATTCAACACTACAAAAAGTAAAAATAAAAATAAAAAATAAACAAAAAACAATATTTGAAACAATAGTTGTGGGTTTTAGTCAGATCTAGCCACAGTCTAATGTGTCAGCACCAGGTTAATTTTACAATATGATGCACTGTGGCTGTGGCTGATGACACAATGGCTGTGTAACCTACATAAAAACATATATATGCCAGAATACAATAAAAACAATATCACATGTGTTATTGCATAACATATTGGTGCTGTAGGAACAAGCCTTGTATGTCCGTTTTGGTCATTTTCAGTTTCTCACATCATTTCTGTTAAGAAAGTAAAAGGAGTTGTGTTGCCAGTGTGTGCAAATTTCATCATGAATGCACTAAAAGAATTAGCCTAAAGCTACTGCGAAGAAAGAGTGGTTACCTTGACATGTATGACAGGTAAAGCATGGTTTTTCTTCGCCATACTTACGTAAAAGAACGATATCGCCGTGCTATATAGTTAAGTAACGAACGAACTAAGGAACGAGAGTCCTTCTAGAGTTCAATGTGTTAACTTATGGCTCTTGTGTCCCCTCCAGACCTGTCAATCCAAGGTGTTCGACCTATCTGATGGTGTTTCCCAGTATGCTTGGTTTCCCTGCCGCGAGGCCCAGCAGGTGAAGTGGTCCCGCCGATACTGGCTAAGGGTGAGTATAACATTCTTAACTCCGTCTATAACATGCTATTGTATCTTTCCAGTGTCGTCCATGTCTTCAAGCATCTTGAGACTGTTTAAACGTCTGATAGTTAAACGATTATTTGAGTTATTTTATTTTGTATTTTATTTCCATGCTCCCACACCCGCCAACCCACCAGGCTGACTTCTCCCACCCTATGGTAGCTGCTGCAGTCATCATCTATTTGGCAGCAGATGGGACAAGCTTTCTTGACCAGACCCAGTGCAACATCACTGTTCAGCTGGTGGACACAAAGGAGAAGATCCACAGCCTAGGTGCGTGAGGAGCTCTTCTAGATCCTATCAAGTGTAGTCATTGGGTGTTATGAACTCTTTAAGGGTAGCTTATCAAAGCTTTTTTGGACTTTTCGGACTTTCTCGGTTCACTCGGTTCTAGAGAACATGTAGACTGTATAGTTTGTATATCTGCTACTGGATGCCTTGAAATTCCCTTCTGGGATAAATCTATCTATCTATCTATCTATCTATCTATCTAGATAGACATTAAAGACTTTACAGTGGCGATGACGGGATCCGAGGGTTGCCATGTCTACAAGACAAATACAGCCTATGTATTTACTAGTCAGAACCACCGGTGAACCTACACGTGTCTTTATATGTAATGTAAAGGCAACTGACAAATGACATTTTCTTTGGGAATCCTTATAATGACCTGCGTGTATCTTGGGAAAAATAAAATCTAGTGTTTTCATGTGATGAAGGTTCTCGTCGCACCATTGTTAACAGTTCTGTCGATATTTCTTTCACGTCAAACCACATGGAATGACTATGATAACATTATAATTGCTAAAAACTGGTAGAAATATATATGAATATATGTATATATGAATGTAAGCTCACTTGACCAAAAATAATCACCATCAATGTTTAAAGTGATAGTACCTTTAAGTTAGTGTTGCACAACAATGATCAGGCTTTAAAGACCTGTGGGTGTGTGATGGGAATAAGAGGCGGTCGAGTGCAGTGTATGTCTCATTAAGTGTGTGGTTAATGGGTTGCAAAGCAGATGTTAATGATGGGTATAAAGGGGTGACTGGATTTGGACATGTCTGAGGCCAGAGTGTGAAGGAAGTGGAATCTGCAGGTGTATGGAAGCGTGCGGTCTTAGTAAACGGGTTTAGTAGCAATGGCAGAAATCCCAGTCTACAGGGAATTCCCCCTTAGCATTTGGCCTGGGAAGGCTTCCACCAAATCTGACCCAACTGCGCAATGTTTTGAGGCAATAGTGGCTGAACAGTGAGGTAACCTACACCCCTAAAACTCATTGGAAGTCACAGGTGAATTTTTTTTTTGGTCTGGTGAGCCTATTATATATATATATATATATATATATATATATATATATATGTGTGTGTGTATATATACACTACCACCACATGAATAAATGTAAATGAGACATCTATCTGTTCTGCCCATCCACCAGGAGACTGGCGCCTGAGCTGCCGCAGCAACCCTCTAGTGATCCCTGTGAACCACGACCTCAGCATGGCGTTCTACCACACCAGGTCCATCCTACTGATATTTCGATCTGAGCTGGTGGCCATCTCAGGTGTGGCCCTGCGCTCCTTCCAGTTCTTTGACCCCATCACCATCAGCGGCTGCCAGAGCAATGAAATCTACAACCCTATGGGCCAAAGGTGAGCTAAGAACTTTGCTTTCTGGCTTTCCTCTGCGTTAGCGAAAAGACCATCCCACCCGAAAGTTCCTCCCACCCTCCAGATACGTCACCATCAGGCCGTATTTCTAGTCTTCAAACCTGAATATCTCACTTTCACGAGTATTGTTGCTCAGCTGCCAAAGGCAATTACGCATGTTTACCACAGTTGCAGCAATGGTGACTTTAAGTCAATTGACCTTATATAGTCTTATGCTGAGGTTTTAGCAATCGGGTCCAATTACATGGTTTGTTGATTTTCTTAGTGATCCAAGATTTCCAAAAGGGTAAACCCAGCAATGAACTATGTTGTATATAGTCGCTGTCCAAGGAACAACAAGTATCTTATAATGGCAATCTTAAAGGAGAGGGCAAAGGCCTCATTTAACTTTAATGTATGTCAATGGAACCAGACGTCTTTCCAAGCTTTTCCTGCTGGGTTCCAATGATGCAGGAAAGTAAAAATGGGACAACATTGGAGAGACATGACCTAAGTTTGCAAATTCAAATTTAAACTGCACGTTTTATCCACTATACTGATATGCTAAATATCATATTAACTATATATATATATATATATATATATATATATATATATATATATATATATATATATATATATATACAGGGGTTGGACAATGAAACTGAAACACCTGTCATTTTAGTGTGGGAGGTCTCATGGCTAAATTGGACCAGCCTGGTGGCCAATCTTCATTAATTGCCCATTGCACCAGTAAGAGCAGAGTGTGAAGGTTCAGTTAGCAGGTAAGAGCACAGTTCTGCTCAAAATACTGCAATGCACACAACATTATGGGTGACATACCAGAGTTCAAAAGAGGACAAACTGTTGGTGCACGTCTTGCTGGCGCATCTGTGACCAAGACAGCAAGTCTTTGTGATGTATCAAGAGCCACGGTATCCAGGGTAATGTCAGCACACCACCAAGAAGGACGAACCTCCACCAGCATCACGTAGTGACCTGGCCACTATCCTGCAAGAGGAATGGCTTAAACTCCCTCTGACCACTGTGCAGGACGCAGTATATGTCATTCCCAAGACCAACTGACGCTGTATTGGCCGCAAAAGGAGGCCCTACACCATACTAATAAATGATAGTGGTCTAAAACCAGGTGTTTCAGTTTCATTGTCCAACCCCTGTATATATATATATATATATTATATATTACACATGGCCGTGCAAGAATACCTTCTTGCTTGCACTTCTGCCTCCACTTATTAAAGACCAGAGCAATATATCTATAGCAATTAGCCCTACAGTGCAATACTACATAATAACACAATATTACATAATTACATAACTATAAGTCCATTGGCTTTATGGGGTGATGTGACCTCTTAAACGAAAACATTTTGTTCCGTTGAACCAGAGGTATCATTCCATCTTGCTCTTGGTCCGGGGTGAATGCCATACCTCTCTATAAATTACATTGCAGTAGTAATTTGCAAATGGAAAGAGCCACTTCTTATATTGACTGTAGTGATTTGCATCGGTGGCAAAGGCTGCTTTAGAGAGTGGTTCGGTG
Organism: Prochilodus magdalenae; assembly: GCA_024036415.1. Taxonomy (NCBI): domain Eukaryota; kingdom Metazoa; phylum Chordata; class Actinopteri; order Characiformes; family Prochilodontidae; genus Prochilodus; species Prochilodus magdalenae. The sequence goes on along the minus strand of JAMWET010003477.1, from coordinate 10,692 downwards.
ACATGGTTATAATGCATGCACGCACACATGCGCATACTCGCCGCCCAAATATGATCTATGCCCCTGTAATGCTGCTCTGTTGGCCCCTGGGGCTGCTTTGTGTCGTGCCTGAAGGTTGTGGTGGACTGACCAGCAGCGGAGCATTTCCCGTAATCCCTCTACCTCTTCAAAACACCAGGTCCCTTATTCCCAGTGCTGTTAACTAACAGGGGTCATTATGACCGGCGTTTATGTTCCATCTCTTGTTTTCAGCTTTTGATGTCTTTTAAACAAAAGTGCTGGCGTTGCCTCACATATTTGGATGCAGTGGAGGAATGTGATTTGTTCATTCTCCCACTGCTCTTTGTTTTGGTGCTCGGCTTCCGAGAAGTGTTTCTTTAAGAGAATGAGTACACATAGGGATTATTGGCGTGCCTGTCAGCCAATCCCAAGAGTCATTTCCCCCATCAAGGGAAGGCAAAACTTCTCAGAACAAAGCTGCGGGGAAAGCAGTGGTGATCATAAATAAATCTGAATTATTATATGAGAGAATCTGTAAAGCGCTTATATGCTTACTTGCAATATTGCTTCATTAAACTTAGAGCACCTGACGTTAGACTAAGCATCTCCAGCTTTCAGCATCACCTTCGGATCTGAAGGGGCCGCATCCATAGCTCAAACCTCAAGCTTATTGGACATGCAGACATGCTAAATTAATCGCTTGTGAATATGGGGAGATGTAATATACAGTATCTATATACAGTATATATATATGGTATATATAATATCACTGTGCACTTTACATTTGCATATTATACTTGCACATATAGACTGACCTACTGTTACCCTCCATCCATATTGTATATCTTTAGTGTATTTATATATATATATATATATATATATATATATATATATATATATATATATATATATACATATATATATATATATATATATATACATATATATAATATTCTATGTTCTGTATATACCCTCATCTACCTCAGCCTTACCATAGTGCATATATATATATATATATATATATATATATATATATATATATATATATATATATATATATATATAATGTATGCTTTCAGCAATCTTTTTTTTCCCTTAGATTGCGCAGCTTAAAGAGGTTGCAAAGGGATCCCATGTGGTTGCTAGGGTGTTGGTAGGCAGTTGCTAACCTATCCCAGGTGGTTATTATGGTGCATTTCCTAAAACAAATGCAGAGTGATTGCGCAGCCTAAAGCTAAGCTGTTGTAAAGGTATCACACATGGTTGCTAAGGTGTTGGTAGGCAGTTGCTAATGTATCCCAGGTGCTTGCCATGGTGTTGCTAGGCCTTTGCTGTGATGTCTCAGCTGTCTAAGGTGTTGCTAGGCTGCTATTATGGCGTGAGGGTTACTGAGTGGCTGTTGGGAGTTGCCAAGTGCTGCTCAAAATGAATAGGAGTCTATGGGAGGAACAGGAGATGAGCAAACGACACACAGGAGTGCGAGTCTGTATGCCTGTGGATTAGAGTTTAGGGTGTTCACTGAGTGAGTAGATGCATTTGACATTTACAACACTGAACTAGTGCTTGGGGGTCTGCCCTGAAATAGTGAATGTGTAGCAGTGCACAGTGGATGTGCATGTAATTCTTAAATCGGAAAAAACAGAATCAAAGAAGATGAAGATGAAGATGAAGATGAAGAAGAAGAAGTAGAAGTAGAAGTAGAAGAAGAAGAAGAAGAAGAGGAAGAAGTAGAAGAGGAAGAAGTAGAAGAAGAAGTAGAAGAGGAAGAAGTAGAAAGAAGTAGAAGAAGAAGAGTAAGAGGTAGAAGAGGAAGAAGAAAAAGTAGAAGAAGTAGAAGTAGTAGAATAAGTAAAAGAGTGAGAAGTAGAAGATGAGGAGGAAGAAGAAGTAGAAGATGAAGTAAAAGAGGAAAAAGTAGAAGAAGAAAAAGTAGAAGTAGAAGATGAGGAGGAAGCAGAAGAAGGAGTAGAAGGAGAAGTAGAAGATGAGGAGGAAGAAGAAGAAGGAGTAGAAGATGAGGAGGAAGAAGAATAAGGAGTAGAAGATGAGGATGAAGAATAAGAAGGAGTAGAAGATGAGGAGGAAGAAGAAATAGTAGAAGATGAGGAGGAAGAAGAAGAAGGAGTAGAAGATGAGGAGGAAGAAGAAGGAGTAGAAGATGAGGAGGAAGAAGAAGAAGGAGTAGAAGATGAGGAGGAAGAAGAAGAAGGAGTAGAAGATGAGGAGAAAGCAGAAGAAGGAGTAGAAGGAGAAGTAGAAGATGAGGAGGAAGAAGAAGAAGGAGTAAAAGATGAGGAGGAAGAAGAAGAAGGAGTAGAAGATGAGGAGGAAGAAGAAGAAGGAGTAGAAGATGAGGAGGAAGAAGGAGTAGAAAAAGGAGTAGAAGATCAGGAGGAAGTAAAAGAAGGAGTAGAAAATGAGGAGGAAGAAGAAGAAGGAGTAGAAGATGAGGAGGAAGAAGAAGAAGGAGTAGAAGATGAGGAGGAAGAAGGAGTAGAAAAAGGAGTAGAAGATGAGGAAGAAGTAAAAGAAGGAGTAGAAGATGAGGAGGAAGAAGAAGAAGGAGTAAAAGATGAGGAGGAAGTAAAAAAAGGAGTAGAAGATGAGGAGGAGGAAGCAGATGAAGGAGTAGAAGATGAGGAGGAAGTAAAAGAAGGAGTAGAAGATGAGGAGGAGGAAGCAGATGAAGGAGTAGAAGATGAGGAGGAAGTAAAAGAAGGAGTACAAGATAAGGAGGAGGAAGCAGATGAAGGAGTAGAAGATGAGGAGGAAGAAGAAGGAGTAGAATGTAAATGGAGTAACACTAGTGTGGCGTATTCACTAACAGTAGTACAGAGGGATGTGGGATTGAATTTTGCTGAGGGTCAGTTATGAGTTGAACTGCTGGAGCTGAAAGTCATAAACACCAGCAGGTTAAAAGCAGACCGTGCTGGCTTTAAGAGCTATAGGCCGTGCCACTTCGGAAGCCTCAGTCACTAGACGTAGCTGTGTAGTCATTCTGTAGCCGGGGTCATGCCCGTATTAGGAACTCCCACCTTGGTGTCCTTTATGACATAAAAGGATGATACTTGAAAGAAGTAGCTGCTGGTCCATACACACGCTCCACGCCACGCTTTGTCCTACAGATGTTTTTCTTCTGAACCTCCCCAGATAGCGAGGTCATTAAGGAGCTGAAATATGACCGTGGCTACATGTAACCATACACTGCTGTGCTCTGAGCTGACTTCATACGGCTGGCAACTTCACCAAATATACAGCAGCACCTTCTGTTGTACTCTTTCATCCAAATTATTTTTATACATTAAATCATATAGCATAGAGTGATATTCGGGGGAGGGGTGGGAAGGTACATAGGATTAAACAGATCACCAAGCATTTTTGCCTGCCACCAGGTGCAACAGCAGCCATTCACTGTGCCATAGAGCAGTACTGACAAGACGTCAAGTAAAGCATGACAACACAACTTCAGAGGTCTATATTAATCAGTATCGCACATACAGGGGTCGGACAATGAAACTGAAACACCTGTCATTTTAGTGTGGGAGGTCTCATGGCTAAATTGGACCAGCCTGGTGGCCAATCTTCATTAACTGCACATTGCACCAGTAAGAGCAGAGTGTGAAGGTTCAGTTAGCAGGTAAGAGCACAGTACTGCTCAACATACTGCAATGCACACAGCATTATGGGTGACATACCAGAGTTCAAAAGAGGACACACTGTTGGTGCACGTCTTGCTGGCGCATCTGTGACCAAGACAGAAAGTCTCTGTGATGTATCAAGAGCCACGGTATCCAGGGTAATGTCAGCATACCACCAAGAAGGACGAACCTCCACCAGCATCACGTAGTGACCTGGCCACTATCCTGCAAGAAGAATGGCTTAAACTCCCTCTGACCACTGTGCAGGACGCAGTATATGTCATTCCCAAGACCAACTGACGCTGTATTGGCCGCAAAAGGAGGCCCTACACCATACTAATAAATGACTGTGGTCTAAAACCAGGTGTTTCAGTTTCATTGTCCAACCTCTGTATCACACACTTATGGGACTAAACTGCAATGGATTGCATAAAACCTTTTTACTGGATCCAGCTCATTTGGCTGTGTTGCTGAAGACCAACCCTTCCAAATATACCAATATCTCCCAGCATGCTCACCCGCTAGCACTGGCCTGTCCTCTCGCGTAATCCCATTTTGTACCCCAAGAGGTGATAGTGAGTCACCGGAGCATCAAGTGGAATCAGCCCAGCAGGAGAGAATGAAGAGGCAGCACTGCTGTCCTAATGCCATACTGTGGTTGGTGTAGCTCAGAGGATAACACTACAACCCGCCACGGAGCCGCCACCACATGTGGGAATCTGGGGTTTGAATCCCGGTCCGGGTGACTATGCTATGCTACACCTTTGAGAGTCCTTGGGCAAGACTCCTAACACTACACTGACCTACCTGTAATATGATTAGCCTTGTAAGCCGCTCTGGATAAGAGCGTCAGCTGAATGCCGTAAATGTAAATATTTGTACCTGTCAATCATGTTAAAGGTGCTGCTCCTGAATAGACCATTTAAGGAATGAACAGTGAACGCAGTGATAATGGCAACGGCCACACCTGTAGCCTACAAGTTGTATGAGGTGTTATCTCGTGAGTACATATATATATATACATATACATATACATATACATATATATATATATATATATATATGTATATATATATATATATATATATATATATATATATATATATATATACATATATATCTATATATGAATATATATATATATATATATATATATATATATAGGCATATATAGATATATATGTATATATGTATATATATGTATATATATATATATATATATATATATAAATATATATATATATATATATATATATATATATAGTGATATATATAGTCATATATAGTCAGATATATATATATATGTACTCGCAAGATAACACCTCATACAACTTGTAGGCTACAGGTATATATATATATATATATATATAGTCGTTGTCCTAAGAAAAACATGTATTGTTGATGTTTTGTTGATTTTTACTTTTATGCCTCATTCGATCACATGAGCTGGTCTTTACGCTGTGTGGAACTTTTATGAAGAAAGGACCAACAGAAATGGCCCCAAACTGCTTGGAAAGACGTCTGGTTCCATTGACTTCTATTCAAATTAAATGAGGTTTTTGGCCTCTCCTGTAAAGTTGCCATTTTGGAGATACCTGCTTTTCTTTGGACATATATATAGTATTTTTTTGGATATGCTATTTATCCTTGGAGAGTGAATGTAAACAAATACCTTTGCTCTTCTGAATGCAACCCCGCCCACCCCCCGCCGTCTCACCCCCCGCCGTCTCACCCCTCTCTCCTCCTCCAGTTTATGTGAAACCTTTCAGTGGTTTAGAAAAGCTGGATACAGATATTTTGATGTACTTCTGCACACGAAACCTTATTTGCGGGTGAAACCGTAAACCCTGTCTTTTCATTCGTTTCTCGTATTGGCTCTTCGCTTTTGGAAAGTGACCTCCACTCAAATGCCCTCCTGATCTACCACTCGTCTGCTAAGAACTGCAACAAATTCCATTTCAGCGCTGGGGTTTTGAACATCTCATCCCCCCCCCCCATCCCCTCCATCCTTGTTTTTTATCCGAGAGCTTCAGCGTTTTAACCCTCAATTTGTTTAGCATTGTTCAGCTGGCCACATGAATGCTAGTAGACTATGAGTGGTGCGGAAGTCGAAAAACATGCCATGCCATCTTCTCATAGTCATCGCCTTGTTAAAAGCACAAAGGCAGACGCCTCCTCGTTCCAAATGAATGAAAAGGATTCTCGGCATGCGACGGACGTAAATGTCGGACACTGTGTGTCATTGAGGTTTGTTTTTAATAAGCCAGTCTATTGATTCATTAAAGAACTTTCCCTTTCTTCCTCTCTCTCTCTCTCTCTCTCTCTCTCTCTCTCTCTCTCTTTTTAGATTCCCTGCTTTCTGTCTGCCTCACTTTCTCCCATGTTGATTCAATCAAGGCCAACGCATGTGTTAATGATTCCACGGCTGATTGATTCATGAGCTCTCCCTTTATTTGTCTGCTTTGGGTCGAAGCGAACTGAGTTTGTTTGCTTGTGTTTTCTGAACATTTGGACATTAATTTTTCATATACTGTGAGGACATGGGGTCACACATGTGTCCCATGTATATTAAACATACATCTGTACCTATATGTAATATTAATATTCCCCATATGTATTACATGTAGGTATGTAACTATATACCATAATGGTATGGCCCTATATATACATATAGCTGCACCCGGATAGAGGTGTGGGAGTGCGGTGCTGTTGGGAAGGAAGTTAAAGGTGATCAGGATCAATAACTGATGATGAATTTAGACTGATATGATCAATATTTATTGAGCTACACATACAGAAGTCTGTCTCTCAGTATGGCGTCTGGCCGCTGTGTTTGCTAACCCAACACGCCAGACGTCTCGGTATGGAGCTGTAGAGGTTCCTAATGGAGTCCTGTGATAATCCATCCCATGCAGCTTGAACATCCTCACACAGTTGCTGCAGATGGTGCGGTAGAGGTGAAGGTGGAGTGACACTAGGCCTATTGGACATGTGACACTTGACGACACAAGCCCTTCATCTTGGTGCTGACCACAGTGCCTCCACACACGGATTCGTTGGGCGTCTCCACCAAGACTAAAGCGTGGCTCGTCACTGAAGATGACCCGCTGCCATTCTGAGTCACTCTATGACAGTCTGGCACGACACCATTGCAGTCTATGGCAACAGTGACGGGGTTGTCGTGTCTGTGCCTGCCCTGTGATGGTCTGGTGACCTGTCCAGGGTGTTTCCTATGCAGATATGGACCATGGAAAGCTCAGAAATCGTTATCTCACGTTGGTGCACCTTAGGTGTCTTTGGAGGTCCAGAGAACCAGGTCCAAGAACACTGTAGCTCGATCAGATGATCAGACGTTCTGCTCCCTCTCCAACCACACATGACTTTTTATTGTGGTTCTCGTGAAACTGGAGATAACAGTGTTCAATATCTGATCTTTAAAGCTCTCCATGGGCCAGTAGAGCATTACATGCCCTTTCCTACCTCAGTCCCATTGCTAGCCTTCAGGAAACCAGAGATACCTGAGAAACCAGGGGATCAGAGAGGCTTCTGATCTGTTGTCTTCACTGAGGCTGCCATGTTGTTAGTGTCATAATCACATGATCAGTGGCTAGTTAGCATCATGCTTAAAAAGTCATCGCTGAGCAGTCAACTAGGCAACTATCTGCATATCTCTAGATGGATAACTTGACAGGAAAAGGAAACAACATAGTTTAGTTTTAAAGAATACCACTGGACCCAGATTTATTTTATATGCGTCATTTCTTTTGGTTCGTTTATTGTTTATGTAAATTTATGTAAATTTGGCACACAGCATTTTATTAGTCTGTCATGTTTTGGTTTGGTGCCCGCATGTCCAGTATAACGTGCTGGAAGTGGACAGTCCGTCCTGTGGTTGCGTAAGGTTCAGCCTTGCGTTTGAAATCTTTGTACTCTGTCTTGGAGCAGCTACTCAAAGGAATCTGCTCTCCAACTATTGCTTTGACTTCAGCGTCTCTATTTTATCGTCCCTAAAGCCCTTGTTTAAACGCCACTCGCTCACAAAGGGAGCTCCTGTTGAGCAGCAGCCCCTCATCCACATGGCAGTGTTTGATTCACTGACTCAATATATGTGTGTGTGTCTGTGTGTGTGTGTGTGTGTCTGTGTGTGTGTGTGTGTCTGTGTGTGTGTGTGTGTGTGTCTGTGTGTGTGTGTGTGTGCGTCTCTATGTGTGTGTGTGTGTGTGTGTGTGTGTGTCTCTGTGTGTGTGCGCGTGTGTTTCTGTGTGTGTGTCTGTGTCTCTATGTGTGTGTGTGTGTGTTTCTGTGTGTGTGTGTGTGTCTGTGTGTGTGCGCGTGTGTGTGTGTGTTTATGTTTGTGTATGTTTGTGTGTGTGTGTGTGTGTGTGTATGTTTGTGTATGTTTGTGTGTGTGTGTGTGTGTATGTTTGTGTATGTTTGTGTGTGTGTGTGTGTGTATGTTTGTGTGCGCGCGTGTGTATGTTTGTGTGTGTGTGTTTGTGTGTGTGTGTGTTTCTGTGTGTGTGTGTGTGTATGTATGTGTTTGTGTGTCTGTGTGTGTGTGTGTGTGTGTGCGCGTGCGTGTGTGTGTGTGCGTGTGTGTGTGTATGTTTGTGTGTGTGTGTGTGTGTGTATGTTTGTGTGTGTGTGTGTGTGTATGTTTGTGTGTGTGTGCGCGCGTGTGTATGTTTGTGTGTGCGCGTGTGTGTGCGTGTGTGTGTGTATGTGTTTCTCTGTGTGTGTGTTTCTGTGTGTGTGTCTGTGTGTGTGTGTGTTTCTGTGTGCGTGTGTGTGTGTTTCTGTGTGCGTGTGTGTATGTGTGTGTGTGTGTGTATGTTTGTGTGTGTGCGCGTGTGTGTGTGTGTGTGTGTGTGTGTGTGTTTCTGTGTGTGTGTGTGTGTGTGTGTGTGTGTGTATGTGTTTCTCTGTGTGTGTGTGTGTGTGTGTGTATGTTTGTTTGTGTGTGTGTGTGTGTGTGTATATATGTGTGTGTGTGTGTGTGTGTGTGTGTGTGTGTATGTGTGTATGTGTGTATGTATGTGTGTGTGTGTGTGTGTGTGTGTGTGTGTGTGTGTGCGCGCGTGTGTGTGCCTCTATTGTGGTGGTAGTATTTTTGTTCCTCGTTTGTTTCGCTGCAGCCGTGGAAAGAGTAGGCCGAAGCACAATTCTATTTATACTGCTGTTCCCTCCCTGTGGCTTTGTTGCCAAAGTAATGAAGATTAATGTCAGGATGACCGCGGTGCGTGTGTCTCGCCGGAGTTGAATGTGACATGTAGTATTCCACTGTTAGTCCTCCGGGCTGTCTGGAGGATGACATAGTGCAGTTTGAGTGTAACAGTCACTAAGCATCTCTCTCTCTCTCTCTCTCTCTCTCTCTCTCTCTCTCTCTCACTCTTACTCTCTCTCTTTCTCCCCAGTTGTGTTCATTACTCCTGTGAGGCAATTGACTGCCCAGAGCCGAAGGTCCGCAATGCAGAGTTGAGGTGCAGTGGAGGCTTCTTCAACGGCGCTCGCTGCACCGTCACATGCAACAGCGGCTACGTGCTGCAGGTCCACCGGGACGATGACCTCATCAAGAGCCAGGTATACACCCACACACAGAGCCAAGGAAAAAAAGAGGCGAGGAGAGAGAGAGAGAGGTGGGGGGGTGTATCTCTCCAGTGAGTTTAAAGACTGAGCTACTGTGCAGAACACAGTTCAGATACAACCCCAATAAAAACTTGCAGAGAGAGAGAGAGAGAGAGAGAGAGAGAGAGAGAGATGGATAAGAGAGACAAGAGGCAGACAGACCGGCAGACTGACAGACAGATGAAAAGAGAGAAATGAGGGATGGAAAGAGAGAGGGGAAAGAGAGAGATGTGGATGGTAGAGAGAGAAAAACAGACAGGCTGACAGGCATAGGAAGAGAGAAAGAGTGAAAACAGAGAGTAAGCGATAGAACATAAAGAGAGAAAGAGAAAGAAAGTGTGAGAGATGGAAAGACAAGAAAGAAAGATAGAAAGAAAAGAAGGAAAGGGCAAATAGGAAAAGAGGCTAAGAAAGAGAGTAAGTAAAGAGGAAAAGAGAAAAAACAGAGAGAGAGAGAGAGAGAGAGAACAGGAGAAAGACTAAAATGAGGTAAAAAGAAGGAAAAAGAAAGTGAACAGGAGAGAGGGAGAGGGTGAGAGAGAGAGAGAGAGAGAGGGTCAAAGAGAAAACATGCAAGAGGAAAGAGAAATTGAAAGAGAGAGTCTAAAAAGAAGGGGAAATTAAAGAAAATGGTTTGAAAGTAAACAGAAAAGCAAAAGAGAGAGAGAGAGAGAGAGAGAGAGAGAGAGAGAGAGAGAGAGAGAGTGCATGGAGCAGAGAAAGAGAGAGAGACTGAAAAAGAAGGGGAGTAGAAAGAAAAAGGGAAGAAAGTGAACAGGAAAGAGAGAGGGAGCGGATGAATGAGCTTGTGCCAAAAGCTCTTACATTCTCAGCAGCCATTAACATTATAGAGCAGCACCTCAACAGCTCTTAACGTGAGTGTGGAGGAGCCACATGTGGAAGCGGTTAGCAGTGGCGCTAACAGCTCCATTCTCTCCTCCTTCACCCCCTCAGCCTCCCTCCAGCCATACACACATGCTACAACAACACTTAAAGGAGTGTGAGGAGGACCAGTTTGGTGAAGAATCGTATTTGCACAGTTCCCCCTCCATAACCCACACGCAGTCGATCTTCCAGGACAGGATCGGTGTCTGAAGTGTGCATCTGTAGCTTTGCGCTCGAGCTACATCTAATGTCGCTAACACAGAATCTCCACAAAAAAAGAATGCGCGTCAAATACAAGAGAAAGGGGGGGGGGGGGAGAGGAAAAAAAGAAAGAGAGGGAGGGGGGGGAAGACGGAAAGAAGAGGGAGAAGGAGGAGGAGGAAAAGGGGAGGAGAGGGGGGGGGGGGACGGGGTGGGGGGGGGGGGAAGAGAGGAAAGGAAAGAAAAGGAAGAAAAAAAAGGGGGGGGAAAAGGGGGGGGGAAAAAAAAAAAAAGAAAAGAAAGAGAAAAAAAAGGGGAGGGGGGGGGGGGGGGAAGAGGGGAG
>JAMWET010003476.1:45000-65000 GCA_024036415.1 Prochilodus magdalenae | reverse complement strand
AACATCGACTGGAGGAACTACACCACCTATAAGGAGTACATCGACAACAAACGCCTCTACATGTACGGCTGCCGGACCATCCAGGAGCGCCTGGACAGTCTCAGGGCGGCCGCGGGCGAGTACGGCAAACCTCAGGCGGGCCCTGAACCTGCCAAAGGGGTGAATCGGAGGAGGAGCGCGTCCCACGAGCGGAGTCACACCGGTTCCAGGTACTGCTGGCGTGGTGATCAAGCCAGGTCGAGCCTCTGTTCTCCCACAGCCTGTTGTTCTTATAACCTTTACGGATATGAAGCGCATTAACAGAGTCATTTTACAGTCAGGGGTTTAAAATCGATTATTTAATTTAGAATTTATTTAAATATTTATTTTGGAATTTTATTTGAACAATATTTATCATAATCTGTCCATATTAAATGTATAACATTGTTATAAAATTTACAATTTTAAATAAAAGGTTCAAACTTAGTTTTTTTATTAATAACATTTTCTATTGTATGTAAATTTACAATAGAAAATTTGTAAATTTAAAATTTGTAAAGTTTGAAAAATTTTAGAAATGAAGAATTGAATTTATTTAGTTTTCCTTTTAACTTTAATTTAATATTCTTCAGCTGAGAATGATTTTTTTTCTTTTTTTAGGACTTTTAATGTAGGATTTTATGAATTTTAATTAGATTTCATTAAAATTAATATTTCGATGGCAGTTTTTATTTAATATTTCTGATATTTTAAAAACTTATTTTGTAATTTTATCCTGTTTTAGTACTAATGTCAACAATTAAATGTCATTGTACAATTACAATATAAAATTAGTTTTAAAAGTTGTTGATTAATTAAAGGTAATTACTGCTTTAATTAAAGGTAATTACTGCTTTAATTAAAGGTAATTACTGCTTTAATTAAAGGTAATTATTTTTGTCTTTATCGTTTATTTGAATTGATTTCACTGTTTGAATTTAGATCGTTTTGTCTAACCCCGTCACTCCTGCTCTTAGGGTTCCCCTACCAACACGCAGCGTGTCTCAGGAGAAGCTAGGTGGAGCGGAGCGGGCGGCAGGTTCGCGGGACTGGCCGCGCAGCGCATCGCAGGATGCCCTGCCTTCGGCGCCGGTGAGCGCGAACAAGCCGCGGGCGCGGTCCTGCGACTACCTCACCAGGAATGGCGAGAGTGGGCCGGAGAGGCTCCTGCTGGACAGACGGACGTATGGCCGGACGGAGACGGAAGACAGGGCGCTGGTATGCGCGGGAGAGCAGGAGGTCAGGGGCTGCTGGCAGCCCAACTCGTTACGCACGGTGACCCCGCCACACAGGAGCACGGGCGGGTACAGCGGCAGTTACCCGGGGCTCTCCGTCACACCTCTCCTAAATAAAGGTACCAGTTCCAGCCAGTTTTACTCCGGTTCCCCTTCTCTTTGATTGATTGATTGATTGATTGATTGATTGATTGATTTGCTGTGATTTGATTTATACATTATAGTTATTGGTATTTTTAATTTTGCTTTATTTTATTTTTTGCTTGTTAATTAGTGCCTAGGGCTTTCAGTTCATCTAAAGGTCATCTAAAGGTTATCTAAAGGTCATCGAAAGGTCATCGAAAGCCTTATATATTTATTTTTTATTACTTTTTTTTATTTTTCTCCTGAACACACTGTGTTGGTCCAACTAATAGGAAGGTCATGTGACCAGGAGAGTGAGGACACACCTACCTGGGGTCTAAAGGGTTGAAGGGTATCCGTGTTCCGCAGGTGATAACAGACTAACATTCATTTCTGTGTCTGTTATCCAGTGCTGAGCTCCAGGGCCGAGAGTCTTGGGAACACAGCCTCTCCAAAGCCATCTCAGCTCGCCACTCAGTCCTCCATACCTCCGGATTCCTCAGCCGCCTCCTACGTAGCCTCTGCTCTGGCCTCCTTACACGCTAGCAGCCGCAGCTCAGCTGCAGAGCCGTCTACAGACCAAAGAACCTCTCTAGTGCCTAACCACCTGTCCCCTGGCCTCCAGCGCCCAAATCTCTTAAGGGCAAGGACCGAGAGCCTGCAGGAGGCCCCTGGAAATGTAGGGCTCGGGATAGGATCCGACAAAGCTCAGAGGACGCCGCCGATTGGAGATTTGCCGGCTTGCCGGAGCTTTGATGCTTCGATTTTGCAGCGGCCTGTGGTCCGGAGGCCACATCCCAGGGGCGGCGTGAGGGAAGGGGAAGGTATCGAGGGTGCTGAGGCCACGGTGGTGGTGTTGAGGAGGCAGAAATCGGGACCTCCGCCCCTCCGGCACCCGTCCTACATCCAGGCCGTGAGCGAGGGAGAACACGCAGCAGAGACCCCCAGCTGCTGGCTGCCCAACGACGCCCGCAGAGACATGCACATGCGGATAGGGGAGCGGCACAAGGCCCCGGGGTCAGCGGACCTGGACGATTCCCTGGACTCCATCCCCTTCATTGGTAAGAGCCATGGTTTCAGTAGCGTTCTCTTTAGGCCTCCGTCGCAGAGGTCACATGTGCAGTCATTATCCATGACCTCCAGCAGTGAGGAGCGTTTCTCCCGAAGATGACGAAGAGTTCTAAGTAGCTGCAGTGAGGAACTCCTTTAAGGAGGAATAGGAGAACTCGTAGTGCCAGTGTTTCCACTGAAATGGAAAGTATGTAACGTATGAGCGAGTGGCTGTTCACACGTCTCTCAGAGCTGCATGCTAGGGGTTGCACAACTTCAGACAGTGGGCAGGTGGTGAAAGCCAGTGTTGACTAATTGCTGATGACGTCGTGAATAGAACCGCAGGTGAGCGAAATGCTTTGCAGCAAGCGACTAAGAATCTGATCCCACCAGCCCAGCCTGGCGTGCCCTTTCCAGCAAGCCCTGGATCGTTGACTAGCCTGTAAGGGATCTAGAGGTACACCGCGTTTGACTTAGACCCCTCACTGAGACCCTCACCCATGGCGGAGGTCCTGGGAGCTGGAGAAAGTTGGGACACCGTAACTCGGACAGGTGCTATGCTCCCTCCCCAAGCACACCTGGCTTATTACTGGAGTCCAGGAAACTTCAGTAGCTCTGAAGATCCGCAACTCCACAAGTCAGCTCTCCCTAAGTCCAGGTTCCTGTTTCTATGCCCCCACATTGTGGGGCTCTTCACTTCCTGTCTTCTCTGAGGCGTCCATGTTGTGAGCATCACGATCATGTGATCAGTTACTAGGCAACATCAAGCTTGAAGCGCCATCGCCAAGCAATTAAGCCAATACGTATATCAACGTATCGCCACTGTCCAAACAAAAGCTAGCATCCCCGAAATGGCAACTTTACAGGAGAGGCCAAAAACCTCATCCAGTTTTAATGTAAGTCAGTGGAACCAGACGTCTTTCCAAGCTCTTTTGGGCTATTTCCGTCGGTCCATTCGTCATGCGATTCTCACACAGTGTAAACGGCAGCTGTTGTTTTCAAATGATGCACAAAAGTCAAAATGGCCGAAAGTGGAGATGCATGTTTTTCACGGGACAGTGACGATATCTATCATTCCAGCGAATGTGATTCCCCTGCTCCTGGGGTTGGGGTGATGTTGCGGCTGCACTGGGAATTTCTGAAATGCCACAGGAACAGTAGGCTCAGGCGTTTTCGCTCCAGTCATGGTAATGTAGCTGCACCTCTTACGGCGTGTCCTGTGGTCCAGCGTCTCCCAGCTCTTTGTCCGTCTGCTCCGTGTAAGTGTATCCGTAAGGAACATCACTGGGAACAGAGGTTTCGGCTTCTGCCCTGAGGGAATCGGGACATGTGTCTCATTATCAGCTTAAGGAAGTGTGGTGGGAGGTTATCGGAACGCTGCTGGATGTTCCAGATCGCCCTGGTGAAGATGCTACTGTAGTTCTTACAGGAAGCTGTATCAGATTGGGTCACCAAGAAGGAAGTGTTTTTGTTGTCCCACACGGATGTTCATTCACCCGTGTTGTTCCTTGTCCAGCTTTTCCGTGTGGGTAATGATTCCAGGGTTTTCAGCTACTGGACACAATCCCAGGTTATATTATCCTGTGCTAAAAACAGCCTGATGGAGTATGATGGTGTGCTCGGAGATGATCTCCAGAGATTTCTATTAATCCTGATCTACGATCTATCCTAATAGAGAGTTTAGAGAGTCTGTCTTATCTTGGAAAGCCGTTAATCAATTAATTAGCGGATAAACATTTCCATATCTGATAATAATGTCTGATATGACTGTATAGATCGATACTAAGTCATCCATATCAGCCGTCATTATCAGCCAGCCAATGTCCCGCTTGGCAAATCGGTCAGCTCTACCCGCCGGTTGTGTTAGCGAGCTTCAGACAGCACTTACATATACAGTATGTTTACCCACCGGCCACGTCATTAGGTACACCTCCCTCTGTCTACACTCTGCCCACTGTATCAGCTCCACTGACCATACAGGACACTCTGTAGGTGTACAGGTCCAGACTGTAGTCCATCTGTTTCTCTGTATACTGTATTACCCTGTTCTGGATGGTCAGGACCCCCACAGGACCGCCACAGAGCAGACAGGAAGTGGGTGGGTGATCATTCTCAGCACTGCAGTGACACTTACGTGGTGGTGGTGTGGTAGTGTGGGTGGTGCTGGTGTGAGTGGGTCAGACACAGCAGTGCTAATGGACACCTCAGTGACACTGCTGGATTGGGAATCGTCCACCAACCCAAATTATCCAGACAACAGCGTCCTGTGGGCACCAGCGTCCTGTGGGCACCAGCGTCCTGTGGGCAGCGTCCTGTGGGTAGGGTCCTGTGGGGCAGCGTCCTGTGGGGCAGCGTCCTGTGGGGCAGCGTCCTGTGGGCAGCGTCCTGTGGGCAGCGTCCTGTGGGCAGCGTCCTGTGGGCAGCGTCCTGTGGGCAGCGTCCTGTGGGCAGCGTCCTGTGGGCAGCGTCCTGTGCCCACTGATGAGGGACTAGAGGATGACCAACACTGCACTGTGCAGCAGCAGATGAGCTATCGTCTCTGACTGTCCATCTACAAGGTGGACCAGCAAGGTAGGAGTGTCTAATAGAGTGGACAGTGAGTGGACACAGTGTCTAAACACTCCAGCAGCACTGCTGTGTCTGATCCACTCACACCAGCACCACACACACTAACACACCACCACCACGTCAGTGTCACTGCAGTGCTGAGAACGATCCACCACCCACATCCTACCTGCTCTGTGGGGGTCCTGTGGGGGTCCTGACCATTGAAGAACAGGGTAATACAGTATACAGAGAAACAGATGGACTACAGTCTGGACCTGTACACCTACAGAGTGTCCTGTGTGGTCAGTGGAGGTGATAGAGTGGTCAGCGAGTGGAGCTACAGGTGTAAGGCGGTTTTAATTATCCAGCTATTGTGTAACACTGCTAGTCTACTGTCTACTCACCTTCTGATCAGTCAACGGTGAGCTCTGCGGTTCCAGATAACTGAAACGAAAGAAAGAACGAGTGAGTGAATGGAAGTAAAGAGACCTGCTGTTGATAAGAAATGCTGTGAGTGTGATAAACGAGCTTATGATGTATATAAATATAATAAGCTGTGACAGTGTGTTCAGCACAGGCCTACAAAAGCCTGGACAACAGAGGTCTGTTTGTCCTGCGAGGCCGTAAATCATCGTTATACTTTGGACCTTTGGCAGTTTGAAAGCAGCGGCAGATGGTGCTGGCATGCTCGCAGGGACTTTCCTTCCTGCTTCTTCAGGCATGAATAGAGATTATAAAACGGCTGATAGCGGGAAATGGTTCCGCCCAGCCCACGTGGTCCGTGTTGATCTGCCGCTGCTAGAGCGTGTCTGTACTGGGTTGAGGGAAGTAAGGAGTTCCTGTATTCAGAGTTTTAATCCCCATTCTCATTCACAGGCTTGCTAAACTCTTTGACTTGGAGGCTGTTGTGATTGTTTGAGAGCTTGTAAGCTCACTGATTAAAAAAAAAACATGGAAAAGACGAGTCACCTTGGCTGTTTAGGGTGGTAGTAACTTCAGGCTCCTGCAGGTGGCGCTGCATGAGGATGACGGGCTATAAATACCTGTCGGGGTGTGAGTGACGGGATCCATAGATTGGGAAGAGGTGCTACAGTGCAGGGAATGTCTCGTTCCATGTGTGGGAAACGCTCCAGAGCAATGATTGGCTAAAAGGAGGGACTGAGCATGTGGGCGTGGCCAAAGACCATAGTGTGAGGAAGTAGCTGAATCTGCAGGTGTGTGGAAGCAGCGTACGGTCATACGGGTCTACCAGCAGTGGGAAAATCCCAGTCTACAGAGAATTCTCCTCGGGATTGTGCCAGGGAAGGCCTCCACCAAATCTGGCCCAACCCTGGCCCAAGTCTTTGATGGAGCAAAGAGTGTCTGAACACTGATATGGCCTACATCTAGAAACTACATCCACATCCAGTCCCAGCTGTTACTGGTGTGATGGCCTGAAACGACTGACTGGTCAGTATTTTACCCAGTGTAAAATGAATTTTCATCCGTCAGTAATGTGCCACTCTGCGGGAACTAGCTTCGGCCCTCATAAAATTTGGCTGGCGCTGGAGGTAGGCTGATCGCTGCCGAAGCCTGCGGGCAGGTTTTTGTTTTTCCACGCATGGAAATGAAGTGGCTTCTGTTGACACAAGGAAGTGGAGCGGTTTCAAATCCTCCCCCCCGCAGGACTCGGCGAGCTCCATCGCCTTGCAAATGACATTTACGTGCACGTCACTCGCTCACTCACATGACTTGTCTGGGTGTTACAGGAGCCCCGACAGAATGGCAGCCTTGTAGCGGGGTAGAGAGTGCAGCCGTGGCTTCGCTGACGGATTCTGCCTCGGGCTCCAGGAAGGAGGAAGCCCCTGGTTTACCCCCGACGCTCGCCCCCGTAACCATTAACGCTCTAAGCTCAGGTTCCAGCGTAGTCATACCTGAGGAGAAGACTGTTGGGTGATGGGAGTCTAAGGCCCGAGGTGGTGGTGAATTTGAAGAGTCGCTTAGATGTTAGAAGCTTCGACAACCAAATTCACTCATTGGCAAAAGAGGAGTTGCACAAACAGCTGCACCCAGAAGGAATCAACTCACAGGAACGAAACGGGGTGGGGAGGTTTGACATGTGTATGCACAGTCGGCCATGATGTTGCAGGACAACGACTGTCCTTAACGCCACATCACCGTCACCAAAGACTGCAGTGGTGTCGTACCAGACTGTCATGGAGTGACTCAGAATGGCAGCGGGTCATCTTCAGTGACGAGTCCCGCTTTAGTCTTGGTGGAGACGCCCAACGAATCCGTGTGTGGAGGCACCGTGGTCAGCACCAAGATGACCGGTTTGTTGCCATAAACCCTATCACGCACACCTGGCGGAGGCCCGGACAGCTTCCACACCTGCAACGGACCGCACCAGAGTTCACTACCCCAGATCACTGATTTCAGGAGCTCTGGATACCTGAATGCTTGACCTTGCGTCCGCACCCTGGTGATTCTGGGCTTGTTTGGGGGTGCGGGTCATTATCTCTGGTTTGCTTAGACCCACTAGAGCTCCGATGGAACCGTGGACCGATTGCGTAGCTCCATCGGTGATTTGTGTGCGGTAGGTTCACTGGCTGGTCGGAGGAAGCTCATCCGTTGCTCCTTTTCCAATCAAGCAGCAAGGAGCAGCGCTTTAGCCATGGCGCGGGACGCCAGGCTGTCAGTACACGCCCTCGCTCCACAAAGGTGAGCTTGTCACAGTGACCTCGCTCCAGTATTATGGCCGTGTGGTTTTATGAGGCACATACTGGAGCATTATAGTGATAACACTGGCTCTGATAACACTGGACTTCCTCTGGCACTGGGGGGGGCTCTCTTTGCCGCTGTCGTCCTTGCCGTGCTCGCCGGGGGCTTGGATCTGGATGCCCTGTAAAGCTACTTCGTGACATCTGTTGGAGAGGCGCGTATACAGAAACCTGGATTTGACTGGCAGGTCTGTGTAGCGATAAGTCGAAGTCATCACATTAGGAAATGAGCCGGTCATGCAGCACCACACCCGGCACCCGGAACGGACATCTTCCGCACCTACAGTGGACCCCACGGGAGTTTCAAAGGACCATAGATGCTGCTCTGGACGGCTCCCAGGCTTGAGAACGTGTGTTCACACTTGAGCAAGCGGACCAAACTCGCACAGCAATCGGACCCGGGTCCGTAAAATGCACCCTATGATGTCTATCAGGGTTACAAACCTCTGGGGGTCCACGTACCACAGTTTGAGACCCACCGGCTTAGGGAGTCACTTTCCTCTTCGGTTGGCAATGATTCGCTGGTGGTGGAGATTTAAGTTCTCTGATGGCAAACAGTAAATAGCGGCTGCTGTTTGAACACGTGCTTGTCTTTGTTGGTGCAGACTCATGGCCTACATCGTAGGCACGCTGTGACCGGCATCACGTAAGGCTCTACTGCTGAGGTTGCACGTTTGGATGTCTCCGTCTCGGCGAGTGCGTCCCTGCCGATGACGGCGTAACAACCCACAGGGCCTGTTTGAACTTGAGTCCACAACAACACCTCTGTTCCCCCGCCTCTGTCTACACCTGCTGACGCCATCCATCATGACTCGGACCTCTGACACTCGCTCAAGGCCTTTGATCCAGAACCTCCAGCAAACATGAGACTTAATCACCTCCCGTTTCCAAACAGCCCAGAGTCTGGCCTATTGTCTGTTTGTGCAATGGTCTAGTTTGGTAGGAGGAAGAAAGCGCCTTGACTCAGTTTGAGTCAGCAGAATCCTCACTTTCCGGTTCAGGCTGGGACAGGCTCCCATATGACCCTTATCGTTTAAATCTTCTTTCAGCTTTCAGTTTGTAGCCCTACCTGCGTCCACTCCTCACCTTCATTCCAGCTTTCATTCTTCTCAGGAGACTCACCTCCAGCTCCTCAGAGAACCGCGCCTCCAAAGTTCAGTCTTAGAAGCTGGTTGAGCTGCCTCTGCTTCTTCTCACCATCCAAATAACCCCAAACACGTTCACTGGTGTTGAGGTTTTGGACTCTGGGGGTCTCAGTTCCCGTTGTTGCGAGGACACAGAATCAACCAGAAATGCTTCTTATGTTGGGGTGTGGGGGTGCTCCTTTTTCGTTGTGGAACAAGCTCACACTCCCTTTTCAGACCTCCGTAGGGTTGAGGTGTCTCTCACAGTGGAAGGAGGATGGACAGAAGCACCTGTGGAGGTTCTCAGATCTGAAGCAGGAGTGGAGCTCGATGTTCCCCTCTCTCTCAGAGATGAAAGATACTGTGTGACCTGTTTAACTGGTGGGGTCCAGGTTTGGCGTTCTAGATCTACCGGGTCTCCTAGATGGTTGTTGAACTGAACCAACAGAACCGGCAGGCTGGACCGCTCAGAGAGGACGTCGTAGCCGTGTGCTGTTTAATGGGGATTGTTTACTTGGTGCTTGTTGGATCTGAGGTACCGCCTCAGCTCAGTGCTCACTCCTGGAGAACCTTCGGTTCTGCTGGTTATAGCCGAGCTTGCAGACCAGACATTTGGTCTGAGGATAGAGATACCAGTGATCTGATACCCATCATCAGTATCAGATCTATATCAGCAGATACAGCAGGACGTTCTAAAACTGTGTGAACAGAACCCAACATTCTAAAACGATATAAATAGGTAGTACTGAATACAACACAATGGGATGGTGTTAATAGGAGAACACATTCTAGAACTGTGTGACCGAAGACAACAGTCTAGTACGGTACATTATAGACACCTTTGCTTTTTCTAGTCAGTAGCAAAAAAAGGAACATTCCAGGGTGTAGTAGTGAACAACAAAAACATTGCAGAACCGTGTGAACAATGAAGGACGACACAACCAGGTCTAGGTACGGTACATTATAGAACACAAAACATTAAAGCCGTCTCGTAACAGACCTGTAAGGAAGATGGCAGTCTAGAACAGTGAACAAAGAAGAACATTCTAGAGCCATGTGAACAAAGGAGAGCATTCTGGAATGGTGTGGTAGAAGACAGGATCCTAGAAATGTGTGATTGGGGGAGAACATTAAAGCCTTCTGAATAACAGACATCAATCTAGAACCATGACACCAAGAAACAGGCTGAAAGGCGGGAACACGGCAGAATGTTCTCAAACAATGCATTAGACCCGCAGGATTTTGGAACCGAGTATAAGACAACATTTTAGAACCACATGAATGGAAGAAGCATTCTAGAACGATCTGTATGAAAGATTCTAGAACCATGTGGAAGGGATTAACTAAGAGCAGTTTAAAAGGGGAGAATGTTCTAGAACAGTGTGTATGAGAACGAACACCTCAGAACAATCAAAGGCAGCAATTTGGAATGGTTTGTGTAGAAGACAACATTCTAGAACCCATAAGTAAATGCCTTCTGGAATAGATGAATGGAATGAGTTAAATGTCTGAATAGAAACGTTTTCTAGCAATCTGATGGCATTCTAGACCCATGTAAGTGGGACACCAATCCACAAACCATGAAAACCATGTGACACCACAAACTGTGACACATTCTAGAACAATCTGAGTGACAGACATTCTAGAATCATGTGGATGGTAGAAACATTCTAGAGTAATCTAAATTAGAGATGGCCTTCTAGAACCCTGTGATTAAGAAAAAAATTCTAGAACCATCGGTGTGGAAGACACCAATCTACAAATATGTGAATGTGGGGGATACTTTCTAGAATGTTCTGAATGACAGGCAGCATTCTAGAACCATGTTAATGTGGAAGACGCATTCTAGAAAGTTCTAAATGAAAGACAGCATTCTAGAACTGTGTAAATGTGGGGGAAAACATTCTAGAATGTTCTGAATGAAAGACAGCATTCTAGAACCGTGTAAATGTGGGAGGAAACATTCCAGAACATTCCGAATGACAGATAGCATTCTAGAACCGTGTAAATGTGGGAGACACATTCTAGAATGTTTTGAATGAGACAGCATTCTAGAACCGTGTAAATGTGGGGGGAAAACAATGAAAGACAGCATTCTAGAACCGTGTAAATGTGGAAGACACATTCTAGAATGTTCTGAATGAAAGATAGCATTCTAGAACCATGTAAAACCATGTAAATGTTTTTTTCTGAACTTAGAGACAGCATTCTCTGTGTAACGTTCTGGCACATGAAACGACAATGAAAGACATTTTTTTACTAGAACCATGTAAATGTGGGAGACACAGTCTAGAATGTTTTGAATTAGAGACAGCATTCTAGAACTGTGTAAATGTGTGGGCACATTCTAGAACGTTCTGAATGAAAGACAGCATTCTAAAACCGTGTAAATGTGGGAGACACAGTCTAGAACGTTCTGAATTAGAGACAGCATTTTAGAACCGTGTAAATGTGGGGGACACATTCTAGAACGTTCTGCATGAAAGACAGCATTCTAGAACTGTGTAAATGTGGGGGCACATTCTAGAACGTTCTGCATGAGAGACAGCATTCTAGAACTGTGTAAATGTGGGGGACATATTCTAGAACGTTCTGAATGAAAGACAGCATTCTAGAACCGTGTAAATGTGGGGGGACACATTCTAGAACGTTCTGAATGAAAGACAGCATTCTAGAACCGTGTAAATGTGGGGGGACATATTCTAGAACGTTCTGAATGAAAGTTAGCATTCTGGAATGGATGAATGGAATGGTTCATGATCTGAATGGAAAGGTTCTAGCATGTGACAGCATTCTAGAACCATGTAAATGTGAGGTGGGGGCATTCTGGAACGTTTTTATTTAGGTAATGTTCTAGAACCCTGATCTGGCGAAGCGTATTGGAATATGGGATCAGTGTTAGCGGCTGTTACGCTGTGTTCTGTAGGAGTGGCAAACGCGACCCGGAGTGATCCGTCAGGGAGTTCCCCCAGCTTTCCCACCGCCCGCAGTGCTGGGATAAACCGGATGCTGATGGATTATTTATTTATTCTTGTTTATTAATTATATAAGAGGGTGAATGACTCCACCTGCCTCCCTCCACCTCCGCCTGCCCTCCTCCACCTTACATAAACAGTCCACACTGATAAAGCTCCTCTGGTCGTCCCTGTTGTGTGTTTATCGGGGTGGACATGTGAACGCAGCTTTAGAGAGGAGCTGTTTTGACTGTTGTGGAGATCCACTGACGCGCTGGCGCGGGGCACAGACGGGGCACAGGCGGGCTCTTACTCAGACAGCCTGTTTGTTTTGGGTGCTGGCTGTGCGGTTCCAGTAGAAGAGGATGTAGAGGAGACCGAGGGCAGAGCCAGTCGGGACATGCTCTCCTCTTCTGTGGCTCTGTCTCAGTGTTCCTCTTAGTCAGCATCTCCAGATAGGACGTCATCAAGGCCCCAGCTGATGATGCGACGTGCGGTAGACGTTCCTCCCCGTGTTTCCCCCTCTGGACGTCTGACTGGGGGCGTGTTTGTGTAAGGCTCTGCATGCTTGTGTCCACGTGTGTTTGTTGATGTCTGCCGCTGGAACAAAACCTCCTATCTGCAAAATGACAAACGAGGACTGGAGAAGGAAAACGCATGCTGTGACGCCCTACTGCCGCCTGGCACGTGGATGCGGACATGGACGTTCGTGACCTCACACGTGGGTTATTGGGAAGCAGCCGCAGTAAAGAGAGACGGAGAATCATATGACCGCTTGGGACGGCTGGGTTAATGATGTGCTGATGTGGGTTTTGGGGCTTTCCCGGCTTTCCCGCTTTTCCGACAGTGCTGAGCGGCACGTCTTGTCCGCTGCCAAGCCCCAAAGAGAGAGCTTGTTATGAGCACAGTGCTGCCTGCCTCTTCTTACTCTACACCCAAAGTGCTTTGCTTTTAATGGTCAATGGAACCAGACGGAACCAGACGGAACCGACAGACACGCAAATGATTGACAGACCGTTACCACGACTGTCCTTAACACCACGTCACCGTCACCAAAGACTGCAGTGGTGTCGTACCAGACTGTCATGGAGTGACTCAGAATGGCAGCGGGTCATCTTCAGTGACGAGTCCCGCTTTAGTCTTGGTGGAGACGCCCAACGAATCTGTGTGTGGAGGCACCGTGGTCAGCACCAAGATGAACGGTTTGTTGTCACACGTCCAGAAGGCCTGGTGTCCCTCCAACTCCACCCCTACCGCACCATCTGCAGGAACTGTGTGAGGATGTTCAAGCTGCATGGGATGGATTATCACAGGACACCATTAGGAACCTCTACAGCTCCATACCGAGACGTCTGGCGTGTTGGGTTAGCAAACACGGCGGCCCGACTCCGCCATACTGAGAGACAGACTTCTGTATGTGTAGCTCAATAAATATTGATCATATCAGTCTAAATTTATCATCAGTTATTGATCCTGGTCACCTTTATCCTCCTTCCCAACATCACCGCACTCCCACACTCGTGTGAGTGTGGACCGGGAGCTTTTCCTTAGTATCGAGCAGCAGGAGTGGTCTGTCTTACCCCTGCACGTCCTGCGGTCTGAGTATTGAGCATGCGGGTTGCGAGGGCGGTGCTGAGGTGGTGCTGAGGTGGTGCTGAGGTGGTGCTGAGGTGGTGCTGAGGTGGTGCTGAGGCGGTGTACCGCGCGGCCCTGCTCTGCACGTACGTCTGGACGGCTGTAGTTTGTTCTGTTGTGTTTGTACAGCTCTCGGAGCTTCCGCTATAAAGTGCTCCATAAACACAGATACTGCTGTTTGCCTTACCTGTAACAAGGTGCGCTTGTGTGGCAGGTGCGGAGGTTCTTATCTCTCTTAATGGCTGTGAGTTCTGTGCTGTTGAATAAGCCGCTGTGTCCTCCATGCAGGAGTTCAGTGCTGCTCCTCCGGAGAGGAGTGAGACAGGGAGAAGCTGGATGTGCTGTGAGGGATAAATATGAGGATTTTGAGGTGCGGCGTCTGTGTGTGTGGGAATGTTAGTGGCGTGCAGGAGCGTGCGGATGCCTGAAGGAGGTACTCTCTTAAGCTTTGATGTTAAGGTTCTAAAGGTGTTTGGGTCTGTAGACTGTGGAAGTTATTAGATCAGGCTGTTCTGGTTTCAGTTTATTCTTTGAGGTATGAACTTGGGAGACAACATAGAACGCTGTGAATAGGGAGAACGATCTAGAACATAACAAGGTATAATAGAATAACAGAGAATAACATTTATAGGCTGTCTCTAAATTGAAAAGCAACTTCTAGAACAGTGTGTATGGGGAGAACATTCTAGAGCAGTGTGTGTATGGGGAGAACATTCTAGAGCAGTGTGTGTTTGGGTAGAACATTCTAGAGCCCATCGTATGGGGAGAACATTCTAGAGCCCAGTGTATAGGGAGAACATTCTAGAGCAGCAGCGTGTTTGGGGGAAATATTCTAGATGGAGTGATGGGGGCAGAAACATTGTAAGGCCAGTGTGACTAAACATTCTAGAAAATGTTTGGGGAAAAAACGTTTCTAGAGCGGCGTGTATAGGGAGGACATTCTAGATCTCAGGTGTATGGGGAGAACATTCTAGAGCCAAGTGAATGGGGAGAACATTCTAGAGCCCAGTGTATGGGGAGAATATTCCAGAGAAAGTAACTGGGGATTCTAGGAGCAGCGTGTTTGGGGAAATATTCTAGAGCTGACTGGGTAAGAAACATTCTGAGAAGGGGAAAACGTTCTAGAGCAGCGTGTTTGGGGAGGACATTCTAGAGCTCAGTGTATGGGGAGAACATTCTAGAGCCCAGTGTATGGGGAGAACATTCTAGAGCCCAGTGTATGGGAAGAACATTCTAGAGCAGCGTGACTTGGGGGAGAACATTCTAGAGCATCATGTTTGGGGAGAACATTCTAGAGCCCAGTGCATGGTGAGAACATTCTAGAGCCGAGTGTATGGGGAGAACATTCTAGAGTCCAGTGCATGGGGAGAACATTCTACAGCCAAGTAACTGGGGAGAATATTCTAGAGCAGCGTGTATGGGGAGAACATTCTAGAGTCGAGTGACTGGGGAGAACATTCTAGAGCCGAGTGAATGTGGAGAATATTCCAGAGCCCAGTGACTGGGGAGAACATTCTAGAGCAGCGTGTTTGGGGAGAACATTCTAGAGCTGAGTGAATGGGGAGAACATTCTAGAGCCCAGTGACTGGGGAGAACATTCTAGAGCTGAGTGAATGGGGAGAACATTCTAGAGCCCAGTGACTGGGGAGACCATTCTAGAGCTGAGTGACTGGGGAGAACATTCTAGAGCAGCGTGTTTGGGGAGAACATTCTAGAGCCGAGTGACTGGGGAGAACATTCTAGAGCCCAGTGACTGGGGAGAACATTCTAGAGCCGAGTGACTGGGGAGAACATTCTAGAGCCGAGTGACTGGGGAGAACATTCTAGAGCCGAGTGACTGGGGAGAACATTCTAGAGCTGAGTGACTGGGGAGAACATTTTAGAGCCGCGTGACTGGGGAGAACATTCTAGACTGGTTCTGGTTTGGGGTGATTACGGTGAGCAGTTCTTTCTGGATCTTGATTGACAGTTTGACGCTCTGCTCTGGTCGATCATCTTTCCCAGCTCTAGTCAGATGCGCTCTGTGTCTGATACGGCTGGAAACGAGGAGAACGCGACGGCACTGAGAGATGTTCTATGTCCTCTGTCTCCTCAGACGAACCGTCCAGTCCCAGTGTTGACCATGATAACCCACACATTCCTGCGTCCGCCGTCATCTCCAGCACCCCGGTCATCACCACCATCCCTCCCAGTCCCACCTCACCATCAGCCATCATCCGCCGCCAGCTCTCCCATGACCAAGGTGAGACAAGCGTGTCCTTCAGGTCCTCTTAGTGTGTGTCCTCATGAGTGTATGTAGCCCGGTAAAACACTTGGAGTAATTTTAATCTAGGGTGTAGTTTTTACAGTCCAGTAAAAATAAATAAATATATAAATAAATAAATACTAATATTATCATTATTAATAATAATAATAATAATAATAATAATAATTGTTTTATTATTGTTGTTGTTGTTGTTGGTGGTGGTGGTGGTGGTGGTGGTGTTAGTCCAGTATGAATTGTACAGATCCTGATTAACGGTTGTTCTAATAATCCTGCACACTCTAGAACGTTGTAGGAGCTGCTGTGGTGCGGCTCCAGAGGTTCTGTGTTGTAATAGGTTGTAATGGGTGCTGGATTTAAGAGCCTGCAGTTCCGGGGGTGTAACCTAACCTGATGTCAATCATCTACAGACTCCTTACGGCTCACGATTCTGGAGTCAGATTCCGGTACCAAAACGGAGCGGTCCAAGTCCTACGATGAGGGTTTGGATAACTTCCGGGAAGAAGGACGCGGGTAGGTTTCACTCAGACACACGTGTTCCTTATCGTATACGCTGTACCGCTACACAATCAGATCTGGAGTTCTAGAGCTGAGAGTTCCGGGTGGGTGCTCTGGAGGGAAGGTCTGCTGAATGAGTGCTGGCCGGGTGTTTGATGTTCCTCTGATGCTGCATGGTGTCAGTCCAGCCATGCCTGTGATGTGACGGCACTGATGGATGTTGTATCTGCCTGTACAGGAGATCGATGAAGCACCTGCCTGGTCTGAGAGGACTGAGGAAGGTGAGTACGGCTAACACTGTCCTGCTCACTTGGTTCCCGTTTCATCCTGCACTCAGTAACTTCCTGCTGCTGTTTGGCTTTGATCCAACAGGGAAGGTCTGATATGAAATATTAGAGAACATACAGGAACATGTACACAACACAGCACCACAGATGAAGGTGTCGGAGGGGTCGCCACATTGTGGTTGGAGAACGTTGTAGGATAGTGGAAATGCTAGAACGTTCCAGGACGCTGTATCTGGGGGGCTATTTCAGAACAGCAGGATTTTGGGAGGACATTCTAAAACCGTCTGAATAGGAAGAAGAAGAATAGACATCTAGAACCCTGTTAGAACATTCTAGAACACTGTAAATACGGAACAACATGTGAATGGAAGCTGACGTTTAGAACAGTTTGACTGAACAGCATAGAAGTCAGTCTTTTACAAACGCCTGATTGGACAACACCACTGGAGAACATGGCGAATGATGGGCGGGTACTCTAGAGCCATTTGAATGGAAGGTCTAATATTAGAACCGTGTGAAAGGGACCAGCCCAGGTTCACTTCTCTGAACACCACCAGCCCAGGTTCACTCCTCTGAACACCAGCAGCCCAGGTTCACTTCTCTGAACACCACCAGCCCAGGTTCACTTCTCTGAACACCACCAGCCCAGGTTCACTTCTCTGAACACCAGCAGCCCAGGTTCACTTCTCTGAACACCACCAGCCCAGGTTCACTTCTCTGACTTCTAAACTCTGAACCACACCAGGGTTACTTCTCTGCACCCAAACACCACCAGCCCAGGTTCACTTCTCTGAACACCCAGGTTCACTTCTCTGAGCCCAGCCCAGGGTTCACTTCTCTGAACACCACCAGCACAGGTTCACTTCTCTGAACACCAGCACAGGTTCAACGCCACCAGCCCAGGTTCCCTTCTCTGAACACCAGCAGCCCTGGTTCTATTCTATGAACACCACCAGCCCAGGTTCACTTCTCTGAACACCACTAGCCCAGGTTCACTTCTCTGAACACCAGCAGCCCAGGTTCACTTCTCTGAACACCAGCAGCCCAGGTTCACTTCTCTGAACACCACCAGCCCAGGTTCACTTCTCTGAACACCACCAGCCCAGGTTCACTTCTCTGAACACCACCAGCCCAGGTTCACTTCTCTGAACACCACCAGCCCAGGTTCACTTCTCTGAACACCACCAGCCCAGGTTCACTTCTCTGAACACCAGCAGCCCAGGTTCATTTCTCTGAACACCACCAGCCCAGGTTCATTTCTCTGAACGCCACCAGCCCAGGTTCACTTCTCTGAACACCACCAGCCCATGTTCCCTTCTCTGAACACCACCAGCCCATGTTCCCTTCTCTGAACACCACCAGCCCATGTTCCCTTCTCTGAACACTACCAACCGAGGTTTACTTCTCTGAACGCCACTAGCCCAGGTTCACTTCTCTGAGCCTTGTAGCAATGTCATAGCGAAGCGCACGCATGCACCTGAACACTAGATCCAGGCAGCCTTGTAGCCACGGTACCATGTCACTTAAGCGGGCTGTCGAACAAGTACACACCCCGCGGAGCTTCATGCTCTAGATGCAGACCACCATCACACAAGCGGCAGGTCCAGGCTACGTCATAGCTACGTCATAGCTACGTCATACACACCAACAGAAGCTGCAGGTTTGTCTGCATGTGTGTAAGGCATGTATGTGTTGCAGGCTGTGGACAGATCCTCGGAAGACTCCGGCTCCAGGAGAGACTCTTCCTCAGACATCTTCAGTGACTCTACAAAGGAGGGATTACTGCACTTCCGTCAGCTCCACTCCGATAAGAGCAAGGTAGCCCATGCGCGCCGACCACTCGTACGACCACACGCACAAACACGTTCATGTCTATCCATGAAGCTTTCGCTTTGCTAAACATTCCAGACTACCCAGTCTCTGACTTTCCCGTTTGCAGCGCGTAGGCAGCGGCATGCGTCCGTGGAAGCAGATGTACGCCGTGCTCCAGGGCCATTCGCTTTGTTTGTATAAGGACAAGAGAGAGGCTCAAGCCCACCTCAGCTCGCAGACGGAGGACGAGCCCCTGCTGATCAGCATCAAGGCCTGCCTGATAGACATCTCCTACAGCGAGACCAAGCGCAAGAACGTCCTGCGGCTGACCACGTCCGACTGCGAGTACCTGTTCCAGGCGGAGGACAGGGAAGACATGCTGTCCTGGATCAGAGCCATTCAGGAGAACAGCAACCTGGACGAAGAGGTGAGGCTCTCCTGCACCGACCTGTCCGGGAGCTAGTGGTCACCAATTGGCATGATGTCACTTGAGTAATGCTAATAATGCTAATCATGCTAATCGCTGACTGTTCACTTTCATGTCAAAGTTAGCAACATTAGCGTTATTGGCTAAACCACGTCTGTGCCGAGCGTGCATGTGCACTCAGTCATTGGTTGTTTGGATCTTTCTGGTCAACGTAGGTGGGTCTTGACCACATTAAAGTCTCGCAGGCCAGTGCAGAGAAGACGTCCTGTGCTCCCCACCAAACAGTAATAGTGGGAGCCTTCCTGCCTGACTTAGCAGCTGACACTTTGAGCTGTGTCACCTGTAACTCAGGTGTTTGTGGCCTTGAGCCCATGTTTGTGGTAAACAGAGCTGATAACATGGTAGATAAGCTAATGCCAACTAGCTCTTCTCCAGCCGACACGCATCATCAAAGGGATAGCTGCCTCCAGAAGGAAGTGTGGGAGTGCGGTGCTGTTGGGAAGGAAGATAAAGGTTACCAGGACCAAGATAAAGGCCCGTCCATTCTTGGATCTAATGTTCCCTCATGTTCTTATTTTCAGAATGCACTGGTTACAAGTACGGACCTCATCAACCGCAAAATAAAGGAGTACAATACTCTCATGAGGTGAGTAAGGAGCTACGCTCACTACGCCGTTTGTTATTTGTAGGGCTCGTACTCTCGATTCTGACACTGGCTGACCTGGCTGGTATGTGTTCGGCACGGCTTCTGACATCTGCGTTTGTGTTCCAGTCCACCCAGCAGTAAGACGGAGCCCTCCCCGAGGGCGTCTCGGCACTCTCTGAGTATCAGGCACACTCTGCTTGGAGGAAAAGGGGAGAGTAAATCCCAGAGCCCCCACTCGCCCAACAAGGAGCATGATAGGAAAGCCATGCACAAAGGTAACGCTGTTACATCCACCGCTAGACCAAGTGGCTGTATATACACAATGCTACATACACACTAGGGGGCAGTCAAACCCCTACATACACACTAGGGGGGAGTCAACCTCCTGCCTACACACTAGGGGGCAGTAAAACCCCTACATACACACTAGGGGGCAGTCAAACCCCTCCATACACACTAGGGGGCAGTCAAACCCCTCCATACACACTAGGGGGCAGTCAAACCCCTCCATACGCACTAGGGGGCAGTCAAACCCCCACATACACACTAGGGGGCAGTAAAACCCCCACATACAAACTAGGGGGCAGTAAAACCCCTACATACACACTAGGGGGCAGTCAAA